>JACJUM010002496.1:3559849-3694574 GCA_020976665.1 Heortia vitessoides
TATTTTATCATATAAATGAATAACGTAACAGTGTTCGTAATATGTTTAGTATCGTTGTTCATTAAATTACTTGTAATTTTCAAACAACGCCACAGCCATTGGAAGTCTACTGTTGGACATAGGCCTCCCCGAGAAAGGGGAAAGTTTACCCATAATTGCCGCGCTGGGCAAGCCTGATGGCAATCGTAGAGCGATGCTTTCGCGGCAGGGAGGCTGCTGCCCATCCCCACCCAATGCATTTTTATTTACATTTGCATTACCTTAGACACCTCTTCCGATACCTGTTACAGGGGAAGGTACTATTCTACTCTACCGGTACCTCACGGTTAAGCATAGCAAGTTAACGGTATAAGTAGGATAGTGATATCAGTGTTACATGTTTTAATTATGGCTCTCTCACAAAAACATTTCAATAACCTTTTAAAAAATCAAACTTAGATTTCTCAAGCGTATCAAATACATAAATTACCATTTGCAAAGTCGTATATTGGAAAAGCCGGTGACTTATGCGTGGGGCGTGGTTTTTTACTTCTCAAGTTAGCCGGTAGATTTAAGAGGTCCAAGAAGTTATTCATCTTGATAATGGATATGATATAAACATGAAATAGTTTGAATGTAGAAAAAAAAGTCATGAATGGCAGTTATCAGCATTATCATCACCATTTTCAGATGGGATTCATTCCTAATAATTATAATAATGTTTCTCATAGACGCCATCATATCGGCCATCGGAAGTCCACTGTCGGTTATAAGGCCTTGCCAGGATAGAGGATAGTGGGAGGCTTATTTTCAACAGTGAATTTTTTGCCAATTTGACAGACAATCGCAGATCAAAACTTCTCGAAGAGGATGCTGCTGCCCATCCCTTGTAGTGTATGAGCTGTGCTGTTTCGGATGGATATACCGCAATCATAAAAAAACTGGTACAAAGAGAGGTACTATTCTACTTCTCCGCTACCCCATAGCGTTACATTAGAAAACTGTATGTGTAAATATTGAAACTGGAATCGCGTAAATGTAATAAATAATAATGAGCTCATACTAAGCCGTGGGGTATCGGTAGAGTAGAATGACACCTCCTCTATACCAAGTGTATATTAAAAGACGACTGAACTACCGGAACCGATAGATGGCGGTATATACATCCAAACTATATGTAAAACTATAACTCAAATGCAGTAGAGCGAAACCGGGCTGCAGTATTCCCGGTACGAAACTACGTTCTCAGATTGCCATTACGCCTACCCAGCGCGGCAATCATGGACAAAAAATCTTTCTTGGGGAGATCACGGGTCTCAGCAGTGGATGTTCTATGATGTGATGAGTGGATGTGCTGATAAGATGAACTGCGCTGGGCATTTGATCTATGTTACTTTGGATATATTAAGCCGCTGTCGGGCCGGACGGATTTGACTTGCCCGATAGTACGTTTGGTAGGGTCCTATATCAATCCCTAACGTTCGTATGTTCGAACCCTACCCAAAACTAACATTTGAGATGAAAATTTGTGTTTAATCTGTGCCTGGGTGTTAAACAATTATATTTAAACAATATTGTTGTAAAACTACTAAGCTATTGATATTATGTTAACAAATGCTTTAAGTTACTTATTAAGTTTAGTCAATGCATGAGATTTTGCGTAAATAATTTATTGTTATCTCTTTTTTAGTAACTGGGTCACCTTAAAGGCTACTTGATATAAAAGAAGAGACTAAAGAGACGATTTTATGCTCTGCTAGTTCCTTCTAGATCACTTAAAATAATAATCTTTTCATCACTTTTCTTTTTCTTTTTTTATTTGAGCTAGTGTCTCTTACGCGTGTTGTGATTAGTTACAAATATAGAAATAATTGATCTTAAACATCTTCGCTGTATACTATTTTATATACTAAAAACTGTGTTGCATATTGGTAATCTACAAGAGGTAGATCTAATACAAATGAAATGGTATGTTAAGGTCTGGGGAGGGAAACTCACTCGCACCTATTTCCACCACCAAATAACAGTGTTTGTATTTCAGTATTGTATTCCAGTTTGAAAGATGTGAGAGGCAGTGGAATTACTGGATAATATGACATCTTTAAGTCACTAGGTTGACAACGGACAAGACTTTTATAGGCTGCTGCAATGATACTTATTTTCACGCTGACGTAGGTTAATATGTTGCCCTGTTCTATATGAAATTTGAAAAAAGAAAATAAATGAAACTCAGTTAAAATGCCATATTGCAATGTTCGAAGCTCAACCACCCTAAGAACTGGGTGCTGCTTTGACATGAGAGATTTATGTGCAAATTCACTTAAAAGCAGGTGACTGTACGTCACATAAAATTTTAAATAAAATATTCAGTGTGCGGCACATTTTCATTTAATATTTAACTTTCGTTGGCAATCCTAGAAATTTTTATGAATGTCTGCACGCGGAAAATATGTAATCTAACTTTTATTAGGTTTTCGAGTTTGCAGTTGTTTGTTTATGGCATTATTTTTGTGTTCCTTTATTTAACTGCATGAACTATGTGTAATACTTTCATTGTGCTGCAATGTTTGTACTGAAATTATTTTCTATATTATGTCTTACATGTCTTATACCCAAGACTCAAATCTGTATGGAAGGCAGCCCAAGGATAATCTCCAGTACCAATTGGCAAACTCTACCCAAAGCTTCTCTTGATCGAATTTCTATCTCTTATAGTTAAACAATCAAGAACTGGGGAGTATTTTTAGATATTCCTTAATCTTACACTTCTCAGCTAAAGAAAGTGAGTAGTAAAATGTTTGCTTCAACAGCCCCTCTAATAAGATTGTGAAACTTTCTTTCATTTGCTATAAAAATTGCTCTTGCACAATCTCTTCTTCAACATTTATAAAATTATGCGGATATGGATTCTAGATCTAACTGAGGGATCAGTTTGAGAAGCTTGAGCGTCACCAAAACTTTTGCATCAGATTTATAGTTGGTTGACGCAAATATGATCATGTATCTGAATTTCGTAACCAACTCAAATGGCTAACTAAACTAAATTATCTGACTTAGTAGGAATTCTCATATTCTTTCTTTACTATATAAAGTATTGTTTATCTTCCCCTTTCCTAAATATCTCAGAAACCGTTTTATCTTCTTAGGTGACAGTTTTTAAAGATCTCTGAATTCATCAGAATTAAGTATTTAGGACGCCGCTTCATTCTACATCATTTTATAAAATATCTTACACGGTTTAAACCGTTCGATACGCGCTTTCTTTCATAAATTACTCGCGCGCCATCACTACCGATTTTTAAGAGAATGGTAAAAGAGTATTACTTGCCATTATAGTTGATACTTGTGTTATATTCTCCACCTTATTTACTAATAATAATAACAATAATACTCTTTATTGTAATCAAAAAATGTCATAATGAAAAAAAACAAAAAGTGACAAGTTATAATATAATTAGAGATCTTATCGCTCAAGGCGATCTTTTCCAGGCAGTCTCTTCTATAACATTAGGAAGTCAGCGAACAAGCCTACGGTCCTATTAAAGGTAAACGTGAAGGTAGCCTATAGATGATCGTGTCATCTCAAGGATATCGCACTAGCGTATCCCCAATCTTGTGAACTAAAGATACTATGTCACATTGATCCCGAAATTTCACTGCCTCACTCATACTTTAAACTATAACACAATAATGCGAATACTGCTATTTAGCGATAGAAATAGGTGAGAGTGAGGTACCATTGCAAACGACCTTTTTAAGAAGTCTACCTATAGTTATTATAATTAATGCATGTGTCTGTGTTGATGGGTATTTTGGTTTATATATTTCGATAATTACATTTTTACGTTAGTTCAACTTATTATAGCTATAAAATAAATACATAAAATATGCATTTCTTACAAAAATCTCACAACCTCATATAATTTATTTTTTTAACGTATACTGCTTAAAATCATTTTATTATGCTATGCTGAAGCGCCTAATCAGATAGAGCGGGAGGCTTTCACGGGATTTCCTAATGCAGTTAGAAAGGCCGCGTACCGCTTAAAACCGTCATTTTATAAAACGGCTTCCCTTATTGAGTACATATTCATTAGGATACGTTGTATAGAATTTGTAAGTTTCAAGTATATCCTTACCAATTATGTGCCTATAGAAATTAATTTAATTACAAAGAAACTTATATTTTACTCTTTGAGCTAAAAAAAATCTCTTATTATAATAATAAATATCCTTACTAATTGCAATAAATATATCAAATACAATAAAAAGAAAACAGTAATCATGCTGAGGAATTAGCGGTCTTCCCGGCAAAAGTGATTTATTTCAGGTTACATTTTTTATGTGACTAAGTCAATAATCAGGCAACACGGTCTGTGTCTTTAGTAAGCAGATTACCCAGTAATTTCACTGCCTCTTTAACCCTTTGAACAAGAATAAAGTAATTTAAACACTGCTACTTGGCGGTAGAAATAGGTCAGAGTGAAGTACCAATATCCAGATCTTTGTATAATAATAATAATAATAAATTCTCACAACATCTCATACATTGACCTGACTCCGTGGTAAGTCGCTTAAAGCACTTGTGTTACGGACGCCAGACAACAGAGCAATCACAAATATACTACTTAAATACATATATTTTACACCCATACACAGAGCAAACACAAATATCATCATATAAATATTTGCTCTGGGTGGGAATCGAACCCAGGACCCCTGGTGCACAAGACAGGATCACTACCATCTGCGCCATCTAGCCCGTAGGCCCGCCATAAGGTCCATTTTACATGAGAAACTTAAAATTTAACACAACTTGAGCAAAATGTAATGCTCTTTTGACTGTTTCAATAAAAACGGCGACTGTATGCATCTTGTGTTAACACAAATATTAGCAATAATAGCTATATCACGGTACAGCAAATTTAAACTTTCTTTTAGTTGATGCTATATTGTTTTTATCTGACTCCAATGCAAGTTTACTAAAGCTGCTGACATTTCACAGAATGTAATACTTTAAAACTTATGTAACCTTGACAGACAAAATACAAAAATTGATTGTATAAATATTTGTCCTCGGTTGCAATCGAATCTACGATCCAACAAGCGCACACGATAGAGACTACCGAATGTGCCATCGGGGCTGCCATTTTGTAAGGAAAACTATTAGTCACCGCCTTAGTCTTCAATCTACTAAGCCGTACTGGCAATGGCCGAGACGAACTGTAAGAAGTGAAGGACGTAAAGAAGGTTTTCTATACCGACAATCGACGGTTTAGTTAAGGTCATCGGAATGTGATCCCAGCCCGAACTGTTATTGAATAGTCTCTAGCGTCATCTTATTTGCTATAGAAGCTATGTGGGTTATAGAAGAATACGCTTCTAAAATATCAGGTTTTTCATGTTTAGTACTGCGAATGATGAGCAGTTTCCCGTAGTTTTATATAATTATATAATAATTTTATATAATAATATAATTTATACGAATAACTTCAAATACAGCAAAAATGCACCCCCGTTTTACCTATTTAAAGGGTAAATTTTCAGAAATCCTGTCTTAGCTGCTCCCCTAAATTATAAAAGAAACGCCGTGTGCGTAAGAAATTTTAGTTCCTAACCCTTACACTTAGGGCCCTGCGTTGATATGTCCGTCAGTTAATCAGTCAGATTTTCTTTTATATATATATATACTACTGTACTGTACTGTTGTATGTTCTTCTATATTATTTGAACGTGTTGCTTATGGTATGTACAATAAAGAATATTATTATTATTATTATATATATAGACAAAACTACTCTTTGAACTGATTTTAAATACGGTTAATTTTCTCGGTTACTTTAACTAGTTATTTATGTTTCGAACGATAACAAAAACTCCTGTGAACGGTTGCCACAAAAGTAACCGGAACATTGAACAAAATATGTAAAAACTTAAAATGCGTTTTAAAGTTGTTAATATAATATTTTTATAACTGAGTAATGAACATGTAAATTTTAGAAAATATAAATTTTAAGTTAAGCTCTACAATTTTAAAATTAATAATAAACCTCTTTATTGTACAAAAAAATTCTCATCATCATAATTAACAGCTGCAGACAGTCCATTGCTGAACAAACTTTTTCTCTATATTACTATGTCGATAAACAAGCATGATATCTGCGTGATATAAAACTTCACCGTAGCCTATAAATGCTCCTGTTATCACGTGGATATCACGAACGCTTCCTACCTTGTTACTTGAAGTTATTATCACTTTACTAGTACATAGTAATTTCACTGCATCTCTCATCCTTCTAACCGGAATACAGAAACGCAATTAAAACTGTCGTGCGGTAGAAAGAGATGAGATTGAGGTACTAATTCAAATGACATTTGTATGACTTCACCTGCATCCACCATTTAAACGTGCTAAGCTTTCTGAGGTCATCATCATCATTATACCAGCCATTGGAAGTACTCTGCTGGACATGAGCCTCTCCAAGAAAGGAGATTACACATGCACCGCTTCGAATGGATATAACGTCATCTCTCGGTTCTGGTACCTCAGTCGCCTATTATGACACCTGGTACAGGAGGAGCTATTCTACCTCTAGCTTCTCAAGCGTGTTGGCGTTTGGCTGTTGGCAAACGAGGATGCTGCTGGCCATCCCTGTGCGTTTGAGCTGCACGTTTTGGATGGATATACCGCCATCTGTCCGTTCTGGTACTTTAGTCGCCTCTTACGACACCTGGAGGTACTATTCTACTCTGCCGATACCTCACGGGAGAATGTGGTCATTTGGTTTTATTACAAATAAGAATTCGATCACGTAAAGTGATTTCAATTGCCTACATTGCTTCGTGGTTTATTTTGAGTAAGTTATAAGTTATTATTGGTAATAATAACAATTCAATCGTTAAAGTAGAATGAGTGCACCAATATATAGAGCGGAAGTAAATGGAAGAGTAAGTATAGAACGACCGAGGCGAATATATTTTAACCAGGTAGAAGAGGTATTAAAGAAGAGTCAGGTCAGAAGTACCAAGAATAAACAAGCGTGTATGAAAAGACTAATGCGAGTAAGGGAATCAAGAGGGGTATGCCAAAATCGTAACAATTGGAGATCTATAGTCTCTGCTACCCTGATGGCGATGACAGGCGGGATGTATTTATGTAAATAACAATCCGAAGCTTTTGACTTGAGACTGAGGTACAAATATTTTCTTTGACGCTACTTCAGTTAAATTCGCAATATAAAAACACCAATGAATTAAAACTGAAAGCTCTTAAACTTGCCGTCGTCTCTAGCAACAGTAAAACTCTACACAGTTCAAGACACGCATATAACTGTAATAATACTTATTCAGATGTCAAAAACCCCCTTGCATTAGCAAAGATTTCACATAGCAAGGGTTAAATCTGCTAAGCTACATGCGTCTGCAATCAGCTTATAAATGTCGGCTAATTTTGCGCTTCTTAAGACCTCCCCTCGCGGTTAGAACCTCTTAAATAAAGGGGTAATGTCTCTTAAATGTATATTTTGGCATGTAGCTGCAGTCTGTCCGGATATTGTTGTGATATACAAACAAGTGAGCATCGTATCAAAATTTTAATAAGAAGATTTTATGAATTTCAGATACGGGCTGAAGTGTACTGTGATTTTTCAGCTCGATAACAAGTAGCATGGCCCTTACAAATTTATTGTTTTAAATAGCTTCTTATTTGGCTATATTTATTTATTATACTATTTACACGGGCCCGATGGCACAGGTGGCAGTGGGTCACGTGTCTTGTGCGCTGAAGGTCGTGAGTTCGGTCCCCACCCAAGACAAATAATTTATATGATGACATTTAAGTTTGTGCTATGTGTGAGTGTTAAATATATATATTAGAGTAGTATATTTGTGATTTCTCTGTTTTTTTACGTCAGTAACACAAGTGCTTTGAGCGACTTATCACGGAATCAAGTCCATGTATGAGATGTTGTTGAATGTAGTATTATTTCGTAGTTTCTAAGGCCAGTTTGCAAGTGACTCGGTGTGAAAATGTCTACAATTATTAGACTCCGCGCTGGCTGGCTGTTACAGGTGGATATACTACCATCCGTTGGTTCTGTTACTTCAGTCGCTTCATACGACACCTGGTGCAGAGGGAGGTACTATTCTACTCTGCCGGTACCTTACGGTTTTGCTGATAGCCTACTGCCTGATGGTCAGCTTTTACTTAGTTAAAAAACTTAATATTTTTAATATTTATGTATTTTTGAAACTGTATTCTCTTATAAATCTGAAACTCTCATTGAATTTCTGTAATTATTTTGTGATTAAAGATCTTAAATCACATTATATAAAATCATAAATCAATATTTCTTTAGTGATTTTAAAATTTGTTATATTTTTTTTTGCGTTTGTTCTCGCTCATTGCAGAGATCGCTGGATCTGAAAGGTATGTGTAATGGATTATGTTCAGGAATAGCACTTAGTCTATGCTTAGTGGCAAAGATTATTTTCTATATTATGTAATTAATCCTTTTACTAAAAAAATGATGATTCAGGGAGCTGAGAATTATGGTATCGATTTTTGCAATAGAGTGGTAGGGCGGTAAGTGGCATTTAATTTTCATTTTATTTTATATCGTAACATACAATATTCTGTAAAAAACAAAACAGCAACGCGAAATTTTTGTAATGGTTTTATTTCTACTAGCAACATTTATATACAGTGTGGCATTCTTACTAATAAAAAAATGGCTAGTTTCATGTTTCAATAATTATTGGAGATTCTATTAAAGATATTATTTTACATAACCCAGTTAATTCACTGCATCTCACATTTTAAATCGGATTACAGTTATGCATACACTTCTGTTTAGAAGAAGTTTTATATATGAATATAATTAAGCTTTGAAAAATTGGTTAATTAATTATTATTAAAGCTAAATGCTCAATTAGATTACACCTATACGCTATATCTATTTTATCTGATGTCCAAAAGTGTTTACTCTCCTCGACAGTAAAGTCAATGATATGATATTGTCAGGTATGAGATGTGTGAATTTATCTATCAATTCATTTAAAATATAAAATCACTCTAAATACGAAAACAATTAAGAATAACGTGCCAAAATAAAATATTTATATAGACAAAAACGAAATTTAAAAACATGAGCTACCTCTAATTATGATAACCGTGTCAATTAAGAGAGGGCGAAACCATCCGTGTCAATTAGGGCCAATTAAAATTCGCGCCGCGTCGACTGACGGGCATTTGTTCCTGGCAGCCGGTATTGTCATGTTTTATTTGTTTTGATTAGATATTTCGTGCTGGCAACCTGCCCCGAATTCCCTTTCGAATGTTGCCATTAGCAGACGTGGTGAGAATTTGCAACGTTTAATGTTTAAACAAATGACAGTCGCATGTATTTAATTGGGACTGATCGATGCAAGAGACCATCGCGACTTGAACGTGTGTAATTTTTCTATTTATATCCACAGTTTTAGTCACGTAATTGTTCTTTCTATAATTATATGGGGATACAATATGTATTACATAGTAATTTTATATGCATTTAAGAGTTTTTTTAATGTGTTCAGTAATTTTTTTGTATATTTATTACAAAGGTACACAGATACAAATCCTGTTTACATAGCCCTATTTTAAGTAGTAGTACCACTTTTTTCTTAAATATAACTTATCCTAAGTTACTTGGTAAAATAATACCTCTCTTATAGTGTAATAATTTAAAATTGGTCTACTAGTTAAACCGTAACGAACGAATAAAAAACAAACAGACAATCAAATGATTCCTCTTTATACTCGTATAATAAGTATGGATTTAGTCGACAAAAACGCATGAGGTCCGATTGATTGTAAGCGCCTTAACAGCCTAGACGCGTTCGTACTATTACTAGCGCGTTGCCAACCTCGTAACTTTAAGATAATATTTTACTCTACCCAATAATTATACTTTTTCATGATATCGATGTAAAAGTTACTAGTTTATTTTTTTAACCGTAATTTAAATGTAACGATTAACACCAATTCAATCACAAAATGTTTAAATATTATGAAAAAACTTCTGATTGTCATATATTTTTTAATATTGCAATTCTCAATGTTATTCTAAATTGTATTTTTACGAAGGTAATGTTTTTTAGAAAACGTAAATAAAAACGTCTTTTACTTTATCGATAGTATTTTGTTTCCTTTAAATACAACAAAAAAGATTACCCATCCCAATCTTTCTACCATACTTTTGATCTATTTTGCAAAAGAGGCTATATGGGTAGGGTAGACAGGATAGGATATAATACCTCTTTATCATTCAGAGGCAATTGTCTTAGAAACCAACTATACCTCTTTGCGTCGCTGTTATGAACAAAAATGTCCCAAAAAAGGAGTCTCTTGTAGGCTAAATTTTCTTTAGGGTCACCCATCCCAATACTAACCGTTGTAAAGGCTCCTTAAAAATAGAACACCAAATATGTTAAAAGTATTAGGCCCATTTAAAATTGGGCTCATAGTCACAAGATATGAAACGCCAAACAATTCAACCACAGTCAATGTGTCTTGGAAACCTTTGTAATATCAAAAATGTGACTGAAGAGAAATTTACAAACTCAAATTGCTATGCCGTATTTTATTCTCCTACAGGAATACATTAAAGATCCCTTTCCCGCGGAAGCCAAAATAGGCCAACATAATTAAAAGATATTTTGTGTAGACAATAGCCAAAGGGTTTGCACATGGAATTTTAATTCAACCGTTTAGATTTGTCACTACCTCTGTGTGACGCGGGGGTTGGTCCGGCAACCTTTCTCTGCGTATACGGCAGATGGAGGGTTACATTTTACGGTTCAGGGTTCATGTGAGAAGGGATAGTGTTACTGCGCAACGGCTTTTGTAAAAAATCAGTCTTTGTGGATTGATGACGACTCTTTTCCCGTTGCTTTTATTAAAGGAAGAACCCAAAGAAATGCTTCAATGAAGTCTGATAGGGCAATTCATATATATATATGAATGTATGTTTTTTTTTATATAAATATATGTAACAAACATATAGCCTATAGACTAAAAATCACAAGGATGTCTCGCTAGTGAATTGCCAATAGTCCCTCTCTCACCCTTTGACCAGAACCCAGCATTACGAAAATTAGACTAGGGGGTATCAAGTGTGAGCGCTGACAGTTGGCGGTATATCCATCCAAAAAGGTAATAATAAAATGCACAGGGTAGGGATGGGCAGTAGCATTCTTGTAGCGAAGCTACGTTCTGCGGTTTGCACCATGCTTGCTCACTGCGGCAATTATGGGCAAATTTGCTTGTCTTTGGCGAGATCTATGCCCAACAGTGGCTGACAAGTTAATCATTTGCATTAACTAAATAATAAAATTCTAAAATACAAAAGTAAAATATAAAATCTGACAAATCTTTTCTTCAATAAATTGATTATTTTGAATCAACTAATAGCTTTCTTAATTTATATATTCTTGTCATGATCGAGGACCGAACCCACAACCTTTGGCGCGTAAGAGAGTGTTCTACTCAATCGAATACGCCATCGACCTCGGCAATTATTTAAAAAAAATGCTAATTTACACGAGTTAGACCTTTTGTATAGGACGACCCTCAAAATTTGTCTGCACTGGTACCTCACTCGCACCTATTTCTACTACCACCAAACAGCAGAGTTCACATTGCTGTGTTCCAGCATGAAGAGTGTGAGAGGTAGTGAAATTGCCAGGTAAATGTGACATAGTATCTTCTGTTCACAGGGTTCGTAACACGCTAGTGATATCCTTGTGATGACACGAGCGTCTATAAGCTGCGGTCACGTTTACCATCAAGTGGACTGTATGCTTTTTTGTAAACTTCATAATATAAATAAAATAAAAATAAACACAACTTTAACCTAAAAAAACATTACAACAAATATAAAATGTGACTAGAAAGCGTCACAAAGAATACATTTCAGACTCGCATTTTGAACAAACTACTTGAAATCACACGCGCGTTAGTACTAATTCCCACTTTAGTTTAGAATCCTCCATAACATTTTACAACGTATGTGAGAAGGCGAAATGGCTGCAATTAATATTATCTTTTACTGCGTTATTATAAAGGCTTTTTAGTGGTACGGAACGGTTACATTTATTGTCCGGATGTTACAAGGGGACACTAATCTCTCTATTAATAACATTATAATGCACAAACATGAGGGATATAATAAGACTTGCCTACTTTTATGGAACGCATTTGTTAAGGTAAATTACCTTTATAATTAATTTTGGTATGTATATACAAATGAGTAACGGTAATTTCGTTGTTAGATTTCTCCCAATATTAATACGTGAAGCGAAACAATGGTATTCAGTTTTAAAGGAATTGCGCGCTCGGATGGACGAATAATTTGAGAAAGGTAAATTGGAGAAGAGAAGCTCTTTTTATTATATATAGTGCACTAGAAATACTTTGAATTTATTAAAATAAGTACAATACATTCAAATATTTAAATAAAGTAAGTAGTTTATTGCGAAAACTTTTGCCGTGGAGTGCTGGCAGAGTAGAAAAGTATCTCCTATGTACAAGGTGTCGTAAGAGGCGACTAAAGCACCAGAACTGACAAGTAGTGGTATATCTATCCGAATCAATGTTGCTCAAATGCACGGGGTGGGGATGGGCAGCGTCCCCGTCTCACGCGAAATCTGCGCTATGATAGTACCAGCACGTATGCCCAGCGCGGCAATTATGGGCTTAAACCCTCCTTTCTTGGGGAGGCCTATGTCAAGCAGTGGACATCCAATGGCTGTTATGATGATGATATCCATGCTTGTTTAACGTGTAATTGTAGGTATGGAAATTATAGGCATAAAGCACAGCAACAGCGTATGGTAGACCTCATACAATGGTCATCTGCATTGGTACCTCGTTCTCGCCTATTTCTATCGTAAAACGCAGTGTTCGCATTCCGGCTTGAAAGAGGCAGTAAAATTACTAGGCAATGTGACGTAATCTCTTCCAATCACAATATCGGCAACGCGCTAGTAATTCGACGGGCCCGATGGCGCAGATGGTAGTGATCCTGTCTTGTGCACCAGGGGTCGTGGGTTCGATTCCCACCCAGAGCAAATATTTATATGATGATATTTGTGTTTGCTCTGTGTATGGGTGTAAAATATATGTATTTAAGTAGTATATGTGTGGTTCCTCTGTTGTCTGGCGTCCGTAGCACAAGTGCTTTAAGCGACTTACCACGGAGTCAGGTCAATGTTTGAGATGTTGTGGGAATTTATTATTATTATTATTATTATTAATTTTCTTGTAAAATAAATAAAGTTGCAGGAGTCGTCAACTTGTTCCTGACAACAGTATATCTTAGAATAAGCACATTAACTTCAAACAAATGGTATACATGTTCATAGAAATTTTGTTCAAGCTTGTTCAGAGCGAGTTCCTTAATTGGTACTACCTGTAAATTCCAAAGTTTAAATAGGCCAATGTACCACGATATAATACATCTTCGTGCATGTCCCGGGGAGCTAAACTCAGTTTAATGTTTAACAAGATTTCCGTTTAACTAGACCCGACTTGAATAACACACAATACTAGCTAATATACATATTAATCATTCAGAATAATAGTCCAGGGGACAAAATTATAAATTCCAACGCATGTTCGCCCGGGGGACTTGCGGCTAAATGAACCTGGTTACTTAATAATCCACAATTAAGCAAACTTCGGCTAAGTAAGTGTTTCTGATTAAAAGTTTTGGTTTCACGCTCTGCTATATACTTGTTGGTAGTAATGACACAGTACGATTAAACTATGTTTTTAGTTAATGAGAGTATTTGCTTTCAAAGTAAAGGAAAGTAAACAATTTAAAGAATTGAAAGTAAAGTGTGAAGTTTCAATGTAAAAGAAAGTAAAAAATTGTCATTGTAACTTTAATTTTTAAATAATAACTTTTTAAAAGCTGTAATATAATATACTAGCACCGGCCTGCGGTTTCACCCACGTTAAGTGTTAGAACTTACACACTACATTTGATTCGCCCTTAACTTTTTTTAAGGGATGATTTTCGAAAATACTTTTACAAAATTTTATTCGAATAACTTCAAAACAGCATAGTTTAGCAACTTTCCACGACAGTTTTACTCCTTTCAATGATGAATCTGTAAAATAAAGTAGTCTTTGGTCTTTGGCTATAGTTTAGATTAATATGTCAGACAGTCAGTCAGTCAGCTTCACCTTTTACATATATAGATGCATATATTTATTACGAAACTCAACCAAAAGCGTAATCATTATGTTATCACCATCAGGCCTTCTCTATAGATTTCCAAAAGTTTCATTCATTAGAGTATATTCCGATTTAGAGACACTTTGTTCCGCTCATTATTCTTAAGTTCTACATCTTCAATTGTATATATGTATCGCTATCTGTCTGTTCAGGTATCAAGTATCTCTATCACTTCTTACGACACCCAAATACAGATAGATCTGCTATTCGTTTCAATCGGTACCATTAAGTTAGACTAATTAATAACAACCTTCAGACAAATAAGATTCATAATTCCTCTTGTATTAGGGAGACTGAGATGCCAGAATTGACAGATGGCGGTATACCCAGCTGAAATAGCGTAGCTCAAATGCAACAGTGCGGGGGAACAGCACCAAGTTTGCTTAGCGCGGTAATTGTGATGGTAAAATGTTCAGAAATGGACGGGTGCTATGAGGAATAGCAATCAAATATTTAAAAATACATTTCAATATTTCTATAAACTTCTATGTAGTATTACTTCCCTTCTGAACACACACAAAAAATGGCTGAAAGAGAAATAGCAGTCATAAACGTGTGAAACGTGCGAATATTTGAAGCGGTCATTCCACACGGTTGAATAGACACCCCTTAACCTATTTCACGGAGACGCAAAGAATATATGGGTGTAAAAAATTTGAAAAACATACAAATTATAGGGGTCCGCACACACGTACGGGTTGGTGCTAGCGGCCATCTGTTGTCTCGTACGTGACGCGCCGTGACGCGTCGGACGTGATCTACTCTCCACTCGAGTTTGATGCAAGCTTAAGCGTCAGATCTCTGATGACTCGTTCTTGGTACATCTTAAGTTTCTTTAGTTATTTTTTAATTTAAGATGTTTTTTTGGTGCCTCCATAAATCGGAGAAAATGCAGCAGAATTTTATTCAGCTCACATTCTATTGTGAAAATCGCTACAAGCTTGTATGGTACATTTTTATGAAACAAAACTAAATCAGAACAAATCAGTTTAATAAAATGTATGAGACTTTAGAAGGCTTTGTCTCCAAAATATTGTATGCACGATATAATGAGGTAATATATATAAAGATGCAGATAAACTTTGTTATGCGTGTATACGATTTACTTTATTTGAACCTCACCTTGTACTCATATAGTGTTAAACTATAAAATTTTGGTACCTATAGTGTTAGCGTAATTTTTTGGGTATTTAGTTTTAAGATCCGTCTGGTGCAAGCTTGACTAGCTAAAAGAAGGTTACTCAATTACCAGTTTTCTCAAACAACTAATCTAATAATAACTATTAATTTAATAACAATAAACTAATATGACATAAATCTTATTAGATAATCAGGTTTAAGGGTTATTTGAGTATTATCATATATTATATTGAGATAATAAGCCTCGAAGTACCGGCAGAGTAAAATAGTAGGTCCCTCTGTTCTAGATGGTGGTATATCTATCTGGAACAGTGTAGCTCAAATGCACAGGGCGGGAATGGGCAGCAGCATTTCCATTGCGAAAGTTGCGCTTTACGATTGCAAACACGCTAGCTCAATAATTATGAAAAAAATCTCCATTTCTCGGGGAGGCCTATGTCCAACACTAGCCTTCCAATGGTTGATATGATGTTGATTGAGAAAATACTATCAATTTGGTATTGTCTTTCGATAGTTTAAATGTGCCTGTAATAATCAGTTAAAAATATATATTTTAAAAATTGCAACAACAATGATAAGTGACATCTAGCATCCTGCAAAACGTTGATAGTTTGCCAATTTAGTAATATTAACTATCAAAATCTATAGCTGCAAGCAGTAAACATACGTGTTATAATTGCAATAATTAATTAATAATATGAACCATAAATGCCGTAAGGTACCGGCTGAGTAGAATAGTACCTCCCACTGCACGAAGTGTCGTAAGAGGCGACTAAGGTATAAAAACTGACAGATGGCGGTATATCCGAAATACTGCAGCTCAAATGTACAGGGAGGGAATGGGTGGTAGCATTCCTGTCACGAAAGCTGCGCTCTGCAATTGCTAACACGCTTGCCTAGCGCGGCTTTTATGGACAAAAAACCTCCTATCTTGGAGAGGCCTATGTCCTGCAGTGGACATCCATTGGCTGGTATAATAATGTGGATGATGTACCAAATGTGTAATTGATTAACCACATTGTTAATTACCGACGTGGAAATCATAACGCTATCCTCTTGTATTTGCGCCGTCAACCCTAAAATGTCCTTAGGCTTAGTGTTAGCTTTGCAATATACGTAACAACCACTTGCCTCTTGCACGATATTATTACATTTTATCTGAAACATTATTACATTTTATCTGAAACGGCATGATTTATTCGATGAACACGGCCGAGAATAATTAATTAATACGAAAGTAAAATTTGGAGCTTAATACATATATAATGTTTTTATATTTTATATATATATTATAACATACTCATCATTATTACAGCCATTGAAAGTTAACTGCTAGACGTAAGCCTCCTCAAAAGAGAGAAGATTTTTATTATTCTATAATTTCCGTGTTAGCTATCGCAGAGCGTAATTTTTGCGACCGGAATGCTGCTCCCCATCCCTACCCTCTGCATTCACACAGCTACACTGTTTTGGGCGGGTAAACTGCCATCCGTCGGTTCTGGTGCCTTAGTCGCTTTTTAGGACACCTGGTGCAAAGGGACGTACTATTCGACTCTACTGGTACCTCGTGGCTGAATGTAATATATGCTGGAAGACAACTGATTCCACTAGATATTTCTAATTCGAGTTAACCTTTGAGTTAAAATAGGATATCCAGTTTTGGTCTTGCCTTTTGATATCAGTAGACTATAATATTTGATAGGTTTTATAAATTAGAGAGTCTGAAGTTCTACGATTAGGTGGTAAAACTTTATCACCACCGGTTTTCAGGTTTCTTTCTGATGGATCGTGTAATAAACCTGTATTAAACTTAGCGTTTACATCCGCCTTTTACTGACAGACTAGTTTAAGATAGACCTAACTAAATGGCCTATGTGTTAAGTGTCTCATGTGATTCCTTAGATCATTATGGTTGCCTCTATAATGTTTTGAAATAAATGGTGTTTTTTACAGGTATAAATAATCATTATTATCATGCGATATTTCATCGTATCATCATCATACCATCCATTGAAAGTCCACTGCTGGGCATAGGCCTCCCCAAGAAAGGAGGAGGTTGCCCATAATTGCCGCGCTGGGCAAGCGTGTTGGCAATCGCAAAGCGCAGCTTTCACGACAGGGATGTTGCTGCCAATCCTCGCCCTGTGCATTCAAGCTGCATTATTTTGGACGGATATGCCGCCATCTATCGGTTCTGGTACATTAGCCACCTTTTACGACACCTGGTACAGGGGAAGGTACTATTCTACTCCGCCGCAACCTCACGACCATGATATGATATTTATTTTATTTAAAATATAATCTTCGGGCATTATTATATAAATATAATTTCTGGTATATAGCCTGCTGGCTGATGAGTAGTGAGAGGTTTTCTAATCTGGACGTCTAACTTTTGATGTCTTTTTTTCCATTTGTGGTCGTTACGGTCTTATCGGCGTAGACTAGCATCTTTACGAGTAAATGTGCCAACAGAAAATAGTCAAGCGGCGTTAAATCGTACGATCTTGGGGGGTAATTCATGGGTCCGAACGTGAAACTATACGTTTATTACTAAACGTTTCCTACATTATGTTATAAATTTTGATTGCCGTTTTTTAACGGCGTAAATAAAATTAAAGTCAGATAATATTTCATACATTGACCTCCGTGATAAGTTGCACAAAGAACTTGTGTTACGGATTTGAAGGCAATAGTAGAATCATGAATAAAACACCTTTAAACATATTGCAACACCCAGTCACAGATCAAACACAAATATTCATCGTATTAATGTTTACCCTGGGTGGGGATCGAATTCACGACCCTTGACGTATAACATAGGCACACTACCGAATACGCTATCAAACTCGTCATAATTTATTCAACATTTGCATTGAGTACTCGCTCTTACATTTGGAATGTCTTACAACAAGAGTTTTCTGAGTGATGTCGATTATAAAAACAGAAAACATATTTTTTATTATAATTTTAGTGCTTACATTTTTGTTATCATTTTATATAAATAACATACAATAGAAATAATTATTAGACTTACAGAAATGAACACAACTAAACAATATACAACAAAATGTATAACTGTAGGAGTGGAATTGCGGACGACATCTAGTTCTATTTCAAAAGAAGCCAGCTTTGAAACGTCCTAGTTTTTAAGCCGGAAGTTCATGGAATCACTTCCATATAATACGTATTGGATTTTCCAGAGTAGAGCCGTATGTCAAAGAGTGCAGGGTTGACACCGTTAGTATACGCTCGATTATTTTTTACTATGTAATATATATATATATATATCATACATTGAGCTGATTCTATGATAAGTCGCTTAAAGCACCTGTAATACGGACATCAGACAACAGAGAAATCACAAATATACTACTTACTTAAATACATATATTAGCACCCAGACACAGAACAAACACAAATATCATCATATAAATATATATCCTGGTTGGGAATCGAGCCCACGATCCTTGGCGTACAAAATAGGATCACTACCATCTGCGCCACTAGGTCTGTCGAAGTTATATTCGTCATAAAAGGCATAGGACGTATACTAAGCTTTGCTACGAGGATGCTGCTGCTCATATCTGACCTTTGCGTTTGAACCATGCTAAAAGGTTTGAAACATGCATATACCACTAATCCGAACAACTATATAATAAAACATTCTGTATATAAGTGTAGATATAACTCTTCACTTGGAAAAGTTTACTTGATACATCAAGTTGGATCAATAAAACAAAAAAAAAAAAATCTCTTCAGCAAATTAGAAATTCATTCCAGTCAAAGATATTTTATTGGAGAAGAAGATTAATTGAAACCTTTTCCCTTTCCAGCGAGGCCTATTCCCAACAGCTGATATTATAATGATGACAACGAGGATCGAAAAAACTATGTCACCACTACTAAAATATACCACTATACGCCTCTCGAGGGAGTGATCAGCTTCTTTTAACTACAAACTTGTAATTTAGTATGTAGTTAAATGTAAAGAAGCATGCGTTAAGTATTGTAACCCACGGATACCACAAACTCCAGTGAGCGTGTAGGATCGTCGAAAAAAAATAAAAGGCAAAATCGGATGCTATTATACGGTCAATGTCAAGTCACTTTTGTGTAGTAGTTATTTCACTTTTGAATGGCCATAGTGGCCTAGTAAATATTTATACTGATTCGGCTGCCAGATTTTGGGGAAAAATTCTCGACTTGGACTCTGATCCTAGTTTATGTTAGAAAAAAATACTTGATCTTATTCATTTTTAAGATATCTTATAACTTTATATGTTCCTATTTATTCTGTTTAGATTTTTTCTTAAGTTTAAGATATTTTAATATGAGTAGAGTCATATGTTGTGTTTATCTCTAATTATTTTTTAACACAATAATTAGTATTAAATTAGCCGTGTGGTACTGACAGAGTAGTATCTCCCCTGTACCAGGTATCTTAAGAGGCGACTGAGGTAATGTAACCGACAGATGGCGTATTATCCACTCCGAAACAGCTCAAATACAACTGGCCAACAACATTCCCGTCGCGAAGCTGTGCTCAATGATTGTCTATTGCAATTATGTGCATATTCCCTCTTTCTTGGGGAGGCCTAGGTTGAACAGTTGACTCACAATGGTTGAAATTATGAAAAATGTCGAAAAAAACGTGGAAAAAATTAAATCATGTTACTATATAAAAGATGGAATATGTTCACACAATATCTCATAAATTGACCTGCCTCGAAAAGAAGTCGTTTAAAGCACTTGTTTTACATACGTCAAACTACAGTATTAGAATATGATCTTCTATGATGTAAATTCGGATGAATTTCTATAGAACATGACCATCGCTCAGTTGGTAGCCCTGAATGCAAGTTAACGTGTGAGTAACTGGGCCAGTAGAAAGCGTTTGATGCTTTGACTCGACGCCGGATACAGACGCTCGATTATATCACCTCACGCTGGCCATAGAAGGGATAGATGTCCGATATTGTCGTATAGATTTTGCTATACAAGCTTTGATATTCTTTCACACGATGACTTGAGTGCTCCACCGTCAAAACATCTTCATCCTTGGGTATCAATTTTTTTTACTATTATTTATTACAATAACAATAAGTTAATATTGATTGTTTATATATTTCACTTAAATTTTTTTAAAAAATATTTTAAATTTAAAGTCAAATATACTTTACTCAAGGTGGCCCATTACAAGCATTTTTAAATAATCAATAAAATATATAATAATAATATTTTTGATATTTCCAATAAGGAACTGATTGTATGCCCAATTATAGACAATCGTGTTGATCCAATGGATCATAAAAGTCATCTAACACAGATAATTTTATTAAAACTATTCCTATCCTTGTTAAACTAGTCTGCCAACACCAGACGGGTCTTAAAACTAAGTTGACTGCAGCTTTATTACGCTATCCATCCACCAGAAGTAAACTGGTGGTGTTAATGGTGGATGGTTTTACTAACAACATCTATGTAGTAGTTGGTGCTAATAAAACCGGCGTCAGGGCTAACAAATTATTATCTTGAAGCTAATGGTTAAATCAATTCAATCCCAAGCAGTTTTGTCGTTCTCATAATCTATAACGCTATAGTAAGCTTTGGAGATAAGAGAGTTTATTTACAGGCAAGGCTTTCATCCTACTTGGGACTTTGTTGTTAAACTTCACACAATTTCCTATTAATGAGTTATTTATTTTATGGAGCCGAGCTGTAGGCACTGCAACCTTATTATTATTTTGTGTATTAACACTATACATGTTACTTTTGTACATACATAATGTTTTCGTAAGTATATTGAAAATATATAGTCATTATATTATTTTCTTTAAATTGCTCTTTCGGTTTGAAAAGTTCGATCCCTACACATAATATAAAATTATAAGATGATATTTAGGTTTTTTTGTGTCTGGATATTAAAGATATGTGTTTAAGTATTATTTTTATGATTCCTCTATTATTTGACGTTCGTAACACAAGAACTTTAAGCAAATTAGCTCAGAGTTAAGATGTGGTGTGTGTAAAATATATGATACGTTATATATATCCGTTACATATTTGTCATCTTACTTATACAGGCACTGGCACTTTACACACAAATTAATCAAAATTAGAGTTCGTAGACTCGTACAGAACCTCACTTTCTTTGTTATTTTTTAATGATATCTATAGAGTTGCAATATATAGATCAATTGTTTTGTAAATCTTTTTAAATATTTATTAATTCCATAATTATAAATCGATACATTGTAGAAGATAATGTATATGTTTATTATTTATCCTATGTACATGGAACATGTATTTATATGTTCTCTTTTTTTTATTAAAATTTTCGAAGATATAAACATTAAGATGTTTAAATTTGTTCTAAGTACATTATAGAAGAACGAATACAGCTGACAGAGACATAGGTCTCCCATAACAACAAAAAGTAACGCTGGGTAGGCGTGGCGATCCTTAAGAGTAATTTCAGGTTGGGAGTGCATATCCCCACATAGTTGCATTTGAGCTACACTATTAAAGGTTTCAATGCCGTCATTTGTTTTTTCCAGTACCTTAGTGGCGTCTTACAACTTCCAGTACAAGAGAAAGTACTATTTTACACTGCCGGTACCCTACCAATTTCTTTTCACACACAGATGGCGGTATATCTATCCGAAATAGCGTAGCTTAAATTTTTCTAGGTGAGGATGGGCAGCAGAATCCTTGACGCAAAGTTGCACTCTAAAATTAGAAGCACGACAGTTATGCGCAAAATGCGCCCAGCGCGACAATTATGGGCAAAAATGTCCCTATCTTTGGGATGCCTATGTCTAACAGTGGAATTTTTTAGCTGATATAATACCAATGAATGATGCAAATGAATGATGCAAATGAATGATGCAAATGAATGATGCAAATGAATGATGCAAATGAATAATGCAAATGAATGATGAAAATGAATGATGCAAATGAATGATGAAAATGAATGATGCAAATGAATGATGCAAATGAATGATGCAAATGAATGATGCAAATGAATGATGCAAATGAATGATGCAAATGAATGATGCAAATGTATGATGCAAATGAATGATGCAAATAAATGATGCAAATGAATGATGCAAATGAATGATGCATATGAATGATGCAAATGAATGATGCAAATGAATGATGAAAATGCTAATCCAGAATATACATTAGTAGGAAATTATAAGGATCATTTTAAAATTGTTAGCTCTGCTAAACATATTATATACATAGAATATTAAGCATAAAAATAAAGCACAATTTCACTGAAAACGCCTTATTATTTAGTCATATATTTTGTCCCCGATCGCTTGAGACGGTTTCCTTCAACCATCAAAAGCTTATCATAAGCCATTACGAATATAGAATTTCTCAGAACCTTCAAAGAGGTAATATAAAATTTTCATAGGAGTGGCCTCGTTTCTGAATTTCGTAGATAATGGTTTAATTTATTTCGTACATCAATACATTAAACGTTTAACCTTTTTTAACTTATATATTTTATCACGACGTATTTAAAATATTTCCTGATCATCTAATCACTATATTCTAATATTCTCGATAATCACGAATTCTAGCAAATTTATATTATAAAGTTTTTACTAATATAAGAAAAATTTCTTTTGATTTTTTCATGTTCAATTTAATTCTTATATTGCGCGTTCATGGTCGAAGGTTCGATGTTGACCTACGATAAACATTTACATGATGAATTTTTTGTTAGTTGTATGTGTGTTTGTTAAATATTTAAGTATTATATTTGTGATTTTTCTGTTGTTTGATATAGTACATTTGATTTGTCATTAATGGCGCAGATAATAGTGATAGATCTTGTGCGATAAAGGTTGTAGGTTTCATCTTCACCCTGGACAAATATTATATTATTGTTATGTTAGATTTATATCTGTGATTTGCTTTAAGCTACTTACCACAGAATCAGGTCAATGCATGCGATGTTGTGGGAAATTGATAAAAAAAGTGAGAAGTTGTGTGTGTATTCATTATCTATTTATCTATAAGCAGGATAATGGAACAAATAATCATAGTAATTTTATGCGTAATAACGCTTCAGTGCTAAAACTTATATCTTATCCCGTAAAATGCGACAATTCCCATGTGATAAATTATTAAGAAAAATATGATAAGCGAATCAAATATGATACTTTTTTTGATTGTTCATAGTTAAAATTATATCTGCTTCATCAGTTCACTAACCTCATTATATCAGCTACAGTACTTCAACTGCTGAACATAACCTCCCCAAGTAATTTTTAATAGGCGTGCATCCAGCGCAATACTGCGGTTTTGATATTCCAAACATTTGTCCATTTTGCGGCTTGACAGAGGATCTGAATGGTGATCTTATCTTTTTCCGCTTTTGATAAAATAAAACCAATATTATCTGTTTTATTACTGTGCTGGGTGTCGTAAGAGGTAAGGTACTGACACCAACCGTAGATGGTTGAAGATAAGCAGCAGCATCCCCGTCGCAAAGCTGTAATCTGCAAATGCTTGCCCAACCTACGTGCGGCACAGGCTGCTATTATGGGCAAAATATCTCAGTTTTTGTGGCAACTTTAAAAAAAAAACTTCCTACAGCTAAAATGTAATATGATCTTGCTTCTCTACTTTTTAAAGCTTACTCTTTGTGAGCACAGAAAATATTTTTTATAACAGATTATCCGGTAAATGTAATCCGGATATAGAGCCGTGTATCATTTCCGGTACCTCAATCGCCTTTTACGACACCTGGAACATGGTACATAGAATAGATGTTATTCTACTCTGTCAGTATTATAGTTAATGCTGCGAGTTCGTCTACATCTAAAAATAATTAACCAGAGCCAGTAAATCCGACCCGACACGCAGGAACGAGCATTGAATCCGGCATTTACCAGAAATATTTCATACAGTAACATAATTTAACTGGTAAAAGTTTTGTTAAGCTTATAATTCCGTGCTGAGCCAGCGCAGTTGCATGCTTTTGCGTTATTAACAAACCCTTTGAAACCGGGCCCTTTTAGATATTTAAGCAACTACCGGCTGAGGATATTACGAGAAAGTGGGACAGTGGTGTTCGACTTTATGATAATCAGGCACAAGGTTTTACATTTGGATTTTGTATGAGAATTTTTCTAATAGTTTTAATTGGATTCTGATTTTTTACCTAGTATAGGTATACTAGGTATACCTATACTAGGTAAACTAGGTATTCTCGCGCTGTTGGTTTTGAACTACGCGGATGGATGCTTCTTATGACGGTACTATTTGACTTAGTATTATATAGAGCATTAATTTTATCCAAACTAATATTATAAACAGTCAATATTTTTCCTATGCTACAAAATGTTTTCATTGCTACGATTATTTGCTACGATATTTTTACTTTGCTATAATATTTTTACTTTGCTACGATACTTTTACTTTGCTACAATATTTTTGTTTTGCTACGATATTTTTACTTTGCTACGATATTGTCATAGACGTCTCAGTGTCTAGGCACACAGGCGTAAGGTAATGGCTTCGATTGGGTGGGGCCCAGGACAAATTTTAAATCGTGAATATTTGTGTTTCTTCTGTGTCTGGGTGTTAAATATAAATATAAGTATTATATTTATGATTTCTATATTGCCTGATGCCCGGGACAAGTGTATTTAGTGATTTATATCAGCATCACGTCAATATATAAAATGTTGTGTGATCTTATTCAACTAAAAGCTATAGATTCAATTCAAATAATTATTTTAATATCAGAGAGCTATTTAACCATGTGTGTTTTAGAACCTTAGTCTAAAACACAATATAATACAAATAATAAATATCTTTCATTTCCGTTTTAACACGAAAACAGGAACTCCGAAGGTGAAAAAATGACTCGCTGCTAGTTCTGTATAACCTAAAGGTTTCTTCCATTGATATTCAAATCATATATGTAATATTTCGATACACAAATACAATTTCAAACTGAAAATTTATATTAACATCACGTTTAGCATACGTATCTAAGAGATTGTACGTCTCCAAGATAACATCAAAGAGTGCCGCCCACAGATTAATAAGCAGGCGAGACGCGATTTAGATTGGAACTGGAAACTAATAGTCCTAGAGCTGGACTACGGGAATTACACGTTTTGAGTGCTAAATCGAAATAATCTTCTCTCAATCACCGGGAAACTTAATAACAAAAAATATATCTAAGATGTAAGTTCATTTATTTAGTAAATGTCTCTACAAACTCCCTTCCTTTTGGTCACTACACTTTAGAACCGTTCACGTGATACTTTGCTCATACTAAAATACGGCACTGCAGGAAAAAAATACGTATGTGTTGTAAGAACATTCACTGCTTCGCATAGATCTCCCTAAGAAAAGGATAACTTTACCTATAACTGCAACTTTGGGCATACGTTCATAAAATATAGTTTCGGTACAGGATTACTGCTATCGTGTTTGAGCTATGCTATTGCTGCAATACAACCAATTGGTAGTTTCGGAACTTAAGTTGCGTCTTACAACACCTGGCACAGGGGAAACTAAGAATTTTAAAGAAAATAAAAAAAAAGGATATAATAAATTTTGGAAATTTTGGTACAATACAATTTATATTAAAAATGATATATATATACTTATTTTATTTTAATACAGAAGTGAAAATGGTTCTACCTCTTGGACTATATCAGCTTCTCCGTCACAGCGATGCAAATAGAGGTGTCAGATGCAGACTAAGTTAAAATTGCTATTAATAAGGCAATTGCCAGCTTCACATTTTAGTTTGTTTGAAGTCGGAATAACCACGGATCCGGAATGTATATGTAAGATATATAGATGAAAAATGTACATAAATGAGTACTAGTGGAATATATCCCACTAACTAAGTCGCTATCGCTCCTCATCAGCCCACCCAGAGTAGAACGGTTCTAGACCTAAACTAGTTGTCCTAGGGTATGCATCAAGCCATAATTAAGGCCATAATTCACCCTTTCTTGAGAAGTTCTATATCCTGTGCCGGATATTCTACAAATGTACTCAGATGAGTGATACTATAATAGATGTACATATGTTGATGATGATAAACATATACGAATGTACATATGGTACATGCATTTGAGTATCACTGAACCTGCGTAATAATGTCGTCCTATGATTGTGTTTCTCTGCAATCTTGCAAGGCATGCAGTCGTACTTACTACCCAATATAGCTTCAATCTTTAAGTTGGTATAAAGATAGCACTGAGCAAGCTGCAGTATAATATTCAGAAATGTACGAGGAACATTTTAATTAAAAATAGTTCACCACCCTATCGGCCAGATCTAAGCTTGACATCACTACCTATTTGTGGTCCAATAAACATGGTGGAAGATGCAATCAGCTTTAACATAGTTTAATATTAGCACACGTGCCGTGCCGTGCGTTCCCTTCTTGCTTAACTTTTGCTTTGAAATATTTGCAATTATCAATTTGTATATATCGTCAGCCTCTCCGTCGCGATAGCTGTGTTTTGCGATTACCAACATGCTTGCCCACCGCAGCAATTATGGGCAGAAACCTTCTTTCTCGGAGAGGCATATTTCCACTGGACTTTCAATAGCTGGTATGAAGATAATGATTATATCATCAATAACCACCTTCATTATTACTTCAAGTTAAATAAAATCACAATGTTACAAGCTACAGTGTTGTAGAAGTCTTACCGACTCCCCACAGTCAACATTTTCCGACCCCATGTCACCTATATTATTATCTGAGTCATGTCACGTCAGACAGGAAGACGGGGAATCGCATAGTCATAGGGTCGCTCATACGATTTATAACCCCGGTCACATTTAACATGTCGCCAAAATTATAATCACTGGTCGCCAATAAACTACACAGAAAGCATGTATAAGTATATAAATATATCCATATATTATAAATATCCCTTCTAATATTATATAATATTAGAAATGCGAAAGTTACTCTGTCTGTCTGTCTGTTACGCTTTCTCGCTTAAACCTCTCAACCGATTTTAATGAAATTTAGTACAGGCAATCTCTAGTTCATGAGTCGGAAAGGGGAATGGAAAGTTGTATGGAAATATCGCTATTTTTAGTGCAAGAAACTTGAAACTTATTTAGGCCATTTATTCGATATAAATGAACATGATATTATAAGTTAACATAAATAAGTTCAAGAGGTATGGTACCCGATATATATATATATATTGTCGAGCTTGTATTTATATATATATAAAGACAAGCTCATTGACTGACTGACCATGACATATAAATGTAGAGCCTATATATTATAACTCGTCGAAGTGATGTCAAAGTATCAGATTTTATGTGAATTTACCAATTGTATATTGTCCGTGCGCTACCTTCAGAGTAGAATAGTACCTCCCTCTGTACAAGGCGTGTCGTAAGAGGCGACTGAGGTAATGGAACCGACAGATGGCGGTTTATCCATCTGAAGCGGAGTAACTCAAATGCAACAGGGCAGGAATGGGCAGCAGCATTCCCGTTGCGAAAGTGCGCTCTGCGATTGCCACCATGCATGCCCAGCGCGGCAATTAGAGCAAATCCCCCCTTTTATGGGGAGGCCTTCAGCAGTGGACTTCCAATGGCTGGTATGATGATGATGAAACAGTTAGAAGTACCTGTAGAGGTATTAACAAAGGGCCAAGTCAGAAGTACCTAAAACAAACGAGCGAGCATGAAAGAAGTATGCTTCTACCCATCCCCGCCCTTTCCATTTGAGCTGTTTCGATTGGATATACCGCCATCTGTCGGTTTGGTACCTTAGTCACCGCTTACGACACCTGGTGCAGTGGAAGGTACTATTCTGCTCTGCCGGTACCTCACGGTAATGCGGGCAATCTAGTTGTTTGGAAAGTAAAAAATAAATTTAATGTTATTCTAATTAATTACAATGGTGGCAAACAGTTGTCCGCCTGATTACTGTGTTTACATATATTTTACGACTGCTACGACAATGACGATGATGAATTGAAATAATTGCAAATCAATGTTAAGTCGATAGAGTTGGACCAAAAGCAATGTGTGGCAAATATAGCATAAAAATATTATTTCTATATTTATCCTTTGACATAAGTTACTCTTAAAAGCCGTTTATCAAACTCGTTAAAAATGGTGAATTCCTCATTGCACACACTGATTTCATGTTATCGCTCATTCAGTGGTGTTAATGTGAAACTAGGTCAAACTATTTTCCGTTCGGACATCAAAATCCGTCAAACAGTTCACGAGTTATAAAGATAAACAAACAATTTCCGTTCCCTCTTGATGTTCATTTGTTTTTAACCTCTATTTATTTGCATTGCAAAGTCAGAGTCGAAATGTTTTTTTTTTAAATAGCTTACATGCATATGTCGTAAAGGAAGTCATTAACGGCTTAGACTTGTGTAACCTTACTAGTTCTATAAATGTGCAAATATGTTTGTCTATTTAACTTAAACCCTACTCTACATTTTGTAGATATTAACTTTTCATACGCTGATAATATACTACATTAAAAATACAGGTATATCAAAAATTTTAATTGGACGGACCAGATAGCGGTGATGTTAGTAATCCTATCGTGTGCGCCAGTAGTCGTGGGTTCGATTTCTACCCAAAGCAAATATTTATTTAAAATTATATCATATTTGTGTTTGTTCTGTGTCTGGGTGTTAAATATACGTATTTAAATAGTTTATTAGTAATTCCTCTGTTGTCTGGCATCCATAACACATGCCATGTATTATTGAGCCGTATGAGATGATGTGGGAATTTATTATTAAATAATATTTTTTCCTGATAAAAAGATATATTTATAATTATTTAAATAGAGTTACGGCAAAGTTAAATAAAATCTCCCACTGTACCAGGTATCATAAGACTAAGTATCGACCGTTCCACCCAAAATAGCATAGCTAAGATGCAACAGGCGGTATATCCATGAAAAAAAGTCAGCTCGAATGTACAGGGCGGGGATGGACAGCAGCATTCCCGTCGCAAACAGCAATTATGGGCAATATCCTTTTTTATCCAACATTGAACATTTTGGGGTTGCTATAGAGATAATTATCATGTGTCCGGACAACAAATACCAGTCTAAACACATCTAAGCCCAAATTTGGTACTCCGAAAATTCGCCCAAATAGAAACTAAGTGGATATAAATGAAAGCCTGTAATAGGGGTCGCTGTGTACAGCTTTTGATCGATGTGTGACCGTATTTAAGTCGCTGCCATTCACACCATACCTTTATTACCCAGATATTTTTTGACTATTCTTCCAAATAACTCACATCATTGTAATACTTTAGAAGCGAGAGAGGTTGTGTAATTACTGGGTGATCTGACCATGAGCTTGGCGACTGAAAAAACTCGAGAAAAGGCTATGGTGGCGCGTAGCATTATGCGGACCGTATGTTTGTATACCAAATTCACCATATCAGCCGTTGAAAGTCCACTGTTGGACATAGATCTCCCCAGATAGGGAGTATGCCCATAATTGCCGCGTTGGGTAAGCGTGTTGGCAATCAAAGAGTACATCTTTCGCGACGGGGAAGCTACTGCCCATCCCCGCCCTGTACATTTGAGCTGATATTATTGCATGGATTTACCGCCATCTGTCGGTTCTGGTGCCTTAGTCGCCTCTTACGACACCTGGTACAGAGGGAGGTACTATTCTACTCTGCCGGTATCTCACGGCTATACTGCCAACTTAGTAATATAAAAACAAATGTGTATGAGGGTTTTTTAGAAATTTTCTTTAGTTTGACCCCCGGGCCCGATGGCGCAGATGGTAGTGATCCTGTCTTGTGCACCAGGGGTGGTGGGTTCGATTCCCACCCAGAGCAAATATTTATATGATGATATTTGTGTTTGCTCTGTGTATGGGTGTAAAATAAATGTATTTAAGTAGTATATTTGTGATTCCTCTGTTGTCTGGCGTCCGTAACACAAATGCTTTAAGCGACTTACCACGGAGTCAGGTCAATGTATGAGATGTTGTGGGAATATATTACTATATTACTATTACTATTCAGGACAAATATTTATAGGGTGCATAATGTTTTTTCTATGTCTAGGTGTTTAATTATTTTTTATATGATTTTTCTACGCCTAGGTGAATATTAAGAATTATATTTGTAATTTCTGTGTCAGATCGGTAGGTATTAATCTCAGAGTCTGCTCAACTTATGAGATGTCGTGTGAATTGATACAAAAAATAATAGTTTTTTTCATATATTATTTAATGTTTATATACTGCATACACTATGTTCTAATTAAATACAATAATTTTATTTTCGAAGCTTCGTTTACTGTACGCTTGTAGAGAAATCATTATAAAGCCATTTATTATTTTTTGGAATACTTCGCATATGCCATTGAGTGAACGCCAAATGTTACTTGGATCGATTTCAGCCAAAAAAATTTACAATTGCACGACGCGACGGAACCAGAAATTCGATTCTCGCCATCTTTACGCTTGACAATTTCAACTCTTTATCTGCCATTCATAGATGCGCACGACTACTCTACGGATTGGACTGATGCCAGCGGCGACCAACTAATATGACCTCTGAATAAAAGTGCTTCCCAAATACCTCATTAAAAATCACCGCCCGTCTGTTTGTAAAGCTATGATTTTCTTGGTAGCCTGTGGAATTATGCATTGCTAACACATTTACTCGTTTTTGTAACAAAAAATATAATGAAAACTGAAATAATCGTTATTTTTTATTTTTTTAAAGCAGTACTACATAGACTTTTATATCACTCATTCGTGATTTTTTTTAGATTAGGGTGACAAACAAGCATACAGTCCGCGTGATAGTATCGCGTGATCGCAAAGACGCTCGTTATATCACAAGGATATCACTAACGAGTTACCAACCTTGTGACTTAAAGATATTATGTCACATATATATATACAGTAATTTCACTGCTTCGTTTACCCTTCGAACCGGAACACTGCTATTTGTTAGTAGGTATAAGTAAGTAAGGTACCAATGCAGCCGACCTTGGTATGAAGTCTTCCCAGCGATATTACTTCTAATTGATCGGGTAATTATTAATTTTTTGAAGAATTTCTCCAAAATAACTTGCGTAAAAATCCGTTCAAGTAAGTTCTTTAACTCGTCAAGAGCCAGAGAGAAAATGCATAGGAGGAAATGAAAAAAGTATAGCTTTTACTGACAAATTTCTAGGCATAATAATAATAGATATTAATAACTTTCTTTTCTGTATACATACATTTAAACAGGGTATTTCATATTCAAATAATAATAAATTTATAATAAATTCCCACAACATCTCCTATATTGACCTGACTGCGTGGTAAGTCACTTAAAGGACCTGTGTTACGGACGCCAAACAATAGAGAAATCACAAAAATACTACTTAAATACATAGATTTAACACCCAGATACAGAACAAACATAAAAAAACATAAATATTTGCTCTAGATGGGAATCCAACCACGACCCCTGGCGCACAAGATAGAATCACCACCAACTGTGCCACCAGACCTATCAAATAGAACACTTGGCGATATATTTCATACAACCTTTGGATGTACATATAAAAAAGATAAAGATAATAGGAAGTGTAGTGTGTTTTGAACTTATATACACCATAATGACACATAATAAATAAATTAACATACTAATATACATGTATAAAATACCATAAGTATATTAAATATTAGTATAAATACATATAGATATTTACATTATACTGCAGTTTGTAGTGCTACGATATGAGCCTTGACCGTATTACAACTTCTTGAAATCATGTCCAGCTTAATATTTATATGTCAAATTTCACCAGTACTCCATATATATGTATCCATCCAAAATATAATAAATCATGCATCGTCATAATATTAGTAGCAATAAAATAAATAAATTAGAAATAAATAACTATATTTCGGTGTGATTGTGGTCAGTTGGGACATCTACCCACTGAAAATAGACCTCATTATGCGAACCCATTAGGGCCTAATATAGATCCACAAAAAATCTATGCCTACTTGTATGTTGTAGCAAGCAAAACAATACATATTTTATCATATACTACGTTTTATATATCTGTTAACACCGTTCTTAATGTGATTAGCGAGATTAGAAAGTGAGGGTAAATATCGACATCTGCTGAAGCTGGACCTCCCAAAATTCGTTTACGTTGGTACTTTATTTCTACCGCAGAACAGATGTATACGTATTGCCATGTTCTCATTAGAAGGGTGAGAGAGGTATTAAAGTTGCTGGGCGATGTGGTACCTTCAAATCACAAGCTTGTTCGACGCGCTAGTGATGTGCTTGCTATTTAGGAATATAGCCTATGGTGATGCTTATCATCACGTAGAACCTAAGCTTGTCAATTTAAAATATCTACATGTATAAATGGAGAAACTGAATGACATATCAACGCAGCACCTAAACAATAAGGGTTAAAAACTTGAAATGTACACAGAGGATTCTTTTGAAACGCAAGGGGGCACTATGAAAGGATTTTCGAAAATTCTACGTGAATTTAAGGGGGTAAAACGCGAGGGTAGAGTTAGCTGCTAGAACTTTGCTGCTACTAATATTAAAATACGAAAGTAACTCTTTCTGTCTGTCTGTTACGCTTTCCCTCTTAAACCTTTCAACCGATTTTATGAAATTTGGTATAGACAACCTTTAGACCCTAAGAAAGGACATAGGCTATTTATTTTATTCGAAATAAGGATTATAAGGGGTCAAAAAAGGGGATGAAACGTTGTATCGAAGCATCGCGATTTTTAGAGCTAGAAAATTGAAACTTATTTTTTAAGCCATTGATTCGATATTATTAAGCATGACATTCAAAGTTTATATAAATTAAGGTAAAGAGGTATGAAAACTATTCCACGCGGACAAAGTTGCGGGCTCAGCTAGTTTAGTATAAAGGTTCTTCGTGTAAAGTTATGGAACACGGGTAGAATTTTTTTTTGAAAAAGGGGTTGCAAAGTTTTAGTATGAAAGTTCAACAATTTAACTCAGGTGAAACCGAGAAGCATTGCTAGTGTAGTACTTAATATGAAAACAATATATTAATATAAACTTATGTATAAGAAATTATTCTGCATTTGACCGTGTCCAACTGTCTTCTTGTTAACTTACGCACATCTCACACTCATGCTTTTTAGTTATATTGATTGAAATTTGAAAAAAAGCGCGTTTAAAAGCCGTTAAAAAAGTAGTTTCATTATAATATATATTGACTTTGTTAAACGTATTTTTCTGATATTTTCACGCGATGGTCAATAACACACATTTTCGTTCTTCAAAAAAATAGTAAACCATTCAATAACTTTAGAAATATTTCACAAAGTGATTTATACTGGCTTATGCTATGTTAATATATAAATTTAACAACTTATACTTGAATATATCAACTATTTTTGGCAGCTGATGTGGGTTTGTCGGCTGTCAGAGCCTTAAATCTAGGAGCGAGCAAGAGGTGTGCCAACGGATGTGACGGAAAACATAGACAATTAGATTGAAAATATATTGAATGAAATTTAATTCTATTCTACTTTGATTCCTTTTATTATTAATTAAATAATTTACATCTTATTCATCATTCTCATCTCATCATCATATTACATCATTCATCCTCATGGTAGTCTTAAAAACGTCTACTGCCGAACATACGTCTCCTCCTGAAAGGGGAAACTTGCCCATAATTGCCACGCAGAGCAATCTCAGAAGCCGTGCCAATCAAAGAAGCTTCGCAACGAGGACGCCTATCCACGCCCTATTTCATTTGACCTACTCTATTTTGGGTCGGTATACCATCACCTGTCGGTTCTGGTACCTCAATCGCCTCTTGCGACACCTGGTACATGGGGAGGTTCTATTCTACGCTACTGATATCTTACGACAAATAAGTATATTTTAACGTGAAGCAAAAACTTGAAGCTTCTTTTTAAATTGCGCAAATGGATTAATGTAAAATTGGGTTAAGTTAATGCCATCAAAAAAAAATTTAACGTTAATTAACTAAGTTGAAGGTTGATCACACGACTGGCCTGATGATACATTCAATAGCTCTGCTTTTCTCTTTTGAGCCAAGGATCATTGGTTCGATCCATGATAAATGTATGTATATGTATATATATGATAAACATTTGCTTGTTCTGTGTGTTAGAGATGTTTTTTTGGTATTATATTTTTTATTGACTCCTCTATTGTTGGATATTTATTTATTGAACTTTATTGCACAAACTTAATAGCAGTTGGTATTATCTCCCAGTCAACCATTACACGAAACAGAAAAAAAATATATATACATATAGTGGTGCAAACAATATATATACAAAATTGAAAAACGTTACATACATATTTGTATAAATAAATGCAATAAATATATATGATATCATAGGGTTATAAAGTTAGAGAAGCAGCATCATTAAATAAAGTACGAAGATAGCGTTTTAGGATAAATTTGTTTGGAGATTGCTTAATATTCAACGGAAGCTCATTACAGAGTCGTATAGCTGTCACTATAAAAGAGTTTGTAAAAAAATTAGAGTGATGCAAAGGAGTTATCATCCAGGGAGTATTAGAATAACAATCATACAAGTGATTTAAGCGACTTATATCATGTGTAAATGATGTATTTTAGTAAATTATTGCCTTCAGTAAATATATTCTCTTTTTGATATTACTAAAGATAATAATTTTGCAAACGAAAATATCAAAAGCAAAATCCAACTATATTTATTCAGTTTTGTACATTTTTTTCAGTCAATTTCTGAGATTAGAAAAGAAACAATAATGGCTTTAGGATGCTACGAAGCGCAAATAGAGTCACATATCGCATCTGCAATCGTGCAGCAAGCCTATCTTAGTACAAGACTGCCACTGTCTGGGTCTTATAACTAAGTTCACTGCAGGTGCATTACGCGATCTATCGGAAAAGACCTTGCAAGAAAAATGTATGTTGATGAAAGCCCCATTTCAATATAAAATATCGAAACTATAAATAAGGGTATCTACGGTATAACAACATATAGGTATATATAACGCATTTCTTTTGCCTTTTTCTATTCAACTCACTGTACTAAAACCGACATCACTCGTTATGAAGTCTTGACAAAATTCAAAATTCAGTGATAAAAGTCAATTTAAACCCGTTTTGCCCCGTTTAATTTCACACTATCTGCTAACCAATTGGCTCGTTCGCGTTAGCGTGCGACACGCCTTTTGCTCATTCCAGTTTGAGTGGAACACTTCTGGATGTGTGACAACCCTTAATTAACTGTTCTGTTGAGAGTTACTCCGGTGAACAGATAGAGTGCGCTACTTTCGCTCTGTTCCGCATAGCACAACGTATATTGTGGAGGAAAAACACGACGTAAACAAACAACTTTAACGGCTTCAGTTGGCGGATTAATTAAATTTCTAATCTTAAAAACATTTTGTGAATGTGTGAAGCATTTCAAGCTATTGAGATAACATAAAAGATATAGGCCCTACAGTTTTACTCACGTTAAATTGTAAAACTTACATACTAACTTTGCACCGCCCTTTTACCCCCTTAAAAATGATTTTTAATTAAGAGCTTTTATACTAAATATCATTTGTATAATTTTAGAAACAGCAAAGTCATACTAAACTACGCGAGCCACAATAAAAGTTGGTGATAAAACATTAGGTGTTATTGAAACCCATATCACCACTTTTACATTTGTTCTTCGAAAATATGAAAATCGCTAAAGGGTATCGCGCTTTACACACATACAACAATGCAACTCCAAGCTCCAACTCCACTGAAAATAAATCAATAATCCGTTCAACAGTTTCACAATATCTGTTCGCTCTTTAAATTCAATATATCTATTAATGATAACTAGTCAGCCACATAAATAGATTTTCCTCTGTTGAATGAACTACCAACCTGGTGATTTTTAAAATTGAATATTTATTCATTAGATTGTAGCATGTGCTCTATCACATATGAGCAACATTTTGGCTATTTAAAAATATAATTCAATTTTAAGCTCTTTGCCTCTACATATTTTGAATGTTTCGGTCAACCAGCTTTAATAATGTTATATTATTTTTACAGTTCTTAATTCTATTGACTTATTGTCTTTTTTACTACATAATGTTAAATTGGAGGTTATCTGATATCTGATAACTCTATTGTCTGATACCTTAAATTATAGACTTTAGGACATATTCAAAAGAAGGACTACATTTCATTTTGGTTTATTCCGTTCAGTAGAAGCAATTTAACTGACCAAGTCTTTGGTCATGTGAGAAATATAAAATGATAGCAAAGATAAGACTCATATTTTTCTAATGGTAAAGAGTATGTACGATATCTTCCTTCCTTCTCTCGTAAACGTTTGAAGATTCTAACCCTTATAGTATAGGCCCTTTGTTGATATGTCAGTCATTCAGTCAGTTTTTCCTTTTATTTCCTTTACATTTAAAAGTAGATTCATCATCATCATATCAGCCATAAGACGTTCACTGCTAGACATAGGCCTTCCTAAGTAATCTCCATCAGGACCTGTTGTATGTGGCCTGTGTCCAGCGCGATCCTGCGGTTTTAGTCAGATCGTCTGTCCATCTTACGGGTGGACGCTCTACGTTGCGCTTGCCGGTACGTGGTCTCCATTCCAGAACCTTACGACTTCATCGGCCATCGGTTCTGCGCTACAATTTCTATCATGTTTATGTAACTGAGTTATTATATTATAGAGAACAAATGGTTTCACCGTGTTGATGTTATACATCATACTTCAGACGGATTTTGTAGATGGCGCTAGTTGCTATCAATCAGCAAATTATTTTTTGACAAACTAAACCCAAATGACAAGAGCATCTATTTCTTATGGAATCGCAACTTTTTTAATCTCATATTACCTTTCCGATTCAGTTTTAATTTCCTTGAGATTATACAAGGCTTTGTGATCCTTGATACACAGAAGTTGCAATAGGATAGGCTTCTATAGGATCGATGTCCCGGGTTTTCATCCTATATTTACTTTCTTTGGGAGTGCTTTAATTATCGGTAACTGATAACTATTAAACTGTGGGGTACCGGCGGAGTAGAATAATACCTGTGTTTTACCAGAGTCGTTAGAGGCGACTGAGGTACCGGATCCAACAAATGGCATTATATCCATCCGAAACAGCTTAGCTTAAATATTAAAGCGTGGAGATGGGCGGCAGCATCCTCGTTGCTCGAAGTTGCGCTCTGCAATTACTATCATGCCTGCCCAGCGCGGCCATCATGCGTAAAAATCTTGGGGAGGCCTATGTTCAAGTGTGGATTTTTGATGGCTGATGTGATGAAGGGATGTCTTTCTATAGGTTTGTAGATATATTTCTCGATAACTCGAAGCGAGCCAATGAGACTCAGAACATACATCAACCACCCGCGGTCGTTTTTTAATACTTTTTAAGTTTGTGACTAACTTATATTTAATGAAAATAATTCAGGTCTCAATAATGGGATTCAAAACAAAAATACAAGGAATACCTTCGCAAAACATTAAAACAAATTGAACAAATGATGCAATCCAATCTTTATACTTACAGTTAAAACGCTCACATTTCCATTTCAAATTCCCCGTTTAATATCTCACCATCTACAATCGAATTGGCATGTGTTCGTGTCATCTCCACGCCCTTTGCTCATTCTGCCTTAAGTGGAGGATTCTAGCTGAGCTTAGTGACAACCTTTAATTAACCTTACTGACTGTCTCGGAGTGGGAGAAGTAGAGATATGCAACTTAAAGTACTTGTAGTAACTAGCATTCCATCCGGGACTTCGTTTGGGTAGGCTTCTTGTCATACTTGCCAGAATTCATGAACTTCTCATCACGATTGAAAAGTAGAAAATTAAAATATAGCCTACGTACCTTGGTGATAATGTGGCATTCTAAAAATTCATCATTTTTAACACATAATCATATCATTTTCATAAGTCGGGTCAATGTATAAGATGTTATGGGAATTTATTAATTATTATTATTATAGCAGCTGCAAAACGTCTACTTCTGGATATAAACCCCCAGAAAGAAAGAATTCATTAAATCACAATGCCTGCTTAGTGCGTTAGGCTTACGACATCTGTGAAGGTGCTTTTTTTTTAGCCGGTACCCATCAACAATTGAATCTGAACTTTATTAATTAAAGTTTTTTGACCGAAAATTATTTGCTAATTATTATTCTTCAATTAATGTAGCCCAATTACTCTTGTGGTGATAAACAGAAGTACAAATCAACATTGCTCTGTATTATAATTGATTTGACAGCCTTCATGGTATGTGCGGCCGATGCGGTTAAGCGGCGAACCTATTTACTGTAAATTAGTTATTACATTTGGATTAAACGTTTCATTTGATGTGGGGTACAGGTTGAGTAGAATAGTACCTCGCCTCTTGGGGGTCTTATGAAGCCATGGAACTGACAGACAGATTTTTATCTATTTACAAACATTATAGTTATTCTAAGCTACGCTAAGCGTGGCAATTATGTGTATAATTGCTAAACATATTTAATCTCTTTTATATATAATATAGCTAATATAGCTGTACTATACAGATGTCAATTCCAAGTTCTTGTCCAGCTGTGGTCTTGTTGCGACCACTATGAAAGTGTAGAAAGAGTCATCCAAATAGTTTTTGAAATTACCTAGATCAAACATCTATTCTTTGTCTAAATTGTTTTTTTTTCTAACTTCCTATGCCATTTTTTTTATTTGTTTTATAATACCAGGCATGCAAACAAATTTGCAGACCACGTGATAGTAAACATCACTGCATCCTATAGATGCTCGTAATATCACAAGAATATCACTATAGCCTTGTCAACCTTTTGACTTGAAGGTATTATATCACGTTCACCATACCAGCCATTGTATGTCCACTCCTGTATAGAACTCTTCAAAAAGGTATTTGTCTATAATTCCCGCGCTGGGCAAGCATGTTGGCAATTGCAGAGCATACGGGGGTACTCCAGCCCATCCCCGTCCTGTGCATTTGAGCTACACTGTTGCAGATGCTTTAAGAATCAAACGGTATACCGCTATCTGTCAGTGCTGGTACTTCAGTCGCCCCTTACGATCTGCTTCACTATTCTACTCAGCTAGTACCCAACAGTAACTACCCAGTAATTAAACTGCTTTTTACCTATCAAACCGGAACACAGCAATGCAAGGTAACAGGCAACTTTGACGGTAAAAATAGGTGAGTGTGAGTTTTCAATGCAAACGACCGTTGTATGAGTAGACCTTAAATAAAGGTCATTTTGTATCAGGACCTTTCACAAAAGAGCCAATGCTGCCCATCACCGCCCTGTACATTCGAGCTCCACCGTTTCTAATGGATATTACGCTTAATGGATATTATCTTTCGATTCTGGTACCTTAGTTACCTCTGGTCACATCTCACGGAAATATATTTAATATAAAAAATTGGTTGCCTGTAAAGTCGGTATACAGGCGAAAGTTTTACGTGACAACGACTTTGAGCGGTAAAAAAATTTTATGTGAATATTCATTCGTATAGTAGGAATAGGGATGAAATAATAGTAACAATTTAAAACATTTATTTATACAAAGAATTATATTTAAAACATTAATTTATACAAAGAATCTCGCACTGAATTTCATATTAACAAAATTTTATTTTTACCTTTACACATACATACGTATTTATATACAAATATACATACAATAACTTGCAATACATTTGCGTAACACACGTCACAATGAGAGCGAGTGAGAGGGACGCGTGCCTCTCACTCGCTCTCATTGTGAGCGCATAACGTGAGCGGAGCGTAACGCAGTTCCTTGAAGTGTCACCCGGCAAACCAATTTATAAGACGTTGTCACGTCAAAACACCTATATTGTTTCAGTATATATGTAGATAAGTAATGTCAAAATATTTTTTAAATACGATAAAGTAGTATTTTTATTTAATCGTAACATTTATCATCGTCATCATTTTTCTTTATAATATTAGTTCAAACATTTTCTGATCTAATCTTAATTTTTTTTTCTAATCCAATCAACTTTATAATTCCTCCATAGAACCAGATCCATTTTAGAAATCCAGCCAGTCGCACTGTTCTGTAGCAAATCCGTGTAGCATTTGCACTTAGCTCTCTCAGAGAATATATTGAAACACGGGTCTTGATACTGGCAGTCTGGCACTTAGTTCGACTCAATTATTCAATACAGATACCTTTAGGCTATTCTGATAATGTGTTTAAGGAGACTAAGGTCTGTAACTAGACTTCTAAATTACCTTTATGTAATGTACACTACGTTGATTGAATGCTGTAAATGATTAATGATTATTCTTTTAATTGCTCAATTGTTTTTAATTTGATTTTAGATCCGCGTGGTTGTAAGCGTCTCCACAGCCTAAATACGCTCATATTATCGCATGGATATCACTAGCGCGTTGTCTACCTTGTGCCTTGACCATATTATGTCGCATTACTCAGTAATTTCACTACCTCACTACTTTAAACAGAAACACAGAAATGCAGTCATTGCTCTTTGTCGGTAGAATTTGGTGAAGTAGAAATAATAATAATAATAATAAATTCCCACAACATCTCATACATTGACCTGACTCCGTGGTAAGTCGCTTGAAGCACTTGTGTTACGGACGCCAGACAACAGAGGAATCAGAAATATACTACTTAAATACATATATTTTACACCCATACACAGACCAAACACAAATATCATCATATAAATATTTGGTCTGGGTGGGAATCGAACCCACGACCCCTGGTGCACAAGACAGGATTACTACCATCTGCGCCATCGGGCCCGTCATTACTAACGGTCTTTGTATGAGATATACCTTATAGTACAAAACTAAATCTATTTTTGTTTTGTCATCATCATCATCATTGAATATCCACTGCTGGACATAATCCTCTCCAAGAACTGAGATTTTTGCCCATAATTGCCGCGCTGGGCAAACGTGTTGGCAATCGCAGAGCGCAGCTATCGCGACGGAGATGCTGCTGCCCCTTCCCGCCCTGTGCATTTGTCGTGTTTTAAATAGATATACCGCAATAAGTCGGTCTTAGTACTTTAGTCACCTCTTACGATACTTGGAGCAGTTAGGCTGGTCTAGTTCAACGGGGCTCTCAAACAGTTGATATAATAAGAACTTTTATTTTATATTTACGTAAAACACAAAAATTACACAAAAAATTAAAAAGATTTTTATTTAAAGAAATAAGGCGTAATTCAATACTTTTGTACAACAATGTTACAGTTTACCAAAAAATATTATATTTTAAAGCTATAAGTTATAGCTAATATACTTGATAACATATTTAGAAGGGCTGTAATTCAATTTGTGCTAATGTAAAAACATTACACTAAGAGTCTAACGAAAGCAGGTTTCGATTCTGCCTTCTTGGTCTTTTTAAACTCAGTGAATTAGGTAAAAAAAAAAATAGAACTGAACTGTATACATTTTCAACTAATACTTGAGGTAGACCTCAAATAAAGTTCATGTGCATTGGTACCACACACGAATATTTCTGACGTCAATTAGCAGTCTACGGGTTTTAAGGGTGAGAGGGGCAGTAAATTACATTTTTTTTAATCTATATAATCGGACTTGTATATATCAATAATCATGGGATATTCTCTGAATAGTTAACACATAATTATAAGTAAACGAATCATGAACTCTAGTGCGATCATTAAAGTTGATTTGGAAAAAGTTTTCTCTCGAAAAACTTTCCACTAAAAAAATACGTATTACGGTGTTTTTCCGGAACGAACGTCTAAACTACTAAACCGGTTTTAATAGTGGTTTTGTTTGTGTACAGTTTGATCCAACTTGAGAGATAAGATGGTTTTTATAACTTAACTTAAAGTATATTTTTTATAATAAACATATGTGCATATGACAACGTCTTTCAGGTCAGCTAAATTCAAAATTTTCATCTAGGATTGTGATATTTCAGATACTTGGTTTCGAGAATAAAAAAATACAGCTATATATTATTCCTATATACATGTGGCATATTCACCCAAAACAAATAGCTCAAATACTAGAGAGCGGAAATGGGCAGCAGCATTCCCGTCGCGAAGCTACGTTCTGCAATTCCCACCACGCTTACCCAGCGCGGCAAATACGGGCAAATTCCTTTATCTCAAGGAGGCCTATGATCAGCAGTGATTTAATAAACGAATAATAATATTAAAAATCGGTTTAAATAACAATTTAATCTGTCTGCAAAAAGTTATTTGTAAAACTTCCCGATCTATTAAGGATGCATGCATCCAATGAATGCTTAAAATAGTGAACGAAACAACACGTTCCCCGTATATTTGTGTAAACAGTAATAAAACAAAACTCTCGCTTTAACGATCAAACGGTAGAAAAGCCGTAAAACTGTCGTGAACCTAGTACTGGGGTTACCATGTTTTTGGTTACCTCTATAATATTGGAAAATAAATACGCTTATACGAAAAAACTTACAAAAACGAGATTTTATCATAATATTATATTTAATTGTGAATACTAGAATTTATGTATATCTAGAATTCATATAATAATCTGCAAGTGTACCTATAATAATATTTTTAATATAAATATTTTTTTTGCATATTTTATAAAGCATTCTTATCCCTCAGTAATCGGGTATCGTCATCATCAGCTGATGCACATCCAATGTTGGACATAGGCCTCCCTAAGAAAGGGGGAATGTTGCCCATGTTTGCGTGCAGGCGCGCGTGATATTGCTTCTTGACTACAGTAATTAGTTGCATCATCATAAAAAAATGATATTTATGCAAAAAGAATATAATTATAACTTATGTATATAGAGCATGAGTATTACTTATGTAGATTTGTATCTCTTTTCAAACTCCTATGATTGTTATGTTTTGTACATTTTTAGTTTACATATGTAAAATACTTTGTTAGCTGTAAGTTTTGATATTAATTTCGTTAACTAGAATATAGGAGCTGTTGATTTTGAATGAATAATAAATAAAATAAATAAATAATCAATTAAAAATACATTTAAAGAGATAGATGTCACGTAACAGATAATATTGTGACAACAATAAAGAATGGACAAAAGTAGAATGACTGCACAAATATATAGAGCAGAATTTAATGATAGAGTTGGTATAGGATGACCTAGGCAAACATATCTTCACCAGGTAGAAGAGGTATTAAAAAGGGCCAAGTCAGAAGAACCAAGAATAAACGAGCGTGTATTAAAGGTCTAATGCAAGTAAGGGAAGCGAGAGAGATATGCCTAGATCGTAACAATTGAAGATCAACATGACCATGGTCTCTAGCTACCCCGATTGGACAAAGGCGTAATGTCGTACGTAACGGCGTAAAAGCGAATCTATATGTATGTATGTAAGTAAAAATATTTAATTGTTCAAAATATTCTATTACATTACATTATTTCGTTATTGTCATCATCAAAGCATTCATGATAATTGGTCAAGCCTTTTCGGAGAAGTGTGGTGACTAATACTGTGATACGAGAATGTTTTATACAAAATTACGAGTCATGTATGAAATTATATAGCCTGGTGTCTGTCCGGGATAAACTTCTAAGCCACTGAAAATTATTTTAATATTTTTTTGCTTAATATGTACGGTTTGTTTTAACTAGAAATACAGAATAGTTTATATCTCAATTTTAAGACGCAATATATTTTCGTGATAAACATAGTAAGGTTGTTGAAACAGGAAAATATCGGTCCGGTCAGCTAATATTGTATAAAAAAATATGATTTTTCTGTGAAAAACTATTCTTGTAAATGTTAGAATCAACCAGGTCCGATTTGGTAACACTACATTGAACCGACCAGGCGGTAAAATGACCCTAGTAAAACTATTTGCTCGTAACTCATACGCGTTAAACGGTAAAGTTGAAGTTTGTTTCCCAATATATTTTGACTCTAGGAATATATATAATAATCAGAATATACATTTATATATATATATCGAATCAGGAATGAGGAGATTCGTAACAGAACCAAAGTTTCGGACATTGCCCGGCGGATTAGTAAGTTAAGTAGTAGCCATTTGGTACGCAGAACCGATGGCCGATGGAGTCGTAAGGTTCTGGAATAGAGACCATGTACCGGAAAGCGCAGCGTAGAGCGTCCACCCGCAGGATGGACAGAAAATCTGACTAAAACCACAGGATTACACTGGACAACGGCCGCATACAACCGGTTCTATTGGAGATTACTTATGAACGTATATATATTAGCCTGAGTCGACAAACAAGCAAACAACTTATATTTAGATTACACACACATTCATTTTTGCTTAATAAAGTTATTATTATCCCATCGCTATCACTAGCAAATTACTAAACTTGTATCTTTAAGATATTACGTTACATTAACCAATGTGAACCCTGCTGTTTGGTGGCAGAATTAGTTGAGAGTGAGGTACCAATGCACATAATAAAGTGCCTCGTTTGTGAATATACCTCTGATAAAATAGTAACAAAATACTACATAAAATATGTAGTTCGTTGTATATCTTTGAGACGTGTTGTATTGGTAGAGTAGAATAATAGCTGCCCCTGTACCAGGTGTCGTAAGAGGCGACTGAGGTATCGGAACCGACTAAAGGCGGTATCTACTGGAAGCAGTGTAGCTCAAATGCAAAAAGGCGAGGGGGAAGGAAGGGGTAGCAGCTATGCCACCATGCTTGCCCAGCGTGGCAAATATGGGCAACCTCCCTCCTTTTTTGGAAAGCTTATGACTAGCAGTGGACTTTTTTCAGCTGCTACAATGATCAAGATGATGTGATTTCTCCGTTATTTGATATGCGTAACACAAGTGCTATATTCGATTTATCTTGGAGTCAGATCAATGTAAGAGATGTTATGTATTATTATTATTATTAAATTATTATTAGATAGTTCAATTTTATTTCCAATATATGAACTTATGCTTAATCTAGCAGAAATGATCTTCTATTTATATAAAATAAACTAAGAGACCTCCATTCAATACTCCCATTAAACTCCTAAAAGATAGATATCCAAAATTAAAGTAAACCGCACTGTAACACAAAACTTTCTTCAATTGAAACTCCGCGGATATTTCATCCGCAAAGTAAATACGCATTTGACAAGGGATGTTGTAGATGTAGCATTTCGGATCCAAATTCGGATATAAATATTAATGAGACAATGTCTATCACCATTAAAGCAGCCCTAGAACATCTTGTTTTTTTATATTATGACGTCAAAAAACAAGCATTCGGTCCACTTAATCGTAAACATGACCACAACCTTTAGACGGTTGTATCATCACAAAGATAGCGCATTGCCAACTCTGTGAACTGAAGATATTTTGGCACACCCAATAATTTCACTGCCTCTCTCACCCTTCATATACAGCAAAGTTAATACAGCTATCTGGCGGTAGAAATATGTGAAAAAGTGGTACCAATACAGACGACCTTTGTAAGAGGTCTACCTAGTAAATCTACTGGCAGGTATAGACTTCCCTCAAGAAGGAGAATAGTTGCCTTACTAGCTGGGCTAGGCACGCGTGATGGCAATCGCAAAGCGTAGGTTCTTGAAGAAAATTCTGCTACATATCAGAGTTATGTTGCATTTGAGCTACGCTGTTTCAGGTGGATATACCATCTATCCATTCCGATACGTTAGCTGATTTTTACCTGATACAGGGGAGTAACAAGTCTACATTTTATTTCCTGTGGCGATGAAATTGATACTATCATTCTAGGTTCATCCAAGTAAACTAAACATTATATTGAACCTTTAAGGGTTTCCTGTATATTATAAAAATTTTAAGACCCAATGCACTGCGCTCCATATTCATCTGCTACAATTCACTTTATTTACAAAGCCTGAAACTGTACCGTTAAGACAATTACTGGCGTGGTTACAACACAGGTGGCATCATTAATTATTCATACGCATGCACGCTATCATGCTAATGCATCACATCATGGTCACAAACCGCCAAAGACACCTGTCCCCATGTCTGATATCTGACAATCGACATAACCTTGCCTATCTATAAGGTTGTGCTTGAATTGACGCCTGTGTAGTCTAGGGTCGTCCAAAAAGAACCCTATTCCATGATGAGGTACTACATAAAATATAAAAATACAATAGGGAGCGGTTTGAAGGTTTGGTAGTGTATGACAATACTTTACTTTATACCCTTGTCGTAAAACCTGTGGAAGTGGTGAGAGTGAAGGTGCTAGAAAGTATAAAAATATTTTAATTTATGAGATTTATTTAGCATAGATTCGATCTTCGGATATATTGGACCCGGTTATCTTCGGATATCGTATCGTATCGTAACATCCCTACATTAGACGTATTGTCGAGAACTGAGTTTGATTGACCAATCCGATGGTTTGTCTTGTTTGGTACTTCCTTATCTTTGATAACCACTTCTGTTTTATATTGAGCTATAACCATTTTATGTTTACCGGGATCTGCTATTTGAGTTATATTGCCACCATCTTGAACTTTGGAAGATTAATAGGTAATTTTCTCGTGAAACCGTCACGGTTAAGTTCGATTTTATTTTTGTTTTGCAGTTTTTATGACCATTCGAGTTTTACGGTTGAAATGTAGCTGCAGTCTTTTATTTATGAATAAATGAAGAATAAAGTATAATATTAATGAAACCGTAATAAAGAAATAAAAAAATATTTTATCGATTATTGTATTATACTAAAGGTTTCCGCCGTTGGGTACCAATGGAGTAGAATAGTACCTCCCTCTGTACAAGGTTTCATAAGAACTAAGGTACCGAAACCGACCGATGGCAGTATATTAATCTGAAACAGGGTAAGGATGGCAGCAGCATCCGCAGCGCGGCTATTATATGTATATAGGCATAAATCCCCATATCATGGGAAGGCATATATATTACAGTTGACTTTATTTGGCTGAAATGAAAATGATAATGATGATTAAATATTAAATCATAATTAACAAATACTTGCGTAATGTATATAAACCACATATAATATAACAATCTAAATTCAACTGAGGATTTTTCATTTACCACTTGAGAAGCTGTCATAACTGTTGCAGGTGCTGAATTTCTTTTTTCGGGACGAATCCGAAGAATTTTGACTCTGACTTTAGTTTTAGCGTTGCTGTTGTCTCTAATGGAACAGATTACAATATAGTTAACATTATGGAAGCATTTATTATAGAGAAATATTTCCTTAGATAAGTGTTATGCAAAAATAATAGTAAATTCTTTTAAAATCTATTAATTATCAGATAACAGTCAGACAATAAAAGAATAGATAAATAATATTTAAGTACATATTTTAACACCCAGACACAAAACAAACACAAATATTTTTTTAATTAATATTTTTCTTGTATAAGCACATGATAGGACACCACCGGATACGCCATTAAGACTTGTCTAACTAAACGCTACGACGGAATAAAAAATTGAATCAAAGTAACAATTTGCCGTGAGGTTCCGGCAGAGTAGAGCAGTACCTAACCTTGTATGTCTCGTAAGAAGCGACTGAGGTACCGAAGCCACCCTTTTCCACTATTCACCCGAAACAGAGAAGCTCAAATGCATCAGGGCAGGGATTTGCAGCAGCATATTCGTTGTAAAGCAACGCACTGCGATTGCTATCATGCTTGGCCAGTGCGGCAATTATCTGCAAATTCCTTCTTTCATAGGGAGGCTTATGTTCAACAGTTTCTAAAGCTACCATGATGATGATGATGATGAAACTCAAGTCCTAGACGTGACACGTCAAGTACCGGTTGTATGCGGCTTACCTGGATGTGGGAATAAAATCCCGTTGGCTTTCCGTTCCGTAGTTACCATTAAAAAACCTTCCGTAGATATGAAAAGCTTTTAAGTAACTTAAACTAGTTTCCTTCTTGCAGAAGGCTTTGCACAACTTTCTCTTAATATTAAGTACCTCAAACTACCCTAAATTCTTATCTACAAAAAAATTATAAAAAAATTAAAATATAATTTAAGAGACATTTGTTTACTAAATGTCCTAGATTCCTAAATCTTTGTTAACTATCATGCTTTATCAATACTTGAAACTCTACTGCTCCAAAAGCTCACATTTTCGTAGCTTGGTAATGCCACCATTTAATGCCTCATATTGGCTAATAATGCCCATTTGTCTTTGGACCTTACCGATAAAGAAAAAGCCTGCTCCATGATAGGATATCAATGATTCCCATTTATATTACCCATTAGGTATGTGAGTAATGCTCGATTGAAATATATCGATAGTTCTATTGGATGTGTTGTTTTAATCGAATAACCCATACTTTCTTAAGTATATATTTAGTTAATTCAGAGGAAAAACATTAAATCAATCTTGAAAAGACTCCGTAATATTATAGTGTGTTATGTAAATTCTATATGTATTTGTAAATATATAAGTTTATATTTCGTTATTAATATATATTATTATGACCTCAATAAAAAAATTTACGTTCTATATTGATACCAAAGACAACAAAGATACCACAAATACCTAGATCCTGTTGTTTTGTTAATGAGATATTGTGCTGAGGCATATTTTAAGCATCTTTTTGTTTTAATAATATAATGCACTTTCTCCTTGACATATACTCATATAATAATTATTAAAATCTAATTGTACTAACTTTAAAAAAAAATTAAAAGATAATAAATATTTACATGGTAAACCCCAAATGGAATACTGCTATCTTATTTCAACTTATCTGGTGTACCCTAGTTTGCCCGAAAAACTTCTCGATGTCAGCGATGTCAGCGATGAGGTCCTTAAGGAATTGTTGCATCTTTCTGCGTATTTTACCATTTTTACATTGGGTTAAAGAGTTATTGTATATACTGCCAGTAGCTAAGTTTCTACACTGTATTACAATCGACTGTCATACCATCTCCACTATCTCGATGTATGGCAGTTAACCACTGTGCAAATTCTACGCTATTCTCGCCCTGGAAACTGAAACATTCTCTGCAGAGGTATCTCCAGAAAGTTAGAACTTAGGGACCTTTAAGAATTTAGTATTTTCTTAAAGACTAGAGAAGAATATTATGTGTTTTTTTCTATCAAGCGACCTACATATTTGGTCGTTTGCCCTCCCAGCTCGTTAGCGCTCCCAGCGTCACACCCACTTTGAAATGCAGAGCTTTTGTACTAGATTTGTACCCCCCTTGTACCACCTTAATGGATGATTTTCAAAAACTTATTTATTATTGTCTTATGATTTTCAAGAAAGAACTTTTATACTGAATTTCATTGGAATTACTTCAAAACCGCTTAAGTTTCATACTAATTTTGCACCCCCATTTTATCCATTTTCAGTATGAATTTTTAAAAATTCTTTCGGCTTTGAGACCTTATAAAAGGAACTCTTGTGAATAACTTCAAGATTTTTACACTTATAGTTTAGTCATTGCATTTGGTATATCATTTAGTCAGTCAATCAGCATCTCCTTTTATGTAAATAGTTATACAAACAAAAAATATATCGATTCACGACTAAGCGGTTACATCACTATTTATAGAGTCAATAATGACGTACAATGGTTTGTTTATCAATTTAGTTGATTACCAGTGATTGCCTGTGGTTATGACTGTACTTACAGTGGATTTCATTCGTTTATTGATACCATATAGAGAAAATTCTACTTATATATAAAAATGGATATCACTGTATATGAGATCGACTAGCTTTCCGCCTTTGACTTTACTCGTGTGGACTTTACATTGTCACGCGTCCCACGGGATTTTCGTCATGACTTAGATTGTGTCAATCCATTATTCATTTGACAATTCATGATTTGCTATATACAACTTGAATTCTTTAAAATGGATGCACTGAAACAGAAATAGCTGATTTTGTTATTCTAGTTATTTTTTATTAGACTAGGTCGACTAACAAGCGTGCACGTAGGCGTAAGCGTTACAGGAGCTTTCAGACGCTCGTAATATTAAAAAGATACCGCACTGTCAACCTGGTGACTTGAAGCTATTATGTCACATTACCCTGTAAACTCACAGTCTCATTCACCCTTTGAACCGGGACACAGTAATGCGAACACTGCTATTTGGCGGTATACAACAAATGCAGACGACATTTTGTTTAAGTTGACCTTGTGTAAAAATATAACAATAGCAGGACTATAATAAAATAAATGTTATGATAAATTATTAAAGCCGAAGACATAGAAATATTAAAATAGACCAAAATTTATTTCTTTAACTTACCAACGGCTGTCTACACTTTATCTCAAAATATATTCCTGAGTAATGTTACCAAGTATAACGCTACGTTTTACTTGGTGTAACAAACAGGTAAGTTTACCTTAGTACAGATAATTAATTACAATTAATAAATTTGTTACAAAGTAACGAAAACAAAACACATCTTATTATATATACACATACATATGATATATACACACATACACAAAGAACAGCTTAAAATGCTTACTGACGGTGCAATAACGATCCGACCATGTCGGGTGAGTCCATGTGAAAAGCCAGTAGGTCCATATACTCATTAACCAATCTATGTAGTCATGGTAATAACATAACAAATGAATAAATATAGGAAGATAACAAATGTTACGATACGGAACAAAATCAGGCTCAATCAAGTATCTGTCTCAACAAACTCGTATCTTGTTATTACATCGTGATGTTAGAACGATGTATACCAGTGGTTCCTAACCTTTCACTATCCAAGGACCATTTCGATTTACTTTTTGATGTAAAAATACTAACTCAATCCGAAAATGAACCTCATTCAAAAACTCATTAGTATCATGCATTAACAATGCCACTTTAATAGAGAATACCTTTTTAATAGAAAACCAGACAAGTGGATTTTTTATCAATGTGATTTTAGATAATGTCAGTAATCTTGAGACTTAAATTATGTGATACAACCCAAACTGGCATCTTTAATTCTTTCGCGGTCTACTATTATAATTCTTAGTGACCTGGTAGTCCGCAGACCACAGGTTTTGAACTACAGCTATATACTTATCATAAAACAAAGGTCTGTCACGTCTGTATACATGCATCTATGTATTAGGACTACGTATGATTTTTAGGTATGTACGGAAAATTTTATCCGAAAGATTTGAGTAAAAAAAATGTAACATAAATATTTTAGGTTAGATACATAAAATATTGATGAGATGTGTTAAATAAGTAAATTTTGGCGCCAGTATTGGCGCTCTCTCTCTCTCTGAAAAATTTTGTACGATTCGCTTGTGAACTATAAAGTGTATTAAGTTTAATAGAAATCTAACAAGTTTTTTTGAATTGCTGCCTAATCCTAATAAGATGGCCCTGACTTCACGACACAAAAAGAAAATTAGCAAATTTCGATGTACCTTCGTGTAGGTCTCTAGGTCAGGTGTTAGTACAATAACCCGGGTGAGAAAGGTCCCGCCTAAAACTTCAGGCAAATTGATGTTATTTATTAAATTTGCAATTTTTCGTTGCATATAACCAATGAAAAAGGAATTATTTTATTTCACACAACATCTCGTTCGTTGACCTGACTCCAAGTCTAGTCCACAAAAAATGATATGTCTGATATTCAGCGGACTCACAAAAATAATAATAACCTTTATTGCACTTTACTTATTACCTTACATAATATATGAACATTTTAGTTATATATATTACACGACGGGATCTCGGGTTTAATGCTCATGTGTTTTGAGACACATAAGCCTCTCCCAGCTGCTTCCATTGATATCTTCCCTTCGCTTGTCTTGTTTATATTACTCCTCTAATTGATGCTCTTTTTGATGTCATCTGACCATCTTCTTACCTGTCTACCTATAGATCTGGTAGCCATTTTGTTAAAATCAGTGTCCATTTTGTTTCACTTTCGCACGTCATATATCACTTTTTTCACTTTTTTTGTATGTCTAATTTCTTCTTCTCTTTTTTATGTTTTAATTTGCCTCTTATCATATATTCCTATCATCGCACTCTGACACGTTCGAAGTTTAAGAAGGTGTTTCTGAGTCGATACCCAAATGTAAGGTAAGGTAGTGTATAGGAGTTAAACACTTTTCTTTTGGATCGGGAAGTGCGTACATTTTATTATTGTCACTAAAAGTGTAACATAATAAGAATTTTCATATTTGACTAGATATGTAGTCAAATCATTAATTGGAATGCTCTAGTAAGTTACATGTTCTATAGCAGGTGAAGACTGTCTAGACAAGATATTTCATCTGTGCTTCCTCTAAGCATTAATGTCAGTATAGACCAAGAGCTAGAATAACATTTTGGGAAAATATTTCAGGCACTAAAAGTTGATCAATACTTTTATCTCGTGTCTTTTTATACCACAAAGGTTTTATACTGCATGATGGTAAGCGGTTAGCGCAGCCTATAGACGTTAAGGACACCGAAGCATTGTTCATGAGTTGCGATCCTTTATACACCTCTTTACACCTTTATTAAGAACCTATTGTAGTCTTCTGGTAATACCTTTGCAGGAAGCTTATTCCACAACCTAAGCGCACGTGGGAGGAAAAATAATAATAATACTTTATTGAACACCAAACATAAATACATGAAAAAAAATATAAAGTTGAAATGGGCGGCTTTATCGCAAATAGCGATTTTTCCAGGTAACCTTTGGTGGAAAGAGTGAATGAAACAAATAGGTAGTAAGAGGTAATCTTGCAACATTTTGCATAAGAAGTCTAGTATTCCACACTGCTGATATCAAAACAATATCATTTACCCAAAGTCCACTTTTAGACAAAGGACTGCCCAAGAAAGGGGGGAATTTTGAAAATAATTCCCGCGCTGGGCAAGCAGTTACTTATCTAATTCAGTTACTATATGCATGCTTTTAGCTTTCAATAAAGACTCTTGTTGATGCAAGAAAATATTTTTTATGTGAGTAAATGTAGTCTACAGTAGGCCGTCCCCAAGAAAGAGGGAATTTTACCCAAAATTGCCGCGCTGGACAAACATGCAGGCAGTCGCAGAGTGCATCTTTTGTGACGGGAATGCTGTTACCCCTTCCCACCCTGTGCATTTGAGCTACACTGTTTCGGATGGATATACCGCCATCTGTCAGTTTTGATAACATAGTCACCTCTTACAACATCTGTACCTACTATTTTACTCTACCGGTACCTCACGGCTAGAGTAAAATGTTGTTAAAATATATATTTTTTAAGCTACCTTTAAACAAATTCTCTACCAGCTCTTCAACTATTATTGATGTGTTCCATAAACTTGGGTGCCCTAGAGAGGAAAGTATTCTCTCATGACACTAATTCGTACTGACGTTACATTAAATACGCGCAGACAGAACAGACAAGGCACAACAAAGTAAAAAGGAGTTTCTTGATATTTTGAGTTAATAATCTTAGATTTGATAAATAAAATTTATTTATATAGAAACTATATATAATAAAGGTTTAGACTATATAAAAAGGTAGATTTTATATAGAGGTCGTCTACATTGCTACCTCAAAGATAAGAATCTATTTCTGCCACTAAACAGTAGTGTTTGCATTGATTTGTTCCAGTTTGAAGGGTTCGAGAATCAGTGAAATTACTAGGTAATGTGACATAACATCTTTAAATCATAAGGTTGGCAATGCGCTGATGATATTCTTGTGAAATAACGAGCGTTCATTACTTCTCTCACCATTCAAACCGGAACATAGCAATGCGAAAACTACTTTCAGTGAGAGTGAGATACCAAATGCAGTCGAGCTTATGTTATAGGTATTGTTATATATTTAAGGTCTAGTATGAGGTATCTTATGAGAGCATTTGAGTTGCATTTAAACTTATGTTATGGATGGAAATATCGCTATCTGATGGTTGTGGTATCTCAGTCACCTGATACGACACCTTATACAGAGGGAGGTACTATAACTATTGTTTATTATTGTATTTTACCATAATATTATTTTCTCATTATTTATATAAAAAAAATAGAACTGAGAGATAACCGAAACTGAAAGATATATATATATATATATATATATAAAATAGGGTGTTTGCAGCTTATGTATAAGTTATGTAAACTCCACAAGGGCAGGACTGATTTCAATAGAACTACCAACAATTAGAAGTAACTTAGGCTATTGATATTACCCGATCTGATTACTGCTAGTAGAATAATAATATGGGCAAAACTGCGATGCGTAGCTAGTATAAAATAAAAAATTGGCTAAATGAATCAAATATTAGACGGGGTAGCTACCCGATCATTGAAAAACGTAAGCAATCAGTCAAAGTATATAAGCGAGCATATAAAAAAACCCTAAAGAATATTTATCTCATGTCCCATATAATCCCCTGCATTAATTAAACGACCCTTGTTAACGGAAGAATGTTCATTTGTTTTGGATTTTCTATGTGTTCGCTAAATGATCACGGAAATGTGTTCTGTTTTAACGTGTGTTCACTTAATTCCTCTATGACTTTAAATCATTGGAACGCTTTTCTACATGCTTTCAGTCAAAGTTCAAAATAAAAATATCATATTATTATGGAACTAATACAGACACGTTAATAATTATTCATAATTTTTTAAGTGTTATAAATTACAAAATTAATTACCAATGAACCTTATAACCTTTTCTGGTCATAAAATTCATTGAAATATATAGGTGATGCTGCTTACTTTAAAATCGAACGGCATCAGATGGAATTTTGAGTCATAGTCCGAAGGTCAATAACACGAACAGCCAGAATAGAACTTGCAAGTAAAACTGGTGGTCATAAAGTTTCCATTAGGAGAGTGTTATTCAGCATAATTATCATACCAGACGTTTGAAGTCTAGACTGGACATAGGCCCTCCCCAAGAAAGGGAAGTTTGCCCATAATTGCCAAGTGCAGCTTTCGAAAAGGGAATGCTGCCGCCCATCCCCGACCATCTATCGGTTCTGGTACCTTAGTCGCCTATCACGACACCTGGTACAGGGGAGCTACTATTCTGCTCTGCCAGTTTCACACGGTAAAAAAGATACATAATGGAAGTTATTTTTGTTTTATTATATAAACCACGAGGCGACAGTAAAGAAGAATAGTAACTTCCATTGTACCAGGTCTCACGAAGAGACTTTATTACTGAAACTAATAGAAGGTGATGTATCTATCTGATGTAGTGTAGCTCAAATGCAACAGGACTCGAATAAGCAGCAACAGTCCCGTCAGGATGCGACGCTCTGTGCTTTCCACTACGCCTATTATGAGGAAAAATCCCTCTTTTTTAAGAAGACCTATATCCAGCAGCAGACGTTGCACGCTATTATGATAACGATTATAATCTTGACAGTTTTAAAATTGTCATATAGTTCATCATCTGTCACCGCTATTGAATCCATCTAACTTTTCTACTTAAAGGCGCACATTCTGTGTATTTTAGACGGGCCCGATGGCGCAGATGGTAGTGATCCTGTCTTGTGCACCAGGGGTCGTGGGTTCGATTCCCACCCAGAGCAAATATTTACATGATGATATTTGTGTTTGCTCTGTGTATGGGTGTAAAATTTATGTATTTAAGTAGTATATTTGTGATTCCTCTGTTGTCTGGCGTCCGTAACACAAGTGCTTTAAGCGACTTACCACAGAGTCAGGTCAATGTATGAGATGTTGTGGGAATTTATTATTATTATTATTATTTTGCTTTATATACTCATATATGATTTACTGAGCTTTCACCTCTTCGCTACACAAAGGTTCTTCTCTTCTTCTTCGTACTCTTCACATTCCAAATAACTTCTTTTATTAAAACGCTATTTCATGTATTTTTTTTAATTACAAAGTGAAACGCAAAGTAATGTTTTATGACGGCCCCAATGGCACGATAATAGTGATCCTATCTTGAGTCTCAAAGTCATGGGTTCAATCCGCACCCAGGATAAATATTTTTATAATTATAATTGTGTTTGCTCTGTGTACGAGTGTTGTATATATGTAAACAAGTATCATATTTGTCTTTCCTCTGATGTTTGTAACACAAGTGTTGTAAGCAACGCATCACGGAGTTAGGTCAATGTATGAAATTTTGTGGCAACTTATTTTAAAACCGTTGCAAACCAGTTTTAATAGTAAACGCTTGTGCACAATTAAACCATATTTAAGAAAAACTTCCTCACTTTTTCTTATCCTACCAGTCTTCATATATACTAGATATCATGATAAATATACTCGTATGTTGAATAATAATAACGTAATCTTAGTTAATCGATTCTATAATATGTTTTGAAATGTATTATCTTTTTAAAGTGAAGTATAAGATAAAGTGCTGCAATGGAAATGACGGCAAGCGCAGCGCAGGGCGTCTACCCACAAGGTAGACAGACAATCTGATTAAAACCGCAGGATCGCGCTGGACGCAGGCCGCATACAACCGGTCCTATTGGAAATTAATTGGCGAGCCCGATATGGTGACTATAGTATAAAATGAAATTTTTGATTAGTCCCTAAATATGAAGCATTCTTTCTATTATTCAATAAATTACTTTTATGAATGAATCCTTAATTGTGCCCGGTTAGTTTTAATATTAAATGAAAACATTTTTTTTTAATTAAGTGAAAAATAACATCTGTGCTGTGGAGTACCGTTCGCTTTCTCGTTCATAAAATATGCTTAACGGGGGGGGGGGGGGGGGGGGGCACAAATAATGCTAGTAGCGTGTAATGAAAATAAACGTTATTTAACAATTAAAAAAATAATAATACATTACTTTCTGAAAACATTAAAAAATGGCAAATGAACTATCCCAACTCAATCTTCAGTTCTAATAGCCGCCCATAATTACCGTCCCTAATTTCTTCACCGTCGTTACAGTCCGGCAAAGTTTAAAAGTTAGGGTCCATCGACGGACCCTCCTAACTCAGGTCGCACCACATAAAAACAAGTTACCTGCCTCGCTAACAACAGCCAGCAATTACAATGAATGTAGTCGCCGCCCAAACCAAACAGCCACTGACGTTAAAAACAATGGGTCCAAACATTAGTTGGCATTTTGTTACACCGTGTAGTAACAACTAATCATTCACAATATACAATCTATAAAATAACAAGATTTCCACCAGTAAATTCCCCTAATCATCAGTATCATAGTAGTGATGAAATGTCCACTGCTGGTCATAAACCTCCCCAAGAAAGAAGGAATCGCAGATGGTAGCTTAGAGACCCATCTGCTACCCATCCTCACCTAGTTGCATTTGATTAAGGTATCAGAACCGACAGATGGTTATATATCTATCCGAAATTGTGTAGCTCAAATGCACAGGGCGAGGATGGGCACCATAATCCCCGTCAACAAAACTGCACTCTACGATTGCCAATACACTCTCTTAGCGCTCTCAAACCTCCTTTCTCAGAGAGGCCTATGTCCAGTAGTTAACTGGTATAATGATGCACTAGCACGTAGCTTTTCTTGTGACTTAATGATATTAAGTAGCATTACCTAGTAATTTCACTGCATCTCATAACTTTCAAACTGGATCACAGTAATATGAACACTGCTTTGTGAAATAGTTGAGAGTGAGGTTTCAATGCAGACGACCTTTGCATAAGGCTTATTTACGTCTATAAACATTGAAGTTTGTATAATGTGGATTAACATATATATATATATATATAACTAACTATGCCCGCGACTTCGTCCGCGAGGAATAGTTTTTTTTTTGGTACCTTTACCTCATCTTATATAAACTTTGAACGTCATGTTTATTTATATCGAATCAATGGCCTGAAAAATAGGTTTCAAGTTTCTAGCTCTAAAAATAGCGACACTTGCATACAACCAATATCATATGCCAAATTTCATCAAAATCGGTTAAGAGGCTTAAGCGGGAAAGCGTAATAGACAGACCGACTGATAGTCAAACAGACAGAAAGAGTTACTTTCGCATTTATAATATTAATAGGAATAATAATAATTTACACTACATCTTATACATTGACCTGACCTCGAGATAAGTCGCTTAAGGCACTTGTGCGGACATCAGACAACAGAGGAATCACAAACATAATACTTAAATATTATACATAGACCTCCACAAGAAAGGGGGAATTTTGCCGTTGGAAATCGCAGAGCGCAGCACCTTAGTCACCTATTACGACATCTGGTACAGAAGGACGTTCTACTCTGCCGGTACCCCACGGCTCGCTCAACATATAGTATCAGTACAATCTGCGTCATCGGTATATCCATCCAAAAGAGTACAGTTTAAATACACAGGGTGGGGATGGGAAGCAGCATCCACGTCGCGAAAGCTGCGCTCTGGATGCTGCTTCCGATCCCCGCCTTCTCTTGGGGAGGCCTATGTCCAACAGTGGACTTTTAATGGCTGGTATGATGATGATGATCTAAGTTGTGAAAACTGCGCTCTGCGATTGCCGAAACGATTGATATAATGGGCAAAGTTCCACCTTCCTCGGGGAGGCTTAGGTGGACTCTTTATAGCTGATTTGATGACACATACAACCATCTCAATTATCTTGTTTATAAATAACTAAGGGCACAAGAAAAGGATGTTTTATTCTTAGATAAATTTGTTGTCTCTGGCAAAACGAATCGTTCAATCTAATTGGACATTGAAAGATCTTATTACAAGGATGAACAAATAAGCCGACAGCATAATTTAACAGACTGTAATCAATATTCAAAACAATTTTGTGAACAGTTCCATTTCGAATGGCTTTGCTGGGAATAGAGCAATATTGAAGCCTTCAAAATTACCTGTTAAATTTGTGTTAAGCCACAAGCCACGTGGTCTCGTGGTTAGACGCCTGTTAACCAAATTTGATGACATTTGGTACAGAAACATAATATCTAGTAAAACTTCAAGCAGTGTTTATCCTGTTATAATAATTATATTCATAGTTTGACAAGCCCGCTGGTACAGATGGTAGTGATCCTACCTTCTTCTGTTCTGTGTCTGGGTGTTAAATATATGTATTTAAGTAGTATATTTGTGATTCCTCTACTGACTGGCGTCTGTAGCACAAGTGCTTTAAGCGACTTGCCATAGAGACAGATCAATTTATGAATATTTATGGGAATTAATATTATTAAATATCACGAGGTACCAGCAGAACAGCATATTGCCTCCCACTGCACCAGTTGTCGTAAGACGTCTCGTAGTACTCATCTCTCTGGCACCTTAATCACGACTAAGGTACCAAAACCGATAGTTGTCGGTATATCTATCCGAAGCAATGCAGCTCAAATACACAGGGTGGATATTGGCAGCTGCATCCCCGTCGCGAAAGCTACGCTCTGCAATTTCCCAGCGCGGCTATTATGGGTAAAAAACCCCGTTTCATAGAGAGGCCTATGTTCATCAGTGGACTTTCAATGGCTGGTATGATGTAGATAGGATTGACCGTTTCAGTTGCAGGTAAGAGAAAAATCATCGCTATCTCTATGTTATTTCCATTAGGATTTTCGATGTTATTTTATTCAGATCGTCTGTCCACCTTGTTGGAGGGGATCCTTCACTGCGTTGGCCGGCGCACTATCTCCTTACCAGAACTTACTGCGCGTCAGTTCTGCGTGCCAAGTGCAGATCTGTGTAAACAACGGTTCTTGAATTGTTTTAACCTAGTAAAAATTTTCTTCTTTGTTGGAGAGGCCTATATCCAACTATATGGGCTTACAATGGCTGATATGATCAATATCATATGATATGATAAGCCATCGCTTATCAATAGAATGAACGCAAACTAGATTGAAACATATACGCATCTTAATCCAGTTTAAATTATTTTATCTTATCTAGGTTTTGTAGAACCAAAATGGCTGCAGCGTCCTCCCTCGACGGGCTTGAGTAGAAAACAAATGCAGTTGTAAAAATAATGCATTAATGAAAACTTCATTAATGCATTATTCACTCTTATATTCATATCAAATGCAATACAAATTCGTATTGTGTATTTCTCTATGTATATAGAGTATACGTAGAGTCATTTAAGATAAAATTATTGACTTACCTGTGTTGACGAGCCCTTTGGCGCAGATGGTAGTGATTCTATCTTATGCACTGGGGGTCGTAGGTTCGATCCCCACCCAGGACAAATAATTAAGCGATGTTATTTGTGTTTGTTCTGTGTCTGAACTGTCTCGTGTCACAAATAGAATACTAAAAATATGTTTTTAATTTTGTTTATTATATTTGTGATTCCTCTGATGTGCTTTAAAGCTATTTATTTTGGAAACAAGACAATGTATGAGATGACAAACAAGGTATAAGATGTGGTAAGATATTATTTTAATAAAGTTCAAAGTATGAGATGTTGTGTGTGTGTATATATTATACTAAAAAAAATATAGAATAAAATAAAGTCGAAACGGTGTAAAGACGGCGCTAATTTTGCGTAAGACACCGGAAAACAGCGCGGGTGTGGCAAACTGTAATTACACGGACTATAGTTGTAACGATCGCGCATTGAATGCTGAGCGACCTGCCGCCCGGAATATCTGATGCGCGCATATGTAACAGATAATTACCCTGGCTCAATACTATTCGGTCGTCTCGTGAAATGTATAGGAACGCCTACTGGCAACATTTTCTTTTTTTTTTCTTAAACCGAGGATTTGCTTTTTGATATCACATGCCCATACATAATACGTGTACGTATACACATCTGAGGTCGTGAATTTGATCCCCATGCAGGATATATGTATTTTTTCTGTGTCTCGATGTTAAGTATTATATTTATACTTCCACGGTTCTCTGATATCTATGCCACGAGCGCTTAAAGTGACTTCATCATATCATATCAGCCATTGCAAGTCCACTGTTACTCTCAAAAAGAAAGGGAATTTGACCAGAATTACCGCGCTGGACTAACGTGTTGGTAATCGCAGTGCGCAGCTTTCCCGATGGGGATGCTGCTATCTATCACTGCCCTGTGTATTTCAGCTGCACTGTTTCGGATGAATATACCACCATCTGCCGGTTCCGGTACCTTAGACGCCTTTTACGACACCTGGTATAGGGGGGAGAGTACTATTCTACTATGCCTGAACCTTAGTATACTTGTACAGATTTAACGATATTTTAAAGTTTTTTGTAACCTAAATTATGTAAAACTTTAATGTCACTACAAATAGGATGCGTTATAAAGAAATGAAGTCGCAAAAATTTAATTAAAACCGTGAAATGAACTTTTCAGTCCGACATAAGAGTTGCTTAAAACTTTGATTTGAGTCGATCTTAGGTTGCAAGCATACTACAAAAAAGGAAAGAATATGGTTCCGAATATACAGTTACTGAAACAAACTTTATAAATGACTGCTTTATTTTTTAAAAATATCAAGGTTGTGCTACCATTTTTTAGTTTCTATAAATATAAATGAATACTTTAATTTGTGTTTAATAATGTACATAAGTAAAAACCAAAAAATTATATTGGGGTATAAAAAAAATAAAGAAAGTATAGGTATATATATAAAAATCATCACTACCCTCTTATCTTCAATGTAGTCATGTTCCTTCTATTTAAATTTTGCCGCGTTTATCGCAGAGTCTATCAAAGACTAATACATGAACATGATAGCTACGAGAGTGACATTTGTGACGTGTGTCATTTGCGTATTTTGTTAGACGTTTAGTTTGCGTTTAGAGAAATAAAACCTAATAATATTTTAATTGATTCTATCCGTAAATAGAAAATCCTGAAGGTAAGGCCTTTAAGGTTATATTAGATGTAATAGGTTAAGCGTAGACAGTGCAATATAAAAACATTAATGTCTAATAAAACCTTTTGTATTTTCAAAGAAATACAATTGCGTTTTGATTTCATTTTCCCAATAAAATTATTAAAGATAGGAGTGTAAAGACATTATATATATAATTTTATTACTTTGCTTTTTTTGTTATCTCTGATATTTAATTATTAAATTTTTGTTGATATTGTTGATTATAAGCTAAGAAATAAAAGTGAATTATTTTGTTCTATCATCAATAGTTTCTGCAACGCACGCAATGTAAGGAATTATTTAGGTCAGTTTTAATAATCTTAGGTTACATTATTGGAGTTTTAGTACAGACCCTTAATTAAAAAATAGATATAATTTTATCTATATGACTTTAGAGGATAATGTAGATTTCCAATGTGTTTTTATATATATTAATATGTCAGTCAGTCAAGATTTCCTTTTATATATATATATATATAAATCTATATATATATTTATATATATATAGGGCCTAGGGCTAGAAATTTTGCACAGGGATTTCTTATATATAAAGTTAGAATACAATAATATTATTTTTGAAGTTATTCGAATAAAATTTTGCTTTTTTTGTAAATCATCCCTTATCTATATATAAATAACAAATTAAGTTGCCAAATACCATGATTCCAATATAAATATCCCGTTATATGCTGCTACATAGGCATTTATCATTCTCATCTTAGGTTAGTGTTTTCTAGAATAAAAAAACTAGAGGAATATATAATATTTAATTATACTTATACGTTCATTATTCATAATAAAAACACTAATAAACGGTTTAAATCTCATATTTACAATTTAATTTGACAATTAAATTTCAATTACTTTACAATTATCTCCATTCTCTAAAGTTCTTAAGTTCTCGTATAACTGTCACTTTCGGTGAAGATAACCGTGGGTAAAAAAAGCAAAGATTTTTTTTGTATTAAAAATTCGATATTGTTGTAAATATTAAACAAACCGCATTTAATACTCTTTAAATAGATTAACTTTATTTAAAAATCATTACTCAAATAGCCTTTTCCGTTATGCAAGTCATACGACTAATGAAATGGGTCTATATTGATTGGATAGATTTTCGTATATCGAAAGGTCTCCCACAATATCCCTCTTTGCCGTTTCGACAACAAGACACAGATAAAGCTTGGCTATTGTGGGCTCTTCAACATCAAAGACAGCCGATAACTACAAGAGATGGACATACCTACAAACGTATTGGGATTTCACTTATTTGGATCTATCGACAATGGTATTTGTCACTATAGTGTTACATAAACTGTTGTAGTTAAAATCGCCAAGTATAGGTTTTCTTATCACAATATTATACAAATGACCGATAAACCTCATGGTGATATTAGTCATTTAAAGAAATAGGTCATTGAGTATCTTACTTAAATACTAATTTTTTGAGGTCTAGAAAGGAGAAATCTAGCAGGTTTAGTACGCTAGCCACAAGAAAAGAACCAATTTTTTTACCTACTCTATTCTTTATCAGTCATTTAAATTAAAATATTAATAAAGAGTTCAAATTTTAATAACGTTGTTATATTAGCCTCAGCCTCTTTGTTATATTTTATCATAACATAATTTAAGTTTTTTACGGTAACTTTGTAATAAAAATAAAATGATAAAATTCCCACAACATCTCATACATTGATCTAACTTCGTGGTAAGTCGCTTAAAGCAAAAACGAATGTCAGGCAACAGAGGAATTACAAATATACTACTTAAATACATATATTTAATACCCAGATAAACAACAACCCAAACACAAATATTATCATATAATTATTATTTGCCCTCGGTAGTAATCGAACCCACGACCCTTGGCGACAAGATAGGATCACTACTATCTGCGCCATCGGACCCGTCATATAGTGGGTATTGAGAACAATGTTTAAACTCTATATAATTTAAGTACTGCTTCATCATCATTTAAAGCCATTAAAAGTTCACTGTTGGATATAGGCCTCCCCAAGAAAGGGGCAATATGTTGCCCATAATTGCCGCGCTGGGTATGCGTGTTGGCAATCGCAGAGCGCAGCTTTCGCGTCGGGGAAGCTGCCGCCCATCCCCACCCTGTATATTTTAGCTGACATTTTAGCATGGATATACCGCCATCTGTCGGTACTGGTACAATAGTCCCCTCTTACGACACCTAGTACAGTACCTCCCATACTATTCTACTCTGCCGGTACCTCACGGCTACAAGTACTATTTATGTTAATAATATTTATAATTGAGTTTGTTGTAATACTATACTTTATTGTGCACCAAGGATATAACAATAAAATGAATATAAATTAACGATTGCAATAATGCAATGAACGGCCGTATCCCAAAGAGCGAGGCAAGGATTCAAGTCTCTTCCCTTCAAACTTTCTCTATTATAATAAAACAAGTTTTTAACGGTTTTAAAACGCGGGTCATTTATCTTTATACATTTTTGGTATTACATTTCCATTCCCTTGCGGCAACCGTTTGGCAACTTCACAATATTTTTTTATTCTAAGTTTTTAAATTCTTACATTTGCTTTCCCATTCTCGTAGCAGGTACTGGCAGTATCTTGTAATCTAGTAGGGGAATCTGTGTATGCTGGGTTTGATTTTTGATTAAATGCACGACTGGATCACAGGTATGTGGTATTTTCCAACCATCTTCTCTAATAAAATTGGGATGTATTTTTTTTTAATTTTAACAGCTTCAAGAGGCTAGCAAATTGAGATTTGTCAAACCTGATGTAGTTAGTTAGGTTGAGTTGGTCCAGCATATGCTCATAGACTGCATTTCTGATCTTGTAGTTGTACATCTATGGTTTTTTGATGTTTTATATCTTTGGTTATGTATTCTATAACCCTCGTTTGAGTATTACTTTTAGTTTGACTTTTTGAAGATATACCACAATTAGAGTCAATTTTATTATTAGCTCTATTAGTGTGAATGGTAGGAGATGCAGTGCAATTACTGAGTAATGTCACTTTATATCTTCAAGTCACAAGTTGGCAATGCGCTACTTGCCCAATTGCCGTGAGGTACTAGCAGAGTAGAAAAGTACCTCCCACTGCATCAGGAGTCGTAAGAGGCGACAAAGGTACCAGAACCGACAGATGGCGATATATCCATCCGAAACAGTGCCGTTCAAATGGAGTTTGGCAGCAGAATCCCAGCCACAAAAGCGGCGCACTGCGATTGCCAACACGCTTGCCCAGCGTGGCAATTATGGGCAAAAATCCTTCTTACTTGGAGAGACCTATATCCAGCAGTAGACTTCTAATGGCTGACATAATGACTCATTAAAACACATTTCACGTGGACCATATAGGTAGACTAATAAAAAAATGTATCATCAATAGCAGTGACCTACAATGTCAAACAAACTACTGCGTACCCAGAACTCCGAAGTCCACAGAACAATTCTTTTGTCTTAAATTCATTTGGCGCTTTATTCAGGCCAGCTGTGTTTGTGAATAGAAACTCATTTTGACCTAATCCTAGGTATAAAGACATCTTCCCTTTATCCCCTAAGTTCTATGGAAACGATTTTTCCAGCTAAATATTTACCATGCTTCATGATATTCGATTAGATATACCTATGGATACTATTATGACAAAAATGTAGACAGACATAGTGGTGATGACATGATAGATTTATTTATGTAATGTCAGTGTCATCATCTTATTAGCCATTGGAAGTCCAAGAAAGGGGGAATTTGTCCATAATTTGCGACGGATGCTGCAGCCCATCCCCGCCCTGTACATTTGATCTACACTATTAAATTGATAACCCGCGATCTATTGGCATCTCAGTCGTCTCTTGCAACACCTGGTACAAGAGAAGCTGCGCTCTGCAATTGCCAACACGCTTGCCCAGCGTGGCAATAATGGGCAAAATTCCCCCTTTCTTGCGGAGACCAATATCCATCAGAGGACTTCGAATGACTGAAATGATGTTTTTTTAATATTTTGAATTCAGAAAACAAGCTGCGGTCACGTTTACCATCAAGGTCTGCTTGATGGTAAACGTGACCGCAGCCTAAAAACACTCGTGTCATCACAAGGTTATCATTAGCGTGTCGCCATCTCTGTGAAATAGTATACATAGAAGTAGAAGACGGGCCCAATGACGCAGATGATAGTGATCCTATCTTGTGCGCCAAGGGTGTTATTTGTATTTGTTCTGTATCTGGGTGTTAAATATATTTTATTTATGATTTTTTTAATTTTATTGCACAAAATGTACAAATGGCGGATTTAATGCCAGATAGCATTATCTACCAGTCAATCATTACACGAAACAGAATATATAAATATTTATAAGGGTGCAGACAATATATATACAAAATAGATAAACGTGGCATACATATTTGTATAAAAAAACGCAATAAATATATATGATATAAAAAAAATATATAAAATAACGTACATCAGAAATAGGGTTATAAAGTTAGAGAAGCAGCATCAGTAAATAAAGTACTGAGACAGCGTTTCAGGATAAATTTGTTTTGGGGATTGCTTAATATTCAACGGAACCTCAATATGTATTTAAGTAGTATATTTGTGATTCCTCCGTTGTCTGGCGTCCGTAACACAAGTGCTTTATCCGACTTACCACGGAGCCAAGTCAATGTATGAGATGTTGTGGAAAAATTTATTTATTAAATATGTGTATAAGTATATTGAAAGTATATATAAGATATATAATGTACAGTATTGCCTCTCTTACCCTTTAAACTGGAACATAGCAATGCGATTACTACTATTTGGCGGTAGAAATAGATGAGAGTAAGGTACCAATGCGGATGACCTTTATAAGAGCTTCTACCTCATTTTATATCATGATATGTAATTATATACCCCTGCTATCTTACATTGGTGACACAAGGGCTATCTAATTCTTATCCCAGAGTCAGGTCTATTTATTTGGTAAAACTAGTGTTAGGTATAAAAAGGTACAAAAATTGGTATGTGCCATCAATCCACATTTAGTTTAAAAAAATCAAAGCGCTTGTATCTCCCTGACGTGGCAGAACTAATACGACTCTATAATAGAAAAAATGTAGAAGCCTGAATTTTTGTTAGTTATCGAATAAAACAAAGCAAAATGAATTATTAAAAATATAAAACAACGAGCGATGAAAAAATTTCATAGCTCCATAAAAATTTCGTTATTTATCGACAACATGGGCATCACTGGAACAATAAAGGCCACAGGCTTCGTTTTTTAACCAAACGATTCTCAAAGCTAGATTTTGATTTTTATCTCTTTAGAAAAGGCCATATTGCCTTTGATATTATTCCGTTACTAAAATGTTTGATTTCAGATTAAACACACTTGCAGTTGTCTTTGACATTTTCGTTTTTAAAATTAGCAATGTTATTTTAAGTTCTAATGTTTTACTTAGAATTGTAATTACATTTACAAAAACATTGTTCTACTAATATTATAAATATGAATATCTCTGGATGTTTGTAAATCTATACGCATATTTGTTACACTGTCACAATTTAACTGGTGTGTGAAATAAACATCATAGTAGTAAGTATAGAGCCTTAAAACATAGAGTTGGTAGCCAATGTATACATACAAAAAAAGAAAATCTCAGATATACATTATTTAATATCAATATATTTCACTTTCATACAAGCAACTAACTATATATTTATATATATACAAGCAAATAACTATATATAAAAATCATTTAAAAAAAGAGAATTAGTCACATGTCAGATATTTAAAAACCAATATCATCTTCACACCGGCCATACAGGGCTTACTGTTGGAAATAGGCCGGCCTCCCCATGATAGGGGGATTTATGACAACAATTGCCGCACTGAGCAGGCGTGGTGGCAATTGCTGAGCGCAACTTCACGACGAGGATGCTGCTGCCCTCCCCATCCTGTAGTATTAAACTGCGCTGTTTCTCTTAAACATACCGCCGTCTGTCGGTTTCGGTTCTTTAGTCGCTTCTTATGACATCTTGTACAGAAGAAGGTACTATTCTACTTAGCCGGTATCCCATTTAACTAATATAACTTAAATATCTGCACCAAATACACAAGTTGCGAATACTGCGCGTGAACGAACATAGTAACTGACATTTTACAATAGATCTAGATCTATTACAAACAATTCTTCCAAATAACTGAGCCCAAACATCTAGCAGAACGTAATCTGTATACGAACATTTTCCGTCTGTCAATAACCTTTATGTAAGAAACGTATGGAGGTTTCATTTAATATATATGTCTGCAGTCTCTTCAATCTGTAAAAAAATCAAGCTTCTAAATGAACACAAATCAAACATTAATTTCAGCCTTTGTAACATTTACTTCAATGTAAGGCACTTCAACCAAGAGTTAAAAAAGAAAATCTTACAATACAAATAAAGGATTTTTTTTAAATATTTTTTACATCTCTACACTTTTTGTCTCTGTGTACGAGTAACCATGCACTTGGCTGGCTTGTTTCAACGCGATGCAAAAGCAAAGTTCGTTTTTTGAGTCTTCTATAAAAAACACATTAACGAAAAGCCAGCTTAAATAGCATTAGTTTAGTGGCAAATAATTTTTATTATATTAATTTTATCTTACACAACTTTTTTACTAATTGTTTAGTTGCGCTTGTATAAAACAGCTTTATAATTCACTAGAACTGTTTTGTTTGGTGTCATTTAGTGGTGTCAGTATCAGATTTCTTACCAAAATTATTACTTAGAACATTTCCATTCATAACTTCAATTTATTATATTTAAAAAACTATCGTATACCATCCATCCTGACCATCATACTTGGCATAAGGCACAAAAACATATTTATATGTCGATCTATATTATATTTTAACAACCTCATTTAATATATTTACTACTATAAACATATTTACTACTCTTCGTTACTCTTGAGTCTTGGATTGTATCAGGACACTCACTAACAGTCTCCTGATACAATCCCAAACCTGAAGCAATGAATTACAGCTCTCTGGTGCGATAAATACGAAATAGTAGAGAAAATACCGGGTATAATATCAAAGAGTTGTTGATAATGTAAGTGTCATAAGATTCTAGCACATAGCAATGTAAGGGTATTTAAAAAGTTTTCAGTACTATTTGTATAATAAATCAACGGTTACAAGATTAACGGAATACAATTTTTCTATGTACTTGGGTAAAGTCAGGGTGGACAGCTAGTTCTAGATATATTCATGATTAATTGACTTAGCATAAACATTAATGAATTAGTAAACATACATACATATATCACGCCTGTGCCCCATCGGGGTTGGCAGGGACTATGGATCTTTGCTTGTTATAATCATGGCATAGCTCTCTCGCTTCCCTCCACGTCCGTTTCACACTAACTCTTCTATTCACTTCAGTTCTATATATTTGTGCAGTCATTCTATTTTCATCATGTTTTTTACATATTCAAATTATCATTTTCTCTATTGTTGTCGCAACATCACTTTTACACCACATTGATCTGGTTTCTCTTTCTTTAACATATCTCTCAAACTCAGAATCATTACTAAATATAAATATTTATTTAATTAATCACCAAGTTACCAGTCCTGTCATTGTTCGAGTTCAGTTAAACAAGACTGCAGCCGTACATAGCTCAATATATACGCAATTACAGTTGGTTCACCTATAAATACACTTGGGGTGAGGTCATGTCCAAATTTGATAAATCAAGTTGCTGACTACATGTTTAATCAAGAGTATTGATGGTCTGTGCAAGTTCTAATGAAACTAATTTCAATATTTTATTGTGAGCTAAATTCGGTATGTTATGTCTTATTTATATTGAAACGTTTTTAACAGTTTTATTTTAATAACATGCAAAATCATTCATGTATATTTCTAACTATTAGAATTTTTATTACAACCTAGCAACTCGCCCCGGCTTTGCACAGGTTTCAATAAGGATAAAAATAGTTGTGATAACCCAAAACCATCTATTTTAAGAGATAGATATACTATCGATGACTATTTTGTAGACTTTTTAAAGTGTTGAATACAATAGTATATTATTTTGATCTAACTCATCGAGTTTAGGCAGCGTTTGCAATGTAATCGCAAAAAGAAAGTACTTTTATCGCATTGCAAATGTCAAATAATACCAGCGTTTCGCTTCTTTACTATTCATGTAAAACTTTTTCTTGAATATTCTATCCATTCAAAAAACCACATCAAAATACGTTCCGTAGTTTTAAAGATTTAAGCATACATAGGAACAGGCGGGTATTTACTTGGTTTTATACTATGTGCATTTTTTTATATACAGTGTATACTAAACATAAACTTATTTCTTTTTATTACAACCTTATAGATTTTATCAATGATAAAACTGGTTGTATTTAAATTAAATTTCTTTAACTTCTACTGTTAGCCCTGGTGACGGTTTTTATGATGCAAACCACTAGGTGTACAAAAATAAATTGATTGGTTATAAATTTAGAAGTGCCTTTAATAGGTCGATTTAAATAAAGATATTTTGACTATTCAAGGGACTTTAAATTTCTTCTGACCCCATCGGTGTCAGATAACTGCCTGTAGACACCTGCCATTGTCATTGAGTCATTAGACTTTTTTCACCTCGTAAACTTTAAGGAAAGTGTTTTTTTTTATGCAACTGTAACTTAACTGATGAAACAAATGCTATGAGGAAACATCATGTTCCTGAGGGATTATAAATTATCCTGATGATAGTATGAAACTTAATGATGAGGCTCTACACTTCAAGAAAAATCAAATATAAAAACCAGTTCTATTTAATTATCTATAGAATCGTTATCATAGCAGTTGAATCCACTACAAACTCTGACCTCCACAAAAGCGAGAATTTTGCCCAAAATGGCCTCGCTGGGCAGACGTATTGGCAATTTGAGCAACTCCGCTTCCGATGGATATACCTCTATCAGTCCGTGCCAATACCTCAGTCACATCAAAAATATACTTAAACTTATTTATATAATCAAACGATAAAGAGAAGATTGGTGACGTGCATTATTCTGGCAAAGAATTGAAATTTTAACCGCTTTTTTTAATATCAAGCTTATTTGCTAAACTAGTAGTATGAAATACTTTAATGTTCATGAATAAGGCTGTGCACTTAGCAGGTTGAACTGATGGATGATGGATTCGTAAGGCTCTGAAATGGAGACCACGTACTATCAAGTGCAGCGTAGGACGTCTACCCATAAAGTGGACAGACGGTCTCACTAGAACTGCAGGATCGCGCTGGATGCATGTTGCATACAACCGGTCTAGAAGTGTACGTCCTGCGGTAATATTATGATGATATATGTATATTATAATTGAAGTCAACTTATATAGTTTGCTTATATATAATATAAAGTATAAAGTATTATTAGAAAATATAAAGTAGTTAGGTGTTTTATTTTCGTTCACAAAAAAGACAACATTTGTTATTTTTTTAACGTATCATTACCATAAATCATCATATAAAATATCTCTAATTAAGTAAAAGACAACCGAAATTATGGCAGTTACTATTATTTATCCCAGAAATCCCGTATTACCCGAAATATTCAAATGGGGAAGCTCATGGCTATCTTTATGCTTAATTTATTCTACGAATTTTGGTGTAAGGAGGGACGAGAAAAAATTTGTTATCATAAATTTGGATAAACATTGCTGCATCGTGAATGAAGTAATTGAAAATTCTGAACTAATTAATTAAGGAGTCCATAAATTAGTTACGTTAATTAATAATGTGAGAAAAACATTATTAGTTAATTAGTTTTAATAAAAAAAAAAATTATATATATATATATATATATATATGTTTTTGGCAGTCTAGAAAACATTTGTGTACCGAAAAGACCAGGGAAAATTAATGAGCTAATTTTTGGAACAAACAATAATAATTTTATTTATGCCAAGCTTGTCTTATCCTGACATCTTTATATATAAAAAAAGAAGCTGACTGACTCACTAACTGACATATCAACGTTGGGTCTAAGAGTTAGAAACTTGAAATAACTAAGAAATTTCACCTAATTATAGGAGAAAAACGGGGATGATGATTTAGGATAAAACTTTAAAATCATGAAACACGTAAAATATTTTTTCAAAAACCATCCCCTAAGGAGGTAAAAGGGGGGTGCAAAGCTAATATGAAAGTTGTACAACTCTACGCATACTAAAAAAGTTAACACACTCTTGAACTTAATGAGAAATTCAGAAGATTTGAATAAAGTCCAGATTTTAATATGTTATGGAAAAATATTTATATTAAATGTAAAAAATGTTTTCACCCTTCCTCGTGGTTACCACAGAAAGAAAATACTATCAATCACAAAATTAATTTATTATTACTGGCACTAGCACTAAAACATTTACCAGTAAGACCATTTATTTGATAGATGTAAATAATTATTTATATAATAAAATTATTGTGACGAATAAATACTAGTAGATATTTAAAAAACAGATAGTGTCTTCACTACCTTATTTTATTACGACTATGGTCAATAATTCAGCCAGAACTTCTAAAGAGCAAAAAAATTACATGACTTGTAGTCAAGTAGTAGTTTTTGAATCTGTTATAAATCATTTTAATTAATCAATCAATATCTACTTAATAAATAATCTTACAATAAAGGAATACTCTGGTAAATAATAGTCACATGATAATAATAAATAAAAATGTATAAAATATCGACCAAGTTTATTATGCATTAGAGGCGAAGGATTTGAAGGATTAGGAGCGAAGATTAATTTTATAACAATGATAATATTGATATTTCACTTGTCACAGAGTACTAGCTAAAATCAAATGAACTTTTGTTCAATTTTAATAACCACCAGTCTGGTAGTTCGTTCTGCAGAGCTAATTACTAATACATAATGGCCCATTCATTATATTAAATAAACAGATGAAATTTAGAGAACGTAAAGATATTGTGAGCCTTTCTGTTGAAAAGACAATAGAAATATTTACAGTGGAGTTAGAGGAGTTTATTGTTGTATGCATTATTGTATGTTTATTTTTGTAACACAAATGGAAAATGATTTGTTTAATCTATGCCAAAGTAAAAACAGTTGTGTTCGTATTTTAATATTAATATTTTAGAAATCTATTCTAAAAGTGTTAAGTTAATAATTTTAATTATAAAATATTTATCAGCCATCATTTATATTAAGCATTCAGTTTATTGTTTAAACAACCTAGTTTTATCTAAGTAAGCACTGCCTGGCATTACCAGCCACTATCTGATCATATAGTAGACTGGAATCAGATCAAGTAGGTCTTTTAATGCAATTTAAGACTATAAATAAAAATATCGCACAAAAGAAAATTATTTTTGTGTCTGTAACTGAAAACTGTTTGGAAAGAATGACGTATAATTAATACAGAAAACAGTGTGTGAACTTTTTTGTAATCGAATTCAGTCTTTAAATAGTAACAATGTAATTGTGATGCATCAGACTTTAGTGCATTGGCTGCTGACTTATATAAACAAAGAAAATGTTATATGAACTGAATAAGAAACGGCGGAATAACATGAGTGATGAATTCAAAACAATTTGTTCGACAATATGCTTAACAGCAAAAATTTTAAGTCAATCTTAATTACAGATAGGGACTTAAATAAGTAATAACTTAATAGAATCAAGTTTAAAAGTTGGTACTGAATCTAAGAAGTTTTTTCCCGATATACCAGTATCTACAACCATGTCTTTGATCTGTTCACTCTCGTATGCTATTGCAAAATATACAAAGATACCGTGCCGCAATGTAGCATAGATTTAAACTACTCTGGTTTAATGTTAACAGTTTGTCGCTTAAAAATTAATATACATTACATTTTTACATTCACGTATAGGTGTTAAGACACAGTAACTAGATATAAGACTTAGATCTGCAACTTTTACAATAGCCAAAACTTGTTAGTTAACAGACGTAGACACAGCTCGCCTAGTTTATTTTAGTTATTTGCACGGTGATGTTAGATGGTATATTACTGTGGGGCAGCGGTTCCTAAAAAAAAATTCATATCTGTGTTTCAGAAGAGGGTCATTCGTGTAATTCATTGAATGACTCAAAATCAGTCACTGAAAGATAAATTAAAAGAAATAAATATAATGACTATATATGTACACAGTTAGTATGTATATGTAAACATTTATGTTCACATTATGTGTGATTATAAAAACGTAGGCATGGTAAGAAAAACTGTGACATACATAATGTTAATATGAGAAATAAATATAAACTCGCAGTGCCCACCAAACGACTACATCATCATACATTATACAAGCCATTAGAAGTCCCCTGCTGGATGTCCAGATCCTCTCCAAGAAAGGAGGTTTTTCGCCCATAATTGCCATGCTAGGCAAGCATGTTGGCAATCGCTGAGCGCAGCTTTCGCCACACGGATGCTGCTGCCCATATGACAATAAAATACTAGGCAGCATATCAGGCCGATAATACGAGTAGATGTAAAACCACGTTAAGAGTAAACTTATTTCGTCAGCATATTATATTATTAATGATAAAACTGCCTGCGATTGAACTGCTCTTACTTAGCTTTGAAACAATGGTTTGTTAACGCCAACGCCGGTAAGGGTTCCATTAACATTTATCGTTTAGTGTTAATGCCTTTATCACCACCGGTTTTTCTTGCAGGTTCTTCTTTGGTGGCTCGTGTAATTAACCTGCATTTAAGTTAGTTTTAAGACCCGCCTTGTGCCAGCAGACTAGTTATGGGTAGGCCTCATTTACATATGTTAAATGATTTTTATGATCCCAAGGGCTCATCAGAGTCATCAGTATTCTATGCAAGTTGGGATTTAGTACATCATATTTCTTAGGTATTATTAATTTTTTTTCACGATAACAACGTGCTAGTAATGAGCTTACTTGAATAAAGAATATTTTGAGTTTGAGTTTACTTGCCCTTGTACTAGAAAAAGTCGACTGAGATACTGAAACTGATAGATGTATAGGCATAGCCCAAATGCAACCTAGCGGGAATTGGTAACAGCCTTCCCGTCGCATGTTGCGTTTATTTATTTATTGTATTAACAGAAACAGATAAAAAATTAGGGATGTTTATTTTATTTATTATTATTTTTTTATATGCTCGATATATCTCAAATTATCCATTCTATAAAAGAGACTTACGTCAACCCTAAGATTTGCCGGAATAGATTGTATTTTTATTACAAGAAAATATCTACTGAACTTAAATTAAATATTTATTTAAGAAATTGTAGCATTTTATTCACGGCTTGGTGTACAACTTTTTTTTTAATAAGAATGGTCGACAAACGACCCTACGGTCCGCTTGATAGTAAGCGTCACTGCAGCCTAAAGATGCTCATAATATCACAAGGATATCACCAGCGCGTTACCGTTGTTACTTAAAGATATTGTAACATATTACCCAGTAATTTCACTGCCTATCCAACCCTTCAAACTGAACTCAACAATGGTAATACTGCTATTTAGCGATAGAAACAGTTGAGTGTTAGGTACCAGTGCGAACCTTTGTATAGGTTTCATGTTTAGAATAGATAAATCATAGTTATCATTAATATACCTTAAAAACATCACTTTTTTTTAAAAGCGGTTTTGAATTTTAATTACCTGTATGTATTTCTAACGCTCAGCGATGGTACTGCATAAAAAGCGTAAATATTTTGGTTAGCTGGAAGCAGAAATATTTAAAAAAATAGATACTGTTGCTAATATTTCCAATAGAAACTCCAATAAGAATAAATTTAACCCACAAAATAACCCCGTAATCTTACAGCACATAAACCACTCCAATAAACAATGGCCCAGGCACATTAAGCGAGAAACCTAGACTAGACCAAAAATATATTACTACTGGACGGTCTAACCATATTTTGCGGGCGAGCAATGTTGTCTGGATTTTTCTTATTAAGGATTTTTGGATTAGCCCATATATTTCACGCACCGTCAAAATTAGTGAGCGTTTATTTTTGATGTTTTTTTTTATTAAATACTAGCTAGCGGCTCGCCCTGATTTCGTTCAGGTAATATCCTGAAAATCCAGTTTCATTGTGAGCTTTGACTTGTTTTGTTTAAATTTTTTAATAATCATCATAATAGCCATTAAAAATCCACTGCTGGACGTGGGCCTCTCCAAGAAAGGAGGTTTTTTCCCATAATTGCCGTGTCGGCAATCGTAGAGCGCAGCTATTGCCACGGGGATGCTGCTGCCCATCCCCGCCCTGTACATTGTAGCTGCACTGCTTCGGATGGATATACCGCTGTTTCTCGGTTCTGGTACCTCAGTCGCCTCTTACGACACCTTGTGCAGTAGGAGATACTATTCATTCATTCACCATGCGACGCGTTAAAATACAAGGCTACGTTAAATGATATGATACAATTATTATAATGCTAGCTATGTTATATATGCTAGCTATGTTATATGCTATATGCTAGCGGAATGCTCCACACAAACTCCCCCCCCCCTTTAAGGGAGTTGGGAGTCAGAAAGAAACAAAACGTAGCCTATGTCACTCTCCATTCCTTCAACTATCTTAAGACGGAGAAACAAACAAACACACACATACACTTTTCCATTTATAATATTAGTATAGATAAACTTCGTTACTTTCGATATCTTTATAAGCAAATAACAAGTAATTTTGCCACAATAAATAAATAAATCATAAGCATAAATGTTTAAAATCCTATAAACGTTCAGATCTGAATAATGTAAAGAGCAAAAAACCAAACTACAAATAAAATAACCCTTCCCGCCAACGCAACACAATCGCAGGCGTTCATAATAAATTTTAACTAAGAATCACTTTGCTGCAAAAATTTCTTGTTCCCCGCACAAATTTCACTTAGCCGGGCTTTAGGGCAACTTTTATGGGTCGCTTGGAGGCTATAAAAATAACATTGCCGGCAATAATGTATTGTTGTTATATTATATATTAGCAGTGCAGATTACTTGGGTAACTCACCAACAAACGAACTGACTTTTCATTGTGTGCGTAAATCAATATTTTTTTTAAATAAAACAAATGACGACGATGTCAAATGGTAAAATAAGTGAACCAAAAGATTCTCAGTCCTGATTAAGGAGATATATACAGTACAAAATGTATTTGTGAAACTGCATTATATAAAACATAGTAACGTTCCGGTGTCTGTCTGTATTGTATACTTAAATTTATGAACTATGCGTCGGCTTTTGATGTGTTCATTTTAAATAAATAGATTGACCCAAGAGAAAGGTTTATATGTATAATGCATGCTCAATAAAGTAGAGATACACTTATAATTTTAAAATTGATATAATGTTCGCACAGCGATTTCTAAATTTTACAGGACTATTTATTTATAATAAAATTAACCAAGAAATAGATATTCATGACATGAATAAATACACTTGCAAAACAACAGTAAGGGAATGGCTTTTGACATTGGACTACAACAAGACAGAGGAATTGCTAACAATATTATGCTAGACTGGACTACATTTATTGTTACTATTATTGTTTGTGTATACTGTATGTACTGGCTTAGCAATATATTCTGTGTATTTATGTAATGTGTGCGTAAATAATGTGTTGAATTAACAAGCTTTGTATTACACTAGACCATATAGACACAAATCCACACCTACATACACACTAGAGCATAGGCGCCTATAAGAACAGGCTAGACCTAGTTTAGGTACCTAAGTATCAAAATGTATTATAGTTTAAGTTACCTTTTGTTGTTGAATAAAGTTATTATTATTATTATAATGTCGTAAATAAGCATTTTTTGCGATTACATTGTAAATGCTGCCTGAACCCGAGAAGAAGTAGAATAGAATGAATTGTACACCATAAAATGGTCAAAAAATATATATGGTATATGTCCATCGCTTGAGGATAGCCCGAATTGACCAATGTTTTTCCTGGAGCAAGTCACCAGTCTTCAATATTAATAAAAATGAATATTGATTTGCGTAAAACTCAAGAACGTTTAAACCAAATCGACTTATCATTTTTAATTATTATCTATTATTATATATATTCTGTGATTGTGTATTTTTTATATTTGCACTGATCTTGAACTAAAGAAATCTATAAATTATTATCAATGTCAATCTAAGCCACTGCGATGTAAATACACAACATTAACACCTGAAACATACATAAATTAAACGTGGTAGAATGGGGGACCTCGTCACATAGGGGGCATTTCTTCCAGTCAGCATATAAATGACTACACTACCAGCAGCCCAGAATACTTCCTGGAACGGACTGATGGCGGTATATCCATCCAAAGAGGTGTACTGCAAATGCAACGGAGCGGGTATGGCAGCAGCATTCTCATCGCGACGCTCTGCGATTGCCACCACACTTTCCCAGCGCGGCAATTATGGGCAAATTGTTTTTTTTTTGGGAGGTTTATGTCCAGCAATAGTATTTACGGCTGATATGATAATGATGAACCTTGGGATGGAAAATGAGTACATTAACTATAGTCAGGTTATGGTGCTAGGTGCACTTTAAATACATAATGTAATAGTATTATTATATATTATACATAGATAGACATAATACAAATTCAGTTTAAACGTATATAATAATTTATACCAAAGTATAGCCATCACAGTAATATATATGGAATTACTTAAATTACAAATAACGTTTCCTCACTGTTTCTAAGAAATGCATTAACTGCAAATGTTTGCTTGTTATAAGAAGTGCATTCCTACAAGAGAACGGCCTGAACTAAAAACGATTTATCAATGTAAAATGCGGAATACACGGGCAATTTCAGCACCAAACTCCGATACCTCATGAATATGAAATCAATACGAATTATAATTATTATACATTAAGAACAATATGTAAATTGAAACGTTCCCAGTGAATACTTTAGTGCTGAAATAAATAAATAATAAATTACCATAACATCTCATATATTGACCGTGATAAATCGCTTAAAGCACTCATGTTACGGACATCAGACAACAAAGGAACCACTAATATACTACTTAAATACATATATTTAATACCCAGACACAGAAAAAACATAAATATCATCATTTTAAATATTTGCTCTAGGTGGGGATCGAATCCACGAACTTTAGTGCACAAGACAGGATCACTGCCATCTGCGTCATCAGGCCCGTCAATCTTTAATCTTATCTATCTTAAAAAAACATTTAATAATTATTCTACCAACAACATTGACGGGATGGCGTTGACATCTCAGTAGTTAATAAACACATACATCACGCCTGTGCCCATGGGGGTTGGCAGAGACTATGGACCTCCACTTGTTACGATCTTGGCATACCTAACTTGCTTCTCTAACTAGCATTAGTCCTTTAATACGCGCTTGTTTATTCTTGGTACTTCTAACCTGGCCCTTCTTTAATACCTCTTTCACCTGGTTAAGATACGTTTACGTAGGTCATCCTATACCAACTCTTCCATTCACTTCCGCTCTATATATTTGTGCAGTCATTCTAGTTAATACAGCAATTATTATTATCTTGTATATACAAATCAGCATTTGTCAATGCATAAACCCGATAAAATAGTTTAGAAACAATTTATTGTTTAAAGATAGCTTCAAGTTACCATTGATTTTATAGCACCGACTTCTTAGCACAAAAAGGAATATGTACTAGCAAAAGCTCGATGTTTATTTATTAATCTCGTGGCAGCACAAAGCTAGTACAGTCCCCTGAAAAAGTAAAGCTGCAGAATCGAGTTCAGCCTGTGGGTTAAAACAAATCGATTATTTTTCTATGTGACTAACGACTTCTCAATATAAACTATTTGGATAGTTGTAAATTAAGAAACAAACTTGTAATAAATTAACATGAATGAGGAAACAAGGATAAAAAAAGAACACTATACGCTTATCGTTAAATAAATAAGCACCGAGATATGCTATAATAATTTTCTTCAAGAAACACAAAGCATAAAAACAAAATGACGATAACAAAACGAGTCATTTAAAAAATATGACACAAAGATTAACACCAAATCGTCACAATAAAGCCTTTATGGCGCGTAGGCACAAAGATACGTATCGTGCCGCATTAATTAATCCAAGGCGCCTATCTAGTTCACAGTCCAGCGACGCCTATTGTCAAGGGCTATCCCGTCCTACAGCCCACACGTCGGACCATTCATACGTAGAACAAACAGTGCAGAAGCGACACCCTTAAACCATATTTAAACATTAACAAAGTATGTCAGCGCCGAATACATATAATATTATAAATACGAAAGTAACTCTGTCTATCTGTCTGCCTGTTACGCTTTGCCGCTTAAACCTCTAAATCGATTTTGATGAAACACATTTGGTACAGACAATCTTTAGATCCTTGAGAAAGGGCATAGGCAATTTTTTTAAAAGTTGTATGGAAGTATCGCTATTTTTGGAGCTAGAAACTTGAAACTTATTTTTCCAGCCATTAATTCGATATAAATAAACATGACGTTCAAAGTTTATATAAGTTAAGGTAAAGAGGTATGGAACCCAAAAAAAAACTATTATACGCGGACGATGTCGCGGGCATAGCTAGTAAAATATAAATTTACACAATATATCATAATATATTAACTGAATTAACGATAAGTAGCATAAATAACTTGTTTTAGATGTCAAATACCAAAAGTATTGCAAATACAGTTCTTAAATACTTATTTATTTCAGACCAGACTTATTTATTTCCCTTGTACATGGATTCACGCATATTTTTATGAAACCAAGAATAAAAAAATTACGAAAGTCAGTGAATGACTTTTTACATGTGACCATAACGTTTTTGAGAATACAACGTAACGAAATGACATTTGACATAACTGTCAACCGTTTGAAAATTGACGCTGTTGACATAATGCGCGTTGCAATTATCGTTTATTATAGTATCCATCCAACCAAATTATATTTTTAAATAAATTGTATAATACATGTCATGCACGCATCTCCTAGGTTATCGTCTGGTTAATATTATATGCAATTTTGAATATTAGTGTATATGACAATAATCTGTAAGTGTACCTATAATAAATAAACAAATATTAACTAAACCAATTCTTATTCAGTTATCTTAGTAATTAAGACAGTATGAAATTGTCAGGTCATCAAGAGAGGGGGTAACATGAAAAATAGAAACAGGGCGCCAAAAATAACTGCTATATCATTTGCTAGTGCACTATTTAACTTACTGTATATATAAAAATGGAATCCCCAAGATACTTTCAATAGACAAGTTGTATGCGGCCTGCATCTATACAAAATGTTTGTTAAAAAAAAGACAGCTCTAGACATTTTGTGGGTGTATGTTTGACTGCAACAAACTGAACTTACATTAGTTCTCACATATTGGATACGAACATTGTGCTAGTATACCTGAAGAACAACAATCTACATTAGCATAGCTGTATGGCGTGAAGTAATCAATTCAAGACAATAGTGGAAACGGTAACCAACAGCATTTATTGTGTGCAAAAGATATATACGTTCCACTTTATATTTGTTTGGTATAATAAATCTGTATTGACTTTCTAGCAGCTTACTGTAATACAATTTATTATTAGTACTTATTTCTAGGACCCGTTATTTAAGATGCTTGTATTAGAAGCATTCTGTAGAAAATTAATATCGAATTTAAATTGGCAAAAGTGAAAGTATATATTGCCTTAAAATTGATGTTAAAATTTAGTTCATTATAATTCCGCATTAAACAGGGCGGCGCCACCAGCTATTTTTAAAGAATTCGGAAATGACTTGCACGTTTATGGAACTAATTTACAAATTTTTAATGAGATCAATAGAAAATAATTATAGTACGATATCTACTTAAAAAATAATAACATGCACGTTAATTAAAATATACTGGTACTAGAGTCTATAAATAAATTAGAATAAATTACGAGTAAATCTCAGCCAATTGTCGAAACATCTAGTAAAGCCGAAGCCCATTTCGCCTTTCCTATTTCTTTTATCAGACCAGGTCGTCACGCAATCCGCGTGAAGTAAGCGTGACTGCAGCCTATAGACGCTCGTAATATCACAAGGATATAAAGCACGTTGTCAACATAGCGACTTGAAGATATTATGTCAAATAACCCATTAATTTTACTGCCACTTTCACCTTCCAAGCCGTAACACAAATGCGTACAATGCTATTTGACACCTACAAAGTCTACTAGATGTAAATTCAGAAAATAGCAGTTTATGGAGTGATCCATTTATTAATAGTCATGCAAAGTATATATGCATTCATTCATATACATTATTAATATTTCAATTTTTAATCTGTTTCGTATTATGGTTGACTTTGCGATAATTCCAACCGGCATTAATTCCGCTATTTGTACATTTTGTGGTATTTTGTGCAATAAAGTTCAAAAAATAAATCATCATCATGGAATCAGCTATTCTACGTCTATAACATACTTGGTACAAGGATCAGTACTATTCTAGTCTGCCGGTATCCCAAACCATATCTATTGCATTAAATAAATAAATTAGTTCACACAAATCTCAGACATTGAACTGACTCCAAGATAAGTCGCTTAAAAGACAACAGAGGTATCACAGTTATATATATACTTAAATACATATAATTGTGATACCTGTGTGGGTACTTAAACACATATATTCAATACCTAAAAACACAAAAAATTCTACTAATATCATTTATATATAATATAATATTTGTCCTGGGTGGGGTTCGAATACACGACCTTTGACGCATAAAATAAAATAACGACCGTCTGCGCTAACAGGCCCGTTAAATAAATAGGGAAAGACTAATGACACTTCTGCCCTTTTACTCTATGGTCCAAACGACCTATCCTACGTTACCTATTTTAGATAATGACACGAGACGTCACCCCCTCACTGGCGAAGTGTACAGGTCACATGATTTCAATGGCATTCAGCAGGTCGTTCATTACGTCATCCTATACTGTATCCCTTGTTTTGTTTTGACACCAGGGTAAAATGCTGTATTGCAATTTAGGAAAAGCTTAGCAAATGTCTTGTTTATGTTGATGTTGATCTCTGTCCTGCATTTTTGAGCTACACCGGATGCATATAATTCAGTACCTGGCGGCTCCTAAATTTCAGTAACTTTTCACGATAACTGGTACTGGGGTGACACTTTCCTACTCTGTCAGTACCCCACGACTAACACTAGTTTTTGGACAACACCAGAATATTTTTTGTAATATTCGCCCAACGCTAAGTCTGGTGTAGTCCATGTACGCTTTTAAAAAGCTAGTGTTATACAGGTATCGTGAAAAGTTACTGAAATGCAGGAGCCGCCAGTGACTGAAATATATGCATCCGGTGTAGCTAAAAAATGAGGGCCAGAGATCGACATCAACATTAACAAGACATCCCTAAGCTATGATTTGCGATTGCCAACACGCTTGCCAGGCGCGATAATTATGAGCAAACTACCACTTTTTTGGGGAGGCCTTTGTTTAGCAGTGGACTTCCAATGGCTAGTATCATGATGATGAACTAAGCCTATGGTTTAACAAAACAACTACAAACAAAAGACAATGTTTACAAAATAAACCTCCAAGAATTTACCTTGTAACATAAAATGTTGTGTCGTTAAAAAGTAAAGATTTTCCAACGATTGAACATTGCTTATATTGGCCCACGATACGATACAATTGTCAACCGAGGCACGTATTAAAAAGTTTGAATCCAGTTTTTTTTTGCTCGCGAAGAATTCACTAGACTGTACGTGAATGGGGTGTTACAAAGGCTATACGGGTGACACGCCCGGTAAGCCTTCTTTGAGTTTAAGTTTGGATTTAAAATTAACCAATGTCTTAGAATATAAACTTGATATATCGTCTTGTTCATAGGTTCTATTTTCACGGATTAAAAAATTTGTAATTTCAATCATATATATGTAAAAAAATCACCATCATATCAGGTATTTCGTGTCCACTGCTGGACAAAGGCCTCTCTAAGCAAGGAGGTTTTTTTCTCATAATTGCCGCGCTGGGCAGGTGTGTTTCTGGGCAATCACAGAGTACAGAGGCCCTGTAGATTTGAGTTGCACTGTTTCGGATGGATATACCGCCATCTGCCGGTTCTGGTACCACTTCAGTCGCCTTTTACGACACCTGGTGCATTGGGAGGTACTATTCTACTTTGCCAAAAATATATCTTCATATACTAAAAAAAAACTAAAATTATGCGTTTTTGTACAAATAGAGTGATTTCATGTGTCATAAGAAGCTACTAAGGTAACGTTGCCGATAGATGGCATAATACTCGTATCTACCCAAATTAGCTTACCTTAAATGAACAGGCCTGGGATGAGCAGCAGCATTCCTGCCACCGCGCTTGCCCTGCGCGGAATTTAAGTTCAAAATTCACCTATTTTTAGAAAGGCCTATACCCATTAGTAGATCTAACAAATGATAAGATCACATTTTTTTACTGAATAAAATTGAGAATTAAATAAGAAAAAAATTGTTCAAAGGAATAATGTTGGCCAAAGTACGCTACCCTGTGGCACGCCTGATTTTGATCGCCGCAACTTGTAGCGAGTTCGCAAGTGGGTTAACATTCCGGTGGCGAGCTGCAAGTTTGTTAATACAGGTCAAGTGGCTCGCGGTAAATGTACCAAGAAACAGCACCGACTATTACGGAATAAAAGAAAATATTTAATCGTGCCAGTAAGCATATAACGAAAGCGTTAAAAAATTGTAGCATATATTAGTTGCCTAGAATTTAAATGTTTAACATTATTTAAGCTATTACCAGCTATAATTTTTTTTTACGATTCATTTCGACTTACCAAGTAGAAAATCTCTTGATATTAAGTCATCGATCAAATGTCTTCGTTGTTGATGGCTCGCAAAATTGCAAGTTAACAATTTTTGTCGAAACAAAGCAAGCAAGGAAGCAAGCAGACTGTTCATTATTTATATACCGTAAAATGTATCGTTACAGTCATTGGAAGTCCACTGCAGGACATTGACCTCCCCAAGAAAGGGGGAAATTTGCCCCTAATTGCCGCGCTAATCAAGCGTGTGGGCAATCGCAGAGTGCAGCTCTCGCGACGGAGATGCTGCTGCACATCCTCACCCTGTGCATTTGAGCTACACTGTTTCGGATAGATATACCGCCATCTGTCGGTCCTGGTACCTAAGTCGCCTCTTACGACCTGGTACAGGGGTAGATACTATTCTACTCTGTAAAATTGTGATGACTAAAATCAAATATGTTGTCTGATTCTATGATCATGCATTGGATACATCGAATTATCCAATAAACGGTCCCATATTGCAAAATTCTCATCGTTATACATTTACATGAGACCTCATACAAAGGTCGTCTGCATTAATACCTCTTTCTCACCTATAACTACCTACAAATAGCAGCTTTCGCATTGCTGTATTCCGGTTTGAAGGGTGAGAGAGGCAGACGTGCTAGTAATATCCTTCTAGTATTACGACTATATGCTTCTATGATATTTACTATCACGCAAACTGTATGTTTGTCTGTAAACGAACTGAAAAAAATAAACTAAAACTAATCTGCATTTCACTCTAGATATGTGACTAAGCAATCTAAGATTCCAATTAAGCAAGAATAAGGAATCGTATCCGGGGAATATAATATCAAATATGCTACCGAGAGCTTCGAATTATTGCTGGTGTTATTTTTAAGCAAAAATCCAAAGCCATCTTCTCTATGTCATAGTAAGAAGCTATAAATAAAGAACAAATAGTTATGATCATTGTAATGCAAAAACCTCAACATTCACAAAAAAGTTCAACTCGACCAAGATGGGATTAACCCAATCATTCAATAAAGTCTCACAAAGAGAAGATTTATCACATATGTTTCACTTTACATAGAGTTTAAGCAGCATACTTTAAGCAGTTGAAATGTATTTTTGACAACAAACAAAGAGGTTTAGGAATTGGTTTAAGGCATGAAAATAAATTTTATATAAACAAACAATTTTTCGCAACTTGACCAATTTATAGAGAGAGAGAGAACTGCAAACATTCTACTTGATGCATAACGTTTACCAGATACTTCTGTCAATACCCACTGACTTCTTCCAGACCAGGATACTAGATCCTGCGCGGTACTTCTAGTCAAATTATCTGCCCCCTTTGTGAGTTGGATGTTCTACGCTGCACTTGCCAATGTGTGATCTATTCCTTAATCACCAGATCTACGTACTTTAAGCGTTACCCATTGCTATTTCATCTTGCCAATTAGCTAGGCTATGTCAGCAACTTTGGTTTTCTACGGATTCCGTTGCACATAACAACACCATTTCCCTCTCCTATAGCTTCTTCCTATAGCACGTTGGGTTATTCCGAGTTACTGGCATCTTTATTTTTCCTACTAAACATTTATTTAGTTTACAAATTCCGCAGCAAAACCGCGGCGGCTAGTTTTGAACTATGGCTTACTTTGATATAGGTGGGTGCAACTGAAAGTTCACCAGCTCGAGTGTATTTTTATCGGTGACTGTGTTTATGGAACGCGGCGCGCACTTTTGGAACTTTTGCGAGAGTTTGCGAATATTTAACAAAGTTGCCAACTGTAACCACGGTAAAGGTAACAGCAGGGTCTTACAGAATATTTACTTGACCTATTTCTCGCACGATTTAAAAAGGTAAATCCAACTTTAATTATTGAAGGAAAATAAGTATCTACTTCTGGGCGAATTCCGAACTGTTTCATTTTTCTTTTCATAGAAATACTATTCCAATTATACTTTCGATATCGTTTTTTCTTTTTCAAAGTATTTATATTATGCAGATACCTTTAGACGCTTTTACTATTTTATTTAATAAAATAATATTTAACATAATTTATCTTTGTATTTAAGCTTTGTTCATCGAACAGGAGACCCTGTTTTTTGGAATTACCTTAATAACTTAAATTTTGTTTTCAATGTATACAGATATAGCCTGTTGTAGGAAACAAATAATTTTATTTATTATTATGCTTTTCAAGAAATCGAAGCGACCAGTTTTTTTTTGGAATTACCTTAATACTAATATTAATAATTATTATATTTTCACACTTTCACATAATTTATGTAATCGATAAAGGTGAACAATAGTATAGATTTAATACAAAACACGTTAAAGTTGCTATACTACATGTATAAGATTACATTAATATGTTAAAACACCGTATTCATAGTGGAGATACTGTTTACTGTAACTTCACTAAGCTGTTCGCGATGATAAAGTATACACGCTTTTCAAAAGTTGCTCGCTCTGCGTTTAATTGAACGAGGTTATTTTTACATATGCTATTGTACCTAGTTAAACTAGTAAAAGAAAACGACAATAAGTAAATTTTAACTTTAGTATAATTTAAATTCCAGTAGGGGTGATGTACCGGCAGAATAGTTTTACAGAATAGTCCTCCCCCTTTATCGGGTGTTGTAAGAGGCGTAAATTCAATAGGGTGGGAATGGGCAGCAGCAATCTCGTCACGAAGTGCGGCAATTAGGCGAAGATATATTTTAACCTGAAGATACTATGTCACATTACTCAGTAATTGCATTGCCTGCTGTTTGGCGGTAGAAATAGGTGACAATTAGGTATCATTGCCGACGAACTTTGTGTAAAGTCTACTATAAGTAATATAAAAATATACTGTCATCTGTTAGTTCCGGTTCTTCAGCCACCTCTTACATTATATTATCTATTTTGACGAGCAACCCGACTGCATTAGTGCAGTCTGTGTTCTCTCGGGATTAGAAACTGCACGCAAACTCGAACTACAAAAAAAATATGTTTAAAGTGTTGGTGTTTGTGGAGTGCCAGAGAGGAAGGAGTATATCAAAAGAGTACATCCATAATTCAGATAGTAAGATTGATGAGAGATGAAGAAAATATATCACAGTACAAAGGTAACCTTGCCCCGTCGTTATCTATATATATAGAAAAGTAGAAGCTGAATGATTGACTGGCTGACATATGAAAACCTAAACTTTAGGTCAGATAAGTTCAGGGTTATAGTCCAAATAACACCAACGCTAGCCAATAACCAGCGTAGCATAAATTATGCTAGGTTTGTTCTAAAACTTAACGCAGGTGAAACCGCGGGGCTTGCTTGTATAATATAGCGTACACGCTATAGCGTGTAACCTCTGTCCACAATTGAGGTGTCAAGTATCTTTAATTTTCAATTTGAGCTAAGCGTTTTTTTTCTTGTCACTATTTCATATTAATACAGTCTTCCAGTACCTAATCCTAGAAAATTTCAGGAATCGTAACCACGGCCTTCCTTCTACGGCGACTATTATATATCGAACCCTCCGAACAATATAAAATTCCCAACTTTACTACACAACATTACCGCTGTCTTTGTGCGAGCCTTTGACAGGAGTCCCCCCCCCCCCCCTTTTCTATTATTTTCGTTAACATAGAGAAAACTTCAGAACTCTTTCGTTTCATATGGTAATTTGTTACGATGCGTATGTAAATTTTCACCGCATGTTTTTTAAAAAATCAACGTGGGCGTTGTGTTTTCTGCATTATCACAAAATGTATTGTTAGTGTTGCAAATGAGAGAAGTAAATGTATTTTTTTATCATATGTAAATTATTTGTATGCATTTTCAAAATGTGGGAACGTCGTCTTTCAGTAAGGGTCTTAATAGCTCACCGAAAGTAGTCCAAACTATTCAGAGCGTAATGCTTTAGATCTTTTAAACTAAGTCGGCAAGCAAGCATGCGGTCCGCGTGATAGTACCTTCACCAATCTTCTTCACCTTCGCGTCTGTAGACGTTCGTATTATCACAAGCGCGTTGCTTTGATACTTAAAGATATTAAATTACTCAGTAATTTCACTATTTCTCTAGAAATAAGTAAGAGTGAGGTTTCAATTCAGACGACCTTGATGAGGTCTGCCTAAAGTCAAAAAATGTAATCCCTAGAACCAAAATTCATCAAACAACTGATGGCTATTGAGACAGAAAAGTCCTAGGAAAGATTATGGCAAGTAGAACATTAACCCACGAGGTAAGCTGATAATTTTACATTGCCGTAGGACGATGCTGGATGCAGATTGCATTCAACTGGTCTTATTAGATACTAGCTGTGCCCGCGGTTGCTTCCACGTTAATCTAATATCTTGGAAATGCTAGTAGCGAGCGCTGGTTTGACGGTAATAAATGTGAGTCTCTAACGCCAACAGTTCCATCGATCAGTATGAAATATTATATACTCATTATTGAGAGTAAAAGAGTTTAGACCTCTAAAGCAATTATACATATTTAATATAATAAATAATAAATTCTTACAACATCTCCTAAATTACTCTGACTCCGTAGTAGGTCGCTTAAAGTATTACGGACAGACAACAGAAGAATCACAAATATACTACTTAAACACATTTATTTAAATACATGTATTTACACCCAGACACAGAGCAAATACAGAAATACACACACAAGGCGCACAAGATAGGATCACTACCATCCAAAAAGGTTTCTTCTCAAATATATCCATACTGCTAACAAATCTGCAAAAGTTTATTTGTCTCTTCGTAACACTTTTAGGACTTAAGGACACTTTTAGGACAGGCTATTGATGCAAATAAAATTTCACATGAAACATAACTTGATAACTTGAGTCCTCCGTAATCTGAGCCAGAAATAAGCCCTATAAATTAATAAAACATTATTTAGTTAACGCATACATATAAGAAAATAATACAATTCCGTACAATTCGATAATCCAGACTTAACCAAAATCTGTTGCAGTTAATTCGCAAAAAATAGAGTCAAAATTCTCGCTCTCGGTGAACGGAAATAAAATAAAAATTCATAAAATGGATTACTGAAAAAACAGAGGCGTTAATCAACCAACGACTGACGCGGGCCAGAAGCACTCGGGCGAACCCTGGGAAAACAACTAGTGCGATAATGTAATCCCCCATAAATTATTCAGGGAACCATACGAATTAATCCGAATGCTTTTTATTTCATGCCGCATGTTGCAGTGTTTGTGAAAAATTAGCCTTAATAACTAATACTACAATCGAATTGGAACTCTCATAGGTTTTTATCGCCGTTCTGTTCAAGGAAAGGATGAGGTTTTATTCAAGAGACGCTTTAGAAACTTGTCCCATTTGAATCTATTTTCATGTATCGTAAAATTCATATTTAGTTTACTAGAAATATATAAAATAACTTATTGTCAAGCAACGTCTGGTGCCGGCAGACTAGGTTTAAATGTGATTTTTTGAGGTTATATGTTTAAGACAATTATTTTTATGCTGCCGCGCCTAATCATAAATCTAATAAATAAATCTAATCTAAAGATCATAAAAATAACTTAATTGCCGTTGTATGGATATTATTAGCCAACTTTTGGTATGCACAGTTCAATAAGCTGAAATGACAAACGAATAATTTTTGAATTATTTTAAAACATTGAAATAAATCTTTATATGAAACAAAATTGTGTTACGTTGTTTGATCGAGATGATTTCTTATTCAAAGTACTGAACCGATTTTGCTTTCTATGTTCAGTTTGATCGAACTTGAAGCATAGGATTTTAATTTATAGTAATAATATAATTTTTATTGGAAAAAAATTATTATATGACCAAGAGGTAATATTATCTGCCAGTGCAATAAGATTCTAACAGATTAAGGTGTAAAATAATAGTATGTAATGTAATGTATTTAATACTACCAATACAATAAACTCTCGGGAACGCGATCAACGGGTTATATTTTTACTATATAAAAAGTAAGTGAAGTCGGGACCAGTAATATATAAAAATTAGTGTAATATACACTTTACAATTTTAATAATATGCAACTATTAAAAAAAATGACAATTATCTTTTGTAATCTAATTACCTATTCAATATCAATGATGAGATTGTTAACCAATTATTACATGCATTTTTTTATCCCTATTAAAATTTTTGAATTACAAACAACACATCCAGAACAATCCAATTTTATAAATACATGGATTTCGACTTTTCTACGTCTACTTCATTTTCCGGACTTTTGTAAGAGGAGTAGTATTTCGCAACGTGACAGCGGCACTGCTACGAGCCTCTTTCATGGCGACTGCATGCATCTGCATTAACAAAATGGCCCCTGTAATGGCATTACGCTTTTCCTTCGTTTCCCTCTGATACTGCTTTACATCTGATATGTTGCTCCCTTTGGAAAACTTGTTCCTGGTTAAAAGTATTATTTTTTTATATCGACAGATTTATAAAATATTTATTAGATTACTGGCTATTTTAGCAAAATGTGAGTGGTCTCGAGTCACCACTTTGATAGTAGTCTGAGTTCATTAAGTTTAAAGAGTTTAAGAAAGAGATTTTAAGTATTATTTTATGTAATTTAATTTTATATGGCATACTTTTTTCTAAATGATCCAATTCTGATATTATTATTATTAAAAAGAACTGTCTGCAAAATATTATCTATACAGGCGCTAGTGGCACCTCGAATGTTAGTTGAGATGTTTCGCTGCTTACTAATTATTTTAAATAAATTCGCCCAACATCTCGTACATTGGCCTGCCTGAGATAAGTTGCTGGAAGCACTTAGTTTACGGATAAAAAACAACAGAGGAATCGCGAATATAACACAATCAACAAATATTTCCATTTGCAGAGCATTGCTCCGCGACGGCATTACTGCTGCCCCTTTCTATCCTGCTTCATTTAAGCTACGTAGTATCGTGGGATATATTGAGCTATCTATCGATTTCGGTTTCAAAGACAATGATATTTTTTCACATACGCCATGGAAACAAGTTTTGAATGAAAACTAATACGTTCAAGTTTAATTCATTGTTTTTAAACACTATACAACGTATGTCAAAAATACAAATAAAGAATAGGTCTTTAAAAGGATCTTTGGTTCAAGTAGTCAACCCAATATAATTCTCGAGGCAGATGATTTAGGGCATTGAGGACTTGGAATATTGGGATGAACGTCGACCGCGAGCTAATCGCTAACAAACAGCTTACCGCTAAATCCAGTTCCAGCCGGTTCAATTCGGATGAACTCGGAGTATATTATCTGCAGATTGTTTATCCACTAGTATGTTATTTGTTAACTACAGATAAATGAAAAAATATGGTCAAAGGTACCGGTTACTAAAAGCAAAAAAACGTTGGAGTATGGAATAAAAAGGCAACTTTTTTACCAAAAAATTAGGAAGGCGTTTGGTGGACCGCGGATTGGACTACCGCTCTAGCTTGGCTTTTCTGATGCAGAGGATCTCGCTTGCTGTGCAGCGTTGAAATGCTGCAAGCATTCTGGGGACCTTTGGCTCGGACATGTCTCTTTAATGGAATGCATAATTTTTTTAGAATGCATTAAATTGTATAAAAAAAATTAATGATATTTTATAAAAAGAAATTTAATTTATTAGCTATAAATATATTAATAGCAGATGTTTGTAGTGTCTTTTTTCAAAATATGTATCATTTTAATTTTTTTGTACCTTGATTTCATTTTTCTTTTCTTTAAATCATGTTTAATTTAAATGAATTTCTAATAGTTCCTTCCTGAATTTAAATTTAAGTTACATATTTCATACGAGTATTGATCAATTAATTTATTATTATAATATAAATATTATTTAATTAGTTCTTTATTCCATGTTTGACTTTACATTTACAAACAGATGTTAAAAACTCTTCTCTTTATTATATCAATTGTATACGACGACCTTTATCATGGACCTTTTGAGTTTACTCGAGATATTGGAATGAATTCTAAAACGATCGGCATGAACTAATCGCTTACAAACACCTTGATCCGGTTGCTCCGCTGTAATCCGGCTGCAGCCGGTTCAGTCCGGATAAGCCGCGGGTAAATTAGCTGCGGTTTGATGGAGTCATGGAATGCTCGTCTTTGAATATGATTCTATTGATTCTCCGTAGACAATATATACCATTCATGAACTCGGTTTCTTTTTTTCATATAATCTTATCATAGCCACTATGATATTGGAAGGTATTGTTTTTTCGTTGGGCCCGATGGCGCAGATGGTAGTCATTCTCACTTGTGCGCCTTGAACCGTGAGTTCAATCCCAGTACAAAACACTTTTATGATATACTAGCTATGCCCGCGACTTTGTCCGCGTGAAATAGTTTTTCGGGTACCATACCATACCATTCCTCGCAGATACTTATTGGACATGGCTGCTTTGGGAAGTATCGGCACATGATAGGCAGAGAGGAGTCGGCGCAATACCATCATTGTGGGGCGGCCGAGGATTCCGCGCAACACACGCTTGAATACTGCCTTGCATGAGAGTTAGAGCGACGAATCCTCGTCCAAAACATCGTATCCTACCTTTACCCGGCGGCCATAGAAGCGACGACGACAAGAAACTGGGAAGCGTGGCACTGAGCCCTTTCCATTTGCGACACAGTAATGCTCGCTAAAGAATATTCTAAGCGAGCAGGGGAACGCGCAGAACCCGCTCGCCGGCGGAGCGGTAAAGGCAGACGAAGGTAGCTGATCCGTTATGGGTTGGCACGCTGGAGGGCACTGGTGCGGTACCTCTTTATCTTAACTTATATAAACTCTGAATGTCATGTTTATTTATATCGAATCAATGGCCTGAAAAATAAGTTTCAAGTTTCTAGCACTAAAAATAGCGATACCTTCATACAATTTTTGATCCAAATCTTATTCCACGCAACAATCACCAAACGACAGAGCCTCGTTTCTTATTTTCTTTTCTCCTTTATCATAGTATTTTTTCTTATTAGGCACGCACCGACCCCGGATAACCTTGACCTCGTTAACCTTGTATTAGCATAAACAACGTCGGTGGTTAAATATTAACCGGTCTGTTTGTATTTATTCGGTAAACAACTGTCTCAGTTAAAACTTGGGGGTGTTTCAAATGATTGGTTACGTTGCGGCTTGAGGCTTTTAATTCAGTTTTAATTAAGATTGAAATGTTTCTGGTGGTATTTAAATGTTAATATACAAAAAGTAATATAACACATTTTATTGCAAAATGTGTTTAATTACCTTTTGAATATTGTTCAGTTTAGGATACTGGTATTGTAGAATAGTACCTCCCCTTGTACCATGTGTGGTAAAAATCGATTAAGGTACCAGTACCGACAGGTGGCGGTGTATCTATCCAAATAAGCGCTTTAAATTCAAAAGGGCGAGGATGGACATTCTAATCCTGAAGCTACGCTCTGCGATTGCCACCACGCCTATCCAGCGGGGCAATTATGGGCAAAATTTTCCCTTACTTGTGGAGGCCTGTGTCCGGCAGTGAACGCCTAACGACTGATTATGATGATCATAGAGCTAGACCTCATATAAGCTGGATTGATGCCTTACTCTCACCTATAATACTCCAACGTTCATAAAAGATATCAAACGTGATCAAAGCTACATTTGATTAATTAGTATTTAAATTAGACATAATAATATCAGCTATGAGAATGTGGCACAAAAGCGGTATTAAAAGATTTTGAAAAGATGCAGCTGCTAGTAATTTTTATTATAATTTGTAATGACTTTGCCCGTAATTGTAAAAACACGCTGGCATACGTCAGACATGTGTAGCAATCATTAGGCATATCTACGTTACAAGGATATTGCTACCCATCCTTGCCATATGCTAAAAATAGCTGGAAATAGCGTCATTTGTCAGTTCCGTTATTCTACTATTTTTCTTTTATATTTTTTTTAACAAACTTAGTCGACAAACAAGCTTAAGGGTCGCGTAAGCGTGTCCACAGCCTAAACGCTAGAATTATATCATAAGCGCGTTGCTAACCTTGCAACTTGAAGATCTTATGTCACATTGCCTAGTAATAATGCCTAATAATAAAAGACGGGCCCGATGGCGCAAATGGTAGTGATCCTGTCTTGTGCACCAGGGGTCGTGGGTTCGATTCCCACCCAGAGCAAATATTTATATGATGATATTTGTGTTTGCTCTGTGTATGGGTGTAAAATATATGTATTTAAGTAGTACATTTGTGATTCCTCTGTTGTCTGGCATTCGTAACACAAGTGCTTTAAGCGACTTACCTCGGAGTCAGGTCAATGTATGAGATGTTGTGGGAATTTATTATTAATTATACTGCCTCTCGCACCTTTCAAACTGGAATATAGCAATGCGAACACTGCTATTTGGTGGCAGAAATAGGTTAGAGTGAGGTATATTGGTACCTTACTCTTACCTATTTGATATTGGTAGACCTTATAAGGGTCCTTTATAATCCTTATCCTTTATAATGTCTACCTTACGTGACTTTAATGCCTCCAGCCTGTATAATATACATTTAGCAAAACAGCGTCAATAGTTTTCTGATAGATATAGACCTTTCAAAGGGTAATTTTGGCCATATTACCGCGATGGGGAAGACGAGAATGTAGCTGCTCAACCTAAAATAAATTAATCTGATCTGACTGCTAGATAAGTCACATAAAACATTTGTGTTACGGACAACACAGGAACCACCAATATAATACTTAGACACATCAATTCAACACCTAGAAACAGAAGTAACCCAAATACCAACATATATGCCCTGTCTGTAGGGATCGATCCCACGGCTTTTAGTGCACTAGATAATTACCACCTGCGTTATCAGGCTCGTCAACTTTGCATTACAGTTACGCTATCTTTCGTGGTATAAGGGAGGGTCCTATTCTACTTTCTGCTTAGAAGTTACAAGAACAACATGTAACAAACCAAAATATATGATACCACTTAAACGCCCGCCTAACGAAGTATCCTTACAAATCACCAAGTATAACTCAAGCTTACACCCTCTAATTAGCTTTTCTTTAAATCATCAATGATAAATTTAATGGCAGCTATAAAGCCCCAACTAATCTAGCTCATTACGCCACCTCAGGCTCTCAAAAAACCGTCGTAGATTACTTGCATTACCCGGCCCCAGATTGCATGGGTCATAAAAGATAAACGGCGGCGGTAATTCAAGCCGCCCAGGCCCTCAGAAGTACCTCCCTTGCGTGAAACAAACACGGACCCTTAGGTACGGGGAAGCATTACATAAGGGTGTTCTACAATCGTGCTATTTGGTTATACCTACTTTTCATTTGATCAATTATCAATTGTGGAATTCAATATAATAGCCCAAAAATGTTAACATACTTAATCTATCAGTATGTTAAAATTTATTGGCTATTTAAACTCACGCATCTCTAACAAATAAATCAATTAAATAATATAAACGCAAAAGTTTATGGGAATGTTTATTTGTCATGAATGTATAAAATGTATTATTGTAAAGTATTAAAAAAATTATATATATATAAATATATAATTTTTTATATATAAAATTACTTCATTAGGTGACTCTCACCCTATACACCAATTGTGTACAATTTTGTTCTGAAATTATAACATTTTGTGTGTTTCGCATTTCTGCTGTCAACCAGTGACACCGCAACGACTACACCTCAGTATTAATTTAGAAAATGCTGTGTATATAAATAGATGGGTTATATTAAAAAAAAATCGCTTCTCGACGTACAAATCATCTGGAGACGAAGTCACTGGCCAGTAATAATAACAAATTCACACAACATCGCATACATTGACCTGTCTCTGAGATGTGTCGCTTAAATCAATTCGGACAGGTGACAAGAGAAGAATCATATACCTATAAATTCATATTTAATACCAAGACATAGGACAAACATAAATATTCGTCATATAAATGTTTCTTCTGTGTGGGGACGAACTCGTAACCCTTTGCGCTCAAGAAAGGACCACTACTAAATGCACCAACGTGCCTGTTAAAGTGATACTTTTGTGAAATGTTTCAAGTTCGTCATGACAAGAAAGTAATCCAATCCAAATCTACAAAAATACATGTGTGTCTTCAAATGAAATCAAGTTTTTCACGCATTTAATTACATTTTTTTATTAGACATGTTGTTTACCTTACAGCCCTTTTTCAAAGTTTTATCTTAACGAAAACGTTGAACATTATAATCGTCAGGGTAAACACACCGTAAATTCTATATATTTAATGTGTCGTCGTACTGCAGCCAGCCTAAGTTTCCTACCTATTCTGCTTCGGTCATGATTCGTGGGTACAGACCAATATCGAGTTACTGATGGTCGATGTTTTTCGTCGTTGGAAGAAAGATTATGATACAAATACTATCCCTTACGATATGAGGACCATGAATAGTTTTCGGTATAAGAAAATATAAAAATAAGATATTTTTGCCGGAGTATCATTTACTTCAATGACTTTGGTATATTGCGAACCGTCTTTACAAGGGTATTGCTTGCTGTAATGCTCTTACAGAGACTATACTCGTAACGATGAACTACTTGTATATGTGTTTCGAAGTCACGATAACGTTGCAAGCATCGAGCGTCAGAAATGCACACACCTGAGCTTTCCTTTGTTAGTTGAGACATCCAAGTGATTTAGTCTTGGGTCTAGTATAGACTATAAATGCATATGAACTGCATATTTATAGTAAGTATATATGTATATATACTGCATCTTTGATAAATTCAAAATTGTTTTTTAGTGCAGATCCTTCGGTACGTTAATGATCATAGGCTTAAGGATTCACATACACACTAAAGAATACTTTTTTTCTTAACTCAAAGTTTATTAATAATGAGAGATACCCGCAAAGTATCCTTTCTATTATGTAAAGAATCTTTAGTGTCGTAACAGGCAACTGTGGTATGGGATCAGACAGACTGTATATCCAGCCGTAGCTTTTGCGGTTACCACCATATGTTAACAGCGCGGTAATTATGGGTAAAATTCCCCCTTTCTTCTAAAGGCCTATGTCCAGCAGTGGACGTTCAATGGCTTCTATTATGATGGTGATGATGATATTTTCCAAATGAGAGTTTTTGACACATTGTGATTGACACCAGTCCGATTTACTTCGGTAATACACCAAGCATCTATTCTAAATACATATCTGTTTATTAACTACATTTCACATGGGTTAATTCGCGGTGCGACCCAGAACTGCGCATACGCAGGTAATATATCGCTTGTTTAATCCGCTTTCGCGACGAGTGCGAATAACTCTAAAAGGTTTTATATCATAAAAATGACGTGATAGAAATTTAAACAACACTAGTAATAACTAGAGAGAACTCGACCATTAATGGAGTTAATGTTTTTTTCTTATCTTTGCGGGTACTTCGTGTGGTAGTAATACTTAACTAACAAGCCTGACACTTACATGTTTATGATGAAAAATTATTACGATAATAAATTTATTAAACTATATTTGAAATTGGATCAAACTGTACACAATAACTAAAAATGTATTAAAATCGGGTCAGCAGTTCAAAAGGTTCATTCCAGTCAAATACAGCTGCATGATTTATTTATATATAAAAACGTAAGATATACCTATTTATGAATTTACATAACCACCGAACAGTGTAGTGGTAGTATTAAATATATAAGATTCAATGACCTTTTTATTCAGCCCAAGTATAGAAAAGTATCAAGTGAAAATCTGGACTTCCTACAAAGATTTGCGGAAAGGAAGGCTTTCCGCCTCGAATGAAAGGATGAAACCAGCTGGAAACGTAAGAACCTTACGTACTCCGTGTAGGTACTACTTTAAACCTGCTCAGGGATTTGCATACATGATGAACAAACAAATAAGCCACAAGGACTCTTTTGTTAAGTTTCTCAACCTTTTACTCAATCCTCAAGATCGACATACAAGCGTAATATAATGAAATAGCACTGATAAATTAAAATCTATATATGAAGTAGATTTTTATTGAACCATATATATTTTTTTAATTATTTGTAAATTAGCAAATAGGATTTTAAAATAATGTTAGTATTATTATGAAATAAATACGATAATTATTTTTTTTTTACCGTTTCCTTCATATATCTATTATTGCTTTGTAATATTAATTTTAAATTAATTTTTGTGTCTAAAACCGCAAGATCACGCTAGACACATGCCGCATACAACCGGTCCTTTTGGAGATTACTTAGAGAGGCCTATGTCCTAAGTGGAAGTCTTATGTCCTATGAAGACAATTAATTTAAGATTTAATAATCTTGAATTCATAGAAAGAACATTATTATCTTTGTATGTAAAATAATAGCAAAATTGCGTTTAACTTATCTCAGCACAATTAACTGATAAATAAATAATACAATTTTTATTTTTAAAATAAACTAGCAAACCCTAGGAGCAGTGTCCCTAATAAATATGTTTATCATAAAAAATATCAACTATGACTTGATATATATAAATTATTTTAATGGGTTCATTAGTTTAGAAATTCACCCCGGATATGACAGTAAATGCTTTATACTCGTATATAAATATAATATAGAATAAATGATAAAAAAGTGTAAATTATACATAAAAAATTATACAACTGTGGTTGTTTTTAGTGTTAATCAATTTTTTAGTGTTAATAAATAACCTAGACACCGACCGCAGCCTAAAATGTCAGGCTGATTTGGAGATCTAAACAGTCCAGGGCGCCACCCGCATACAAAAAAAATCATTCAAATCGGTCCAGCCTTTCGTGGGGAGGCCTATGTTCAGCAGTGGACTTTCAATGGCTGGTATGATGATGTTGATGATGAAAATAGTACACCGTGCACAAGGACAAAAAATGATAAACTCAATTTTTGCGATCTGATTTTCATACGGGTTTCGTTAATGGGCCGGATGATTAATGTTACGATTTATTTATTAATATTTTGCAAAAAATTACTGGCATATGATGATTATTGTGTACCTGATCCGATAAAATCCTGCAAAATACAACCTTATCAGTAAGTGAAATAATTTATTTATTTTCTGTCATATATCTGGATCTCTTAATCAAAAAAGTGCTTTTACCGACCCGATTTAGTTGTTCCGTCTTATTCACCAAGGGTCTAAAATTAGATCCACCCTCGTATACTATAAATAATATAATGAATATTTGTGTATGTACTGTATCTGGGTGTTTTCATGTCAGCCGTAGGACGTCCATTCCACGTCCAGGCCGGTTGTATGGAGCTCGTGTCCAATGTGATGCTGTGGCTTTAGTCAAATCGTCTGTCCACCTTGTGGGTGGATGTCCAACGCTGCGCTTGCTGGTACGTGATCTCCATTCCAAAACCTTACAGCTGCAGCGGTCTTCGGTTCCGCAGGGTTCGTGAGATCCTAGCGGAATCGATGGTAATTACCTGAGAGAACTATTGCGATAGTTATCGCCCGAGGAAGCTGTAACAACGCGCGTGCGCCGAGTACGAGTCACGACCAACGATGCCGGACGTGTTGTTTTTCCGCAAAATAAAATTCCCACGACATCTCATACATTGACCTGACTCCGTGGTAAGTCGCTCAAAGCACTTGTGTTACGGACGCCAGACTACAGAGGAATCACAGTTATAGTATTTAAATACATATATTTAATACCCAGACACAGAACAAACACAAATATCATCATATAAATTTTACTCTAAAAACGATTTTTGAAAAATCCTAAAGGAGCAAAATAGGGGTGCGAAGTTAGTATGAAACTTTGCTGCCTTTGAAGATATTCGAAAAAAAATCAGTACAAAGGTTCTTCTTTGAAAGTCATGAAACATATATAAAATATTTTTTAGGAAATTCTCCCTTAAGGGAGTAAAAGTGCAAAGTTATTATGAAGATTTAAAATTAATTTCAGGTGAAACCACGGGGCATAGCTAGGGGTATTTAAAAATTTCAAGTCACGGTGTTTGTCCGGTTTAGTTAACATCACTTTGTATGTAGTTTTAAATTAAAGGGCCTTTTTTGGGTCTTGTAGAGTAATTTATAAAGTTCACTAGTTTTTTTTATATAATATAATCTATTATTTACTGTATCTCCAATGGTTGATAGTAGATTGAGAGGTAAAGAGTAAGAAATAAATGAAGTTAGTCGCATTTATTATTAGTAATGAGAAGGATAAATATACTTTCGAACCTGGTACACGTATGCATGCTTCCCGTTTTTGGTAGTAAATCTAAGCGATATTGACATGCCTGATCGTACAGATAGTAGCAAATATCTTGTGTGGAGGATCGTTGGTTCAATCACCTTCCAAGACAAATATTTATGTCATGAATATTTGTATTAATAGTATGTATGTATTTAAGTATTATATTTGTGATTCCTAATTCCTCTAGTTTTTGGATGTCTATATTACAAGTGCCATAAGCGGATTATCTCAGAGCCAGATCAATTTATGAGAAACCGACAGATGACGGTATATCTATCCGTCACAGCACAGGTTAAATACCACAGGGTGGTGATGGGCACCAGCCATCCGGGTCACGAAGCTGCACTCTGCGATTGCTACCACACCTGCCCAGCTCGATAATTATTGGTCAAAATCCCTTTATCTTGAGGAGGCTTATATGGAAAAGTGAACTTTCTATAGCTGATATGATGATAAAACAAACGTATAGTACTTGTGTTACGGATATCAGACAACTGTGGAATCCTATATTATCTAGTGTATGTTACACAAGTGTGATCGATAGTGATCCTATCTTGTGCGCCAAGGGTTTTGTGTTCGATTCCCACCCAGAGCAAATATTTATATGATAATATTTTTGTTTGTTTTGGATGTTAAATATATATATTTAAGTAGTGTTTTTGTGATTCCTCTGTTGTTTGGCGTACATAACACAAGTGGTTTAAACGACTTACCACGGAGTCAGGTCTACGTTTGGGATGCGGTGAGAATTATTATTATTATTATCTAGCATTATTTTTAACAATAAGTAATTTATCGTGGAGTCAAAAATTGAATGAGCTGTTTATAAAACTTATAAAACCCAATATCGAAAGAAGTAGTTTCTTGATCTTCAAAACTTCAGATTACAAACTCGCTATCACACAAGAAAATATCGCGATATTAATGCTTGGCAAAGTTTTAATCACAAACACCCTGTTTGCTTTTCTGTTTCCAACAAACCAAAGCTTAAATCCCCCCGCAGGTGGTTTGGGGATTTGCATGAGGAATGAATGCACTCGGACCCCAAAGCGTGCTAATTCTACTATAGCTTAGCACTTGCTGTGAAAATACGTGGTAAGAAATAGCTGGCTTAGTGCAGAAAAGTACCTAAGCAGTTGAGTATTTGATGTATTTAAATCATAATAAAAAAGTGTTAAAATAATAATATTTCTTATCTTTGCCTTTACATCTATATCACATATTTTGTAATTCCTGAAAACGGTTGCCGCAATGTAATCGAAATGCCGAACAAAATTGCATAAAAATTAAATTAACCGCATTTTAAAGCCGTTAAAAGAGTAATACAGGTAAAAATAAAATAACTGATATATTCACGATGGGCCTGATGGCGCAGATGGCGCAGATCTTATCTTGTGCGCCAAGAGTCGTGGGTTCGATAACCACCCAAAGCAAATATTTATATATTTGTGTTTTACAAATTATCAATTTGAATTAAATATTTTAGTGCAAATATGAATAAATTCCTACAACATCTAATACGTTGACCTGACTCCGTGATAAGTCGCTTAAAGCATTTGTGTTACGGACATGAGATAACAGAGAAAACCACAAATATACTACTTAAATACATATATACGCGCTGGGCAGTCGCAGAATGCAGCTTTTGCGACGGGGATGCTGCTATTTACCCCTGTGCATTTGAGATGCACTGCTTCGAATGGATATACCAACATCAGTCGGTTCTAGTACATAAATTGCCTACGACACTTAGTACCAAGGGAGGGACAATCCTCCTCGAACGGTATCATTAAAGTTCACCTGAAACCACTACCAGCTTTAACATTTAATACTTAAATACATATTTTTGACACCCTGACACAGGACAAACTTAGATATCATCATATAAATATTTGTGGTGGGGATCCAAACTCCTAGCACATAAGATAGGATCACTGCCATCTGCGCCATCGCATGTCTAATATGTATTTAAGTATTATATTTGTGATTCCTCTTTTTCAACACTCTTTTCTACACAATAAGTGGCTTAAAACACTTGTGCTTTAAGCCACTTATTTCAAGATCAAGTAATTTAATCACAATTAACTTTACGATATTCAGCAGATGAATACCCTGAAGGTAAAATTTATAAATTAGCCGAGCATGTCATTTTGCTGGGCAACGGGGATGCTGCTGCCCATCCCCACCCTATGCATTCGAGCTACACTATCTCGGATGGATATACCGCCACCTGTCGGTTCTGGTACCTTAATCGCCTCTTACGAAACCAGGTACAGAGGGAGGTACTATTCTACTCTGCCGGTACCTCACGGCCAACATAGCAATGAATGTATGTGTTTATTTTCTCGTGTAAGTGATGTATATGTATTTACATGCATACATTCATCACGTCTGTGTCACATCGGAGTAGGCAGAATCTACGGATCTCCACTTCTTAATCTCATATCTTGGCATACTTTTCTTGCTTCCCTTACTCGCATTAGTCTATATCAATATATGTTTTTATGAGAATAAATTCATTAAACCGAACCGTTCAAGGTGGTTTGAAAGACTATTAACATTATTTTACAAAAATGCCTTTTAATCTGCGACAGATAAAACTTTCACGCCAGCGAAATCAACATCAAAACAAATCCCGAAATCCGTACAAGGTTTTGCATAAATCCCGAAATTTCCGATGCAAAATCCAGCAAAATGTGCTAATTCAAACCATCGACTTTACATCCAAATCCTGCTTTAAATGTGGTGCTTTGGTATATTTCGTCTTTTTACATTATTGGGATTAAATTCAAGATTAAAATTAAGATTAAAATTAAAGATAGATAAGCATTTGTTATTAAACTACGTGGACATACAAGAATATTGTCCGTATATTTGTAAGTAAGTATTTTTTTATAGTAAGCGTTATTGCAGCCTATAGACGCTCGTAGAATATCACTAATAATAAAAATAATAGCCTTTTATTCAGAGTGAAGTATAAACTTACTAAGCACATAGAATTTCAAACATGAAAAGAAAGCATAAAAAATATAAAATTAAACCATTATTTGCCAATATGAGGTACCGGCAGAGTAGTTTAGTACCTCTCCTGTATCAGGTATCGTAAGAGGCGACTAAGGTACCAGAACCGACTGATGGCGGTATATTCATCCATAATTGTGCACCTCAAATACATAACTGCGTTCTGCGATTGCCAACACGCTTGCCCACCGCGGCAATTAAAGGCTGAAAACCTTCTTTCTTGGAGAGGTTTATGTCTACCAATGGCTGCTATGATGATGATGTCTTCCAATCGTCAAAGGCCTCCTTAAACATATTCCATTCTAACCTTTCCTGAGCCAGTTTGTTCCATATCACTCCTGCTACTTCTCTGATATCGTTATCCCACCTTTTTTGTGGGTCTTTCCTCTCTTCCTTTTGCCTCTTCTAGGATACCATACCAGAATATACTAGCTCGTTGCAAACCTTGAGGCTTTGCATGAGGTCTACCTCATGTGACCTTTGTAAAATTTCCAATAGGACCGGTTGTATGCTGCCTACATCCAGCATGATCTTGCGGCTCTGGTCTCCATCTCATCCATCCACTTTCATGCTAATTGCCTTGTTTATTGCTACTGCGACTTGCTAGGCCATTCTTTTTCGGATTACCTTCTCTCGATTCGCTCACGCAAATAATCTCAAAATAGGTATTTCCCTTTCAATTGGTGTATTTTGAGTTGGCCAATAAGGTCTGTAAAGAAAAATCAAATTTCATTGTTCATTTAGGGACTGGTTCATTGCAAAAAGTAACAGAACACAAATAAATAATTTATTTTCAGTCTATTTTGTCCCTCCCCCCACTCTGTTACATCCCTGGGCACGTTAAGTACATAAGATAATCCTCCAATGAAAAAAGGTTTTTCAGCATTGCCAACCTTAGTCTAGTCCTTAAACACTATTTTATAAAGCCTTTAAAGGATTTGCATAGACAACTATGCCGACTTTAGGTCTTAAAGATGTACTAATTCTGACCTCAAGTTTAGTTCGGGAGTCTTTAAAGCAACGTATAGTACACTTAATGTGAGTTGGCTGCTGTAATTATTTTTATTATTGTCAAGGCTTCGTTCGTTGTTTTTTTTTAATCTAGTTGTCATCCGAAGATTGAACATTTGATCTTTTGCAGGACCAAAGATATTATAATCACTAAAACCTATATTCAATTAATATTTACATCATTTAAGTATGGCATGTGTCATGTTTATTATAATTATTTCTTGTATTTCTAGTCCATTTTGTTAAAAAATAGCTTTATGCAGTTCTTGTTCACTGTGTCAAATGTCACGTTCATCCCTTCACACTATTTTCGTATTGATATATAGCCCTTTCAAAGGTCGTCGAGTAAGGTGCATTGGTACCTCACTCTCACCTATTTCTACCGCCAAATAGCAGTGTTCGCATTGCTATGTTCCGGTTTGAAGGGTGGGAGTAATTAGAGTAATTGACATATCTCCGAGATATAGCTTACAACACTTTCGTTACGGATATAAGATAATAGAAAAAATTACAATTTGTAAAATACTAATAATACTTAATAAATAACATCCAGGCACAGAACTTTTCTTTTTTATTAGATCAGGTCGACAAACTATCGCACAGTCCGTCTGTTAGTTAACGTCACCGCAGCCTATAAACGCTGATTACATCACAAGGATATCACTAGCGCGTTGCCAACTTTGTGACGTAAAGATTTTATGTCAAATAAACCAGTCATTATCACAACACAGCAACGTGAACACTACAATTTGGCGGTAGAATTAGGTGAGAGATACCGATGCAGATAATTTTTGTATGAGGTCTTCATATTGAAATGGTCATCATAAAAATATTTCTAACAAAACCATTGACGCACAAGATAGGGTCACTACCTACGCCATCGGTCGAGTTGGTTCATCTAACATAGAAAATTATTTCAATTTTACTTACACGTTGTAAGTACATTCGAGCGGCCAATGCAGTTGTGCGGACTATAGGAAATAACTTAAGTTTGTTCTTAATAACTTGCTTAGTGCCGAACAAGTTTGGCAACGGATCGCGGTATACTTTTAAGTACGTAAGTTTTGTAAGTTAACTTACGCCTTCGTTCGTGGGATGGAAAAATATACTAGTTAGTAAAAATATGTTTACATATTTGCCTTTTCGCAATATAACTTTGTCAAAACAAATTTGAAATGTTAACGTCATACCTAAGAACTAAATGCCATAAGTATTAATAGGCAAATTAAGGGTATTTGCTTAATGTTTATAGTAATATTAATATAAATAGTACATGGTATTGAGCCAATTTTGTGGTTACGGATTCAATCCTTACCCAGGACAAACATTTATATATTATATATATATCCTTGTTCTATCTCTTGGTGTTCAATACGAATCTAAATACTTATTATATTTATGATTTCTTTGGTGCCTGATGTTCGTAACATACGTGATTTGAGCGACTTTTTCTGTTTTTTTTTCCTAAGGTATGAGTGACTTCTGTATGAATACGTAATGTGTCACAAACTTTTGCATAAACCAACGAATTTAAAAAAACATATATGATAAACGCAGAAACGAACTGACAAAAAAATGAACGCATTTAATAATGAATTAGGTATGTGTTTCTTGTAGTTACAAAATAATATCACCAGCCAATATAATAATCAACTAAAAGTAAGCGAGAAGTCTATTGTAATGAAAAGCGGATTCTAATTCTAAAAATAACTTAACTCACTCAACATCTCATACACTGCCCTAACTCTGAAATAAGTCGCTTAGAGCCCAAGCGTTACGGACCTCTGACAACAGAGGAATCACTAATACAATATGTATTAAATATTTAACACCCAAGCACAGGACAATACGCAAATATTGTAATATATATGTTTGTCCTGGGGGGTTAAAGACTACGTATTTTAGTGCATAAGGTAGGATTACTACCATTTGCTAGTATTCCTACCTTATATCGGGCTGTTAGCCGTATTATGCTATTTAGAATGGTCAATACTAATTGAAGGATACTTTACTAATAAACAATATAAAGTTAATATTTAGTGCTAAAAAATATTAGTTATTTAGTGTTAGTTAGTATCAGTTACAACAGTATAGTTTTTTGCCTGCTTCGCACAAATATAACTACGTTAAAAGATATGTCATTAAATAATAAATTGTATTCTAGATTAAGCTAGACCCGCTCGTTACAGTTCAAATTTTGCATTTTTATTTTCGCCAGTCTAAAAGGATGGTACAAATATTTTCACAAAACACTGTATACATTTGATTTATCACCCGTAGACGTGTTTGCCTACGTCCAACTATTCTTCGAGTTTGTGAGTGAATGTACGTGGAAGCCGAATTTGAGAATTGGACGTTTCCATTAAAGGCCAGACAAGAAGATATTACAGGTTCTGGACTGGAGACCAGGCAATGTAAAGCGTTGCGAAAGCCGTCCACTCACATGGTGGACATGCAACCTGATTTTCTAATTAGGAATTTCAATACCTGGATCATATTTAAAGACGGCATGCCACCGAATTTGTTGGAAAGCAGTGAGTGAAAAATAAACGGAACACAAATTTTCAAACTAATTATTATTTTGTATGTATGATGTCATTTTTACACGCTGGGACGGCTTATTAGATCTCAATGAAATTTGACACAGACATTATTAATAGTCTGGAATAAAACATAGGTCAGTTTTTACTCTGAAAACATGTTCCTGTTGGATAGATCTGGATTTTCATTTCTCCTTCTGAGTGCAAAAAGTCGGCGCGACTCTTCGCGTAGTTTAACTATTATAGAGCAACATTAACTTTTGCCCGGAATTACAACAGATCCTTAGGGATGAGATACAAAGTATAGACTAGGAACAAAGTCGCGAACGGACAGCTAATATTTCATAATACGAATAAGATTAACTAATTATTATTATTTACGTACCCATTTTTTACCTTTTTTTATCAACAATATTGTTATTCTGGCATGAACTCCACTTTTCACAATTTCCGCTACTTAAGCGATTTTAATCAATGTAAGCTTAGTGTATACTGTTAAATGATAGAATAGTTTGTATCAAAAATTAGAGTAAATATAAGAAATATTTTTTTATAGTTAAGACGTCTATGTTGGTTTGGTAATATATATAAATAACAATAAATTATCAAAATTTATGTACGCACAAACACTGGAATAGCTGCACCAAATGAAACTAATCCTTTTTGATGTTTGCACTTCTATGTACTTGGCTGAGGACTGGGCAGACTGCTAATTTCTAACATAAAACAGCAAAATTTTATAAAGGAAATACCTTTTTATTAATTAATTATCAGGCTAATAGCGGTTGATTGTACCTACCCCAGTCGGTTGCGTGAGTGACTTTACAGCTCCGGTACTCTAGACCAGAGGGAGTGAACTTTAGTCCACGCGGTACTAGATTCAAACTGAAACTCAAATATACTTTATTCAGTAGGCCCATTAGATGCACTTTCGAAACGTCAATAATATAAAAATGAAAAAAGGAATTATAATAACATTAGTATTTCCAATAAAAAAGTGATTATATGAATAAATATAGTTAATACAAAAAGGTAAAAAGGATTTTAAAACCAAGTCGCAAACCACCAGAAAGGAACCTGCAAGTGGTATTGGTGCTGACAAAGCTCCCACCCACACCACTTATGCATAATCATAATTACAGACATTGGAAGTACACTGCTGGACGTAGTCCTCCACAAGAAACAGGGAATTTGCCCATAATTACCGCGCTTGACAAGCGTGTAGGCAATCGCAGAGCGCACCTTTCGTGACGGGGATGCTGCTGCTCATCCCCACCCTATGCATATGAGCTACACTGTCTGGGACGGAAATACCGCCATCTATCGGATCTGGTACCTTTCTCGCCTATTTCGACGTGGTACAAAGGGAGGTAGTATTCTACTTTACCAAGACTTCACGTACTTCACCTATTTTTGCTACTCAATAATATGACCGACTGACCACCGTCCGACTGATGGACCAAGACAACAAGTCTTAGTCCATCGGTCAGACGTGCAACATCATATTTATATCATATGCATTTATTGCGTTTATTTATACAAATATGTATGCCACGTTTATTTATTTTGTATATCTATTGCCTGCACCACTATATATATATATTTTTTTTTTTCAGTTTTGTGTAATGGTTGACTGGGAGATAATGCCATCTGGCATTAAGTCCGCCATTTGTACATTTTGTGCAATAAAGTTAAATAAATAAAAATAAATAAAATGCCATAAACAAAACAACTGAGGAGGAAATCACTCATTCGATGTCTATTCAGTGTTATGCAATCTTTTTAAATAACTGCACAAAGATAATTCACGTAAGTAAAAAGTTAAAAAACAATCCAAGTATTTATAGATTCTAGCCAAAGCTTATATGTGTACATTTTGAATTTGGAGTACCGTACGAAGTTTTGTCCGTTTCATTTGCAAACTCAATGAACAGCTTATTAACTGCGAAATTATTGCGCTCGTACCTGCAATTGACTACAGTCACCAGCAAAATACACAAAGGATTCGCCGACGCAACACATTCTCTGCAATCATTACCGGCGCAGAGTCAGGATCTTTTTCTTCTAATAATAAATAAAAATAACAAAGAAACAGAACTACTATTGAAGTGTAAAAATACAGCTATCTAACTATTGTAAATTAGCTGACGATTCTTCCAGATTCAACTTTAATTCCATACTTGTTATAAATTAAGAAATACATTTTATTCAAACAGATATACTTTAAACAATATTTGCAATGCGCGTTCTGTCAATCATCCTCACTGTCGAATTGATGATTGACAATCTTGTCAAACGTCAAAAGTTGCATTAGAAAAGGTAATATAGTAGTAGATTCCTTTTTGTTTTGTTATGAAAGATATGAAATTATTCGTATAAAGTTTAATCGTTTGATCCCGGAATCCTGAAACAGTTATGTTAAAATACGATTAAGGTACAGGTACTGACATATGGCGGTATATCAATTCGAAAGAGCAAATCTTAAATACAAGAGAATAGCGGCAACAATTCCAAAACTATACATTCCAATTGCGATCCCGGCTACCCAGCCGGGCAGTTACAGGCGAAACACCATCGAAAGTCATGGGTTTTGTATGCGGAGTAGACCTTTTATAGATGATATGATAGACTAGTCGTTATTTATTATGCCATATTCTACTATATGGCTCCAACATTATATTCGATATCGTGACAGAATTTCATTTCAACGTGGCGTTTCACGCTGCGCTGAAAACGGCACATCCATTTGAATGATGCAATGCTATACAGCCGATATTTGTAACTTCAGTTGTATTATAAGGGTTTCGCGCATAGAATGCGACGCTTTTGTATAATGGTGACGTTCTTCTGTTCACTATGTGTTGCCTTTTGAAATAGTGAGAGCTAAAATATTTATTGACCGTTAAGATATAACAAAAATATTATATTACAATAGGATAAGTAAAAAGTACCGGCAGAGTGGAATAGTACCTGTACCGGGTGTTGTAAAATGTGACAGATAGCGGTATATCCATCCGCAATAGTGTAGCTCAAATGCACAGGGCGGGGTTGGTCGGCAGCATCCCCGTCGTGAAAGTTGCTCTCTGCGATTGCTATCATGCTTGCCCAGCGCGGTAAGTATAGGCAAAATTCCCTCTTTCTTGGGGAGGCCTATGTTCAGCAGTGGACTGACTACTAATGACTGACAGACTTTTATTATAAAATACCAAACATAGAAGATATAATAATCAGAACTTTAATTGTATTCTGTCACACTATGTGTCATACAAAAACAAGTGAAAATCATTACCATCTGCGCCACGATCATCATTGCTAATAAATAAACAATACACCAACAGATTGTTTGTCTCTATTCAATTGGAATCGTTTTGTCCTGTTCGATATTAAATTTAATAGACGAAACATAAGACAATGATATAATGGATCAGTTTATTTCAGAACGGATAACATATTTTGTAAGTAAAATGAAGTTTATATTGAATTGCTTTAAGAAACAGAATAAACATCAAATAAAATGCTAAAATTTATCTATGCAATTTGTTTACATACTAGAACTTGCCGCAAGATTTGTCTATATACACTGACGACTTATGTAATTTTCAGGAAAAGGTAATATATCGAAAAACATTATCTATATAGTTACCAATCTTCATTGGAGCTACCATGTTATGGCAAAAATGAGCTGCATTACTGGTAGACCTCACCACATCGGCATCGGTACCTCAATCTCACCTACTCTACTACTAGACTGCATTATTAGCATTGATCTCCGATGATTGACCCCCGGTTTGAAAGGTGAGAGACAGTAAAGTTACTTAGGTAACATAATATCTTCAAGTCACAAGATTTGCAATGCGCTAGTGATATCCTTGTGATAAATCCGAGCGTGTATAGGCTACGTTGACTGTGTATGATTGCCAGTCGAAATAATAATCGCAAGAGATACATAACAAGTAAATAATACAAATTTCCTTGCCCATTTTAATGTTGTATGTATGTTATGTATGTTGCGCCTGTCACCTCCATCGTCAACTGGAGACCAATAAAAAGCAGCATCGTGATTCCCCACTGTGGTATCATGGCAATATGCTGAGTTCGTAGCCTATTTGGCACACTGCAATACTTTAAAAATGCCTAGCTGTTATTTTTTTAATATAATTATTATTATTAAGTCTATAGTTAAATCATCAATCAAATAAAGCTAAGCGTAGATCAATCACGTCAGCTATGCTTGGCTTTATTTGATTGATGATATGATATTATAGCAAGTTGATAGCATTACGTTTCTCAACCGTTGGTTGACAAACTTAACACGTCTTCGCTTCCAACTTATGACATAAACAAGTAACATCTGCTTTGTCTTATTGAGTTTCGAACTCAATATTGGCTGTAGTAAATACACGTACACAAATAGATTGACTGCATACTTGTGCTGATCAACCGACGGTTTCCATTTAAACACATATAATAGTTTAGTTATTTACTTTTAGGTGAAATTAATTGTAAAATTTTCTTTGTGTGATTTTTTCAGCAACAAACGTGAATTTGTCACAGTGAAAGTTTGATGTTGAGAAGAAATGCATAAAGCTATTATGCAAAATACACTCAATTCATTCATTCAACAGAAATTCATTAAAATAACCATTACGCACACACGCTGCTGTTTGAGTGACACATGCATGACTGTAATTACTGCACCATGATCATCATCAGCCATTAAATGTCCAATGCTGGACATGGGCTCCACAAGAAAGGAGGAAATTTGCCTATAATTCCAACGCTGGGTAAGCGTGTTGGCAAATGCAGAGCACAGCTTTCGTGACAATGATCCTGCTGCCCATCCCCACCCTGTGCATTTAAGCTGTGATGTATCTCATACAGTGACTTCGTGATAAGTCACTTAAAGCACTCGTGTTACGGACGCCAGGCAACAGAGGAACTACAAATATACTACTTAAATACATATATTTTACACTCAGATATAGAAAAAACATAAGTATCATCATATAAATTAATAATAATAATATCTTTATTCAACAACAAAAGGTAACTTAAACTAAAATACATTTTGATACTTAGGTACCTAAACTAGGTCTAGCCTGTTCTTATAGGCACCTAATAATAATACCCAATTATTATCATCATATTAATATTTGTCCTGGTTGAGGATCGAACCTACCATTCCTCTTACTACCGTCCCGGGCCCGTCAATATACCTCAGTCACCTCTTGCGACACCTGATATTGATGGTACCACACGGCTAGATATACCTGTAACTATTTAAGAGCAGAAAGAAGACCAGTTCGTCTTGTCAGACTCAGGTATCACAATTAGCAATTTGTCCATCGTTGATCTGCCGGTTCGGTTCAACTAGGTTTCAGGACAAAAGAAGGAAAAAGTTTTGCTCATTCCGTCTGATTGTCTACCGCGTTTTATAAAAGTTACAAATATTTAAGAGGCCATATTGGCTCATCAAAAGTTATTTACCCGAAATTGTTCTTCCTAATAGTTTGTAATCCGAATGATCACTCTTCCTAAAATGTCTCAGCCTAAAACTTTTATACATGCAATTTGTGATGCTACCGGCGATGTTCACAACACCAATGTTTCCGAAAATTATAATTTATGATATCATACCAGCCCTTAAAAGTCCACTGCTAGACATAGTCCTCCCCAAGGTTGTTGGCGATTGTAGAGCGCAGCTTTCACGACAGGGATGCTGCTGCCCATCCCCACCCTGTCCATTTCAGCACTGTTTCGGATGGATATACCACCATCTGTCGGTTCTGGTACCTTAGTCGCCTCTTACGACATCTGGTACAGGAAGAGGTACTATTCTACTCTGCCGGTACCTCGCGGCTAAGTTACATTAATAATATCATTAATGTAAATACGAGTATATTTAAACTTCTACTGTTTTTATCATAATACTCTTATCCCTAAACTAAATTACCATAAAATTCGACTTGTTTAAGGTTATTTTTATAGCCTAAGAGTTTATTCCGCAGTTTAACCAATAACCATAGGACCGATTAGGTTTTAGTACTTTGCCGGCCGCTGCCGCAGCCCGCTCGCTTCGCTCGCTCGGCTCGTGCGTTGTCGTTAAAGTGCTTACCTAACCAAAATCAATAATTCTAAAATTATAGGACTTATTCGTTTCTGGAACTTGACTGAATGACTGGAGTGGGAATCTGGCTTCACTTGCTCATCTCGTTAGTTAGTTAACTTAAGTGACTATGAATAGTGCTGTTGTTTAAGGGTAACGTGTTATTGATAAAAATGATTTTTTAACTATTATTCCTGAAGACTCATTATTATATTTGTAGATACAAACTACAGTTAGGTATAAATAAAATTAAATAAGACGCTTTAATTAATTAAAACAAAAAAAGATATGACTATATAATAGTGTACAAAATGGTTTTGTTGAGAAAATATAGTAAAACAAATAAATACTTCGGAATTATTAACATTAAAGATAGAATTGTTAGGAATTGATATTGTTACGATGAAAATTTTAGGAAGAACATTTTCAGAGTTCCAATGTCGAAGTTGAAAATTTAAGTGAACTTTGGCGCACCCATTTTAAAACGATGACAAAAACTCAATGAAAATAGAAAACGAAAAATAACATTATTATCAGACAAAGGTAAAAAAAGAAATGTCAAACAAAGAATACAGATCCATCAGGGCTTAATTTGTCTTCTGGAATCAGGTGAAAAATTTAATGAGCATTGTAACGCATTAAAAATTGCTTTGAAACTATATTTATTGGAGATGTTCAAATAGTATGTCGACACCATGTTGTCTAGAATACCTAAAGTTTTTGCGTTAAATGAAAATAGAAATGATTATATTAAATTCTATTCCTAACTTTTTTTTGCTTGTTCGTACTGACTTTGATCTGAATTGTTCGAGAATTCTAAATTCAAATATAAAAAATAATTTTGCTGGTACATTTAAGTTTCGAAAACAGTCATCCATTGGTTTTGTTTCGCATTATTTTTTTTCTTTGACGTCGTATGATAATAAGTTATCACATCGCACAGAGAAAACATGAAATATCGGTATATTTATGAGTACGGGTTTTACCGTGGCAATAGTGCTGCAGAAATAGCTCGAAGGATTAAGGATGTGTGCGCTGGTGTCATAAAAGAAAGCACGATATGTTATTGGTTACATAGTTTTCGTACTGGAAATTTCAACCTAAAGTGGAAAATGAAGAATTAAAGGCTATCGTGGAAGAAGATCCATGTTAAAGCACATCAGAGATAGGCTTTGGGGTAAGTGACAAAACTATATTAATTCACTTAAAACAAAACGGGACAGTAAAAAATCTTAAACGATGCGTATATTGATGGGTGTCTTTGACATCTACCGTACTCTTCGGTCTTTACTCCAACAGATTACGATTTTCCGGAATTTGGACAACTTCTTACAAGGAAAAAAATTCAACTCCGAAGTGACAGTGCGGTCTTCATACACGGCTGTTATCTATGCTTTAATCAATTAAATATATTTTTCGAACGCCAATTTCATATGTCAGGTCCCACCGTATTTATTTATTAATTTATTCATCATTATATTATTTTCCTAAACATAATAGGATAGTGTTATATTAAAGAATATATATGTATAAAAGAAAAACATCAGATAGTTTAACGGTATTCGGTAGTATTTTAAAATATTCATGTTTGTTCTGTTTCTGGGTGTTTAAATGTACTTAAGTATGATATTTGTGATTCCATTGTTTTCTGTTATGACTTACAAAGTTTTCCATGAGTCAAACGTTATCATGAATTAGACCTCATACAAAAGGCCATCTGCATTGGTATCTCACTCTCACCTATTTCTTCTGCCAACTAACAGTGTCCGCATTGCTGTGTTCCGGTCTGAACGGAAAAGGCAGTAAATTAATTGAATTATACTGTATAATATCCTCAAGACACAAGGTTGGCAACATGTTAATGATATCTTTGTTATAATACGAGCGTCTATAGGCTGCAGTGACGCTTACTATCACTCGGACTGTATGTTTGTTTGTCGATCTGGTCTAATAAAAAAAGGCAACTTTTGCAGAGTCAGGTCAGTGTATTATAATGTATAATGTATTATAGTTTGTAAGAAACATTTTTATTTAAACAAAAGCACTCGTCGCTTGCTATGCAGTATTACGCCATTAAAACTATAATGGCTCGCAGATGTACCTGTTGTGTGCAAGCAATTAGTATAATCTGCTAACTCCAGCGTTACCTATCAATGCTAGTCGATTGAATGTAGCAAATGCATCAATAAACGTTCAAAGGCGTTTCTAGTCGAATAATTACTTTGTACAGAATTATTCAATACAATGACAATGAGTATCAAATAATTACTTTAACTATTCGAATCGATTAGGTTATTTCATCATTATAACCATTGAATGTCCATGGCTTGGCATGGGCCGCCCCTAGGAAGGAAGAATTTTGTCCGTAATGCCGCGCTGGACAAGCGTGTTGGCAACTGCAGAACGCAGTTTTCACGACGGGGATGCTGCTGCCCATTCCAGCCTTGTGTAATTGAGCTACAGTGGTGGCGGGATACACTACCATCTGTCGGTACTGGTACCTTAGTCGCCTCTTACAATACCTGGTGCAGTGGGAGGTAGTGTTCTACTCTGCCGGTACCTCGCGGCAACATTATATTTATCATGACAAAATATTGCGATTATAAATTGAGATATTAGCTTTGGCGTGCTGGTAGTGATCCTATCTTATGTATGTATTGTGTATGATGTATGTATTTAAGTATTATATTTGTGATTCCTCTGTTATCTGATGTCCACAACACAAGTGCTTTTAGCGACTTATCACGGAGTCAGGTCAACATATGTGATGTGTGAATATTATATTATATAAACTATCCTAAATCTCAAGGTGTATCAAACTGTGCACAGTAAACAAAGCGTGATTAAAATCGATTTAGTAGTCTGGAAGACAATCCCGGACAGACACCAAGATATAAAATGTTTATTAACAAAAATATGTTTATTAATTCGGGCTTGGTTTCATTTATTCGCTTATTATTTGTCATGGCGTAAATATTGTTATTATTACACTAATTTTATACGTTGCACCGATAAATCGCATTTTTATTTATTACCTTAAAGTATCGATTACCGAAAATATATTGTTATTATAATTACGTTAAAGGTTAACCTTTAAAGGTAATCGATACTTTAAGGTAATAAATAAAGGGACTGAAGTCTCACCTGAAGCCTGAATAGGTTTTTTTCTAGTCAATATTATCACAAATATAATTAAGTTTTTTTCTTTAACGTAATTCAACGATTAAAAACAATTGCACAACTCTTTAGATAAGCGAGAGACTAGTTAATTTTTTTTTTCTTACAAGTTGACAACGATCACAGAATAAAACTCAAATATTAGTGTAGGTAAATAGGCGTATCATAGGCACTTACAGATCGTCAAAACAAAAAATAATATAGACTTGCTTATTACCATTTTACACAAATGACCGATGACCCTAAAATTCTTATGGTCTTATATGAACAAAGCGGTGTTAAATGTCCAATGTTATTGAGTGTTAAATACTAGTCTGCAAGCACCAGATTGGTCTTATAACTCATTTTATAGCTGGTTCAATACGTACACTATAAGAAATTTAAACGATTTTTAAAAGTAAATTTTATTTCTTTTTTTATTAAAAATGGGGGCGGTGGGTGGAGGCGGCGTACCGGCAGTATACTATTCCACTCATACCTCCCGCTGCACCAGGTGTCGTAAAAGGCAACTAAGTTACCGGAACCGACAGATGGTGGTATATCCATCCAAAACAGTGCTCAAATCCACAGGGCGTGGATGGGCTGCAGCATCCCCGTCGCGAAAGCTGTGCTCTACGATCGCCACGCTTGCCCAGCGTGGCAATTATGCACAAAAAATCTCTTTTTTTGGAGAGGCTTATGTCTAGCAGTGGACTTGTATGATAATGATAATTTTATTGATGAATCGGAAGTGCTTGCAATGAGCTTACTTAAATAAAGTATATTTGAGTTTCAGTCAGTAGAAAGTCAAACATTTTCAGCGTTGCGTTTTCTTAAAAATGATCCTACTTGAATTCTTATAACGTAATACGGTTTTGTTAACTAAGCACACGCAGCTGTGTGCAGTAAGTAAATATATTCAGTTATATAAACGAAAAGGTATTAAAAGAAGCCATTGAATAAGAACCGCGGTTCGAGTTTGTGAACACTAAATCCTAGATAAGAACCAAGTTAGCGTCTGAACGGCTCCAGGGGTCTTCTAGAAAATTTATATTCACGTACCCTTTCGCAGACATAAAATAACCTCAAGAAACGAATACCATTTAAATAAGGGTATCTTATTTTTTTTTATTTTTGTAAAGCCTAGTTAAAGAAGAATCTTTGTAAGTCACCACCTATCGAATCGACTTGGTCGGCGTGCTCTGTGTCAAATTCGCTAAAACTACAAATTAACGCGGTATCCTCGAGGTGCTGCCAAGGTATGTTATATGGTTAGAGGTACTATTCCTTTGTTGCTGTAAACAGTGAACCATAAATATCTATATCAATCTCCTACTTCGTGAGATAAAAACAAATGTAATATATATTTATTCAATTTTAAATGAAATACAAAATAAATAATAGGAAATCATTTTTTGATTGCGACGTGAGGTACCGGTAGAGTAGAATAGTACCTAATAGAAACCGACAGAGTACATCCATGTAAAATAGTCAGCTTAAATAAACAGAATGGGGATGGGCAGCAGCTTCCCCGAAGTGGACGCTGCGCTCCGCGATTTTCAACACGCTTGCCTAGCGCAGCAATTATGTGCAACATGCCCCCCTTTCTTGAGGAGGCCTACGTCCAACCGTGGGCTTGATATGGCTGATATGATGCTGATAAATCATTTTTTTTTTTCAACAGAATAATTACGACGTACATTTTATCATTATTTTGAATATTATTTCATGTATTATTTTTATTAACAATGTTATCATACTATGGTTAATTTAAAAGGTCAAGTAATAAGTTCACACCCAATTTTTCTCGAAACATTGACTGTAAACTTATTTATGACTGATAAGAAATTTTTGTTGCTAGATAAGGGAATAAATTCTCTAAATATTAAATAATATATCAACCGAGGTATTGGAAGCTTTGACATTGTTAAGAATTTCCATACAATATTCAATATCTACCAGAGATAACTGATGGACATAGGCCTCCCTGAAAAGGGGGAATTTTGCCGAACATACCGCCGTCTGTCGGTTATAGTACCTGAGTCGCCTACGACAACTGCTACAGGGAGGTACTAGTATGCCAGTACCTCACGGCTTTACACATATTTAATACTTAAATACATATTGATGTTCTTAAGATCTCAGAATATCCTATAAAATGTTTATTGCGCAATTCTTCATCACGAAAATTCAAAGCACATTTCCATAGGTAATGCATCATAACCTTGTCAGTAATGACAATAAATCGACGCTGAGGCAATAAATCGGTGTGAGCTGCTAGTCAACCAGCGGAGACCTGGGCTTGATGAAAGGCCTGCAGTGCAGTATATCCACTCACAATGTCAGGTAGCCCTGATTTATAGTGCAGTTAAGGCTGCAAAGTTGTCATAAACCCAACAAAATGCTAGATATACTTTCTGTAATTTTTCATCCGAGCCTTTGCACGGAGAACATTAAAAATAATTTGCCGTCTAAACATATTTTTCTAATGTTCACAAAAATGTTTCTAGACATTTCATTGTCTTTACTAGTATTATAAAGAGTATCTAAGTATTTGCTTTTTATGTTTATATAGCAAAATAATAACATTTATTATTAACTAAATAGCTATTTCATATTAACAAAAAATAGAGATCCCTACCACAAATGGGAATAAGTATGATTTTTTTTAAACGGTTTTATTTAGCTCACCCTGTTTGTTTTATTCTTGGGTCAAATTTAGTAATTCAAATTTCACCCTCTTCCTGTCAACCGATTAATCTGAAATTTTGTATACACTTTGGATTTTGGTGACAATACAATTATGTTTATTCATTATCATTATAAATTCAAAATGGCCGCCGCTACAAAATGGCGGATAACGTAGGTTTTATCAATCCCATCAATATGGGTATCAAATGAAAGTGCTCAACAAGTAGAATACAATTTACTATGCAAAATTGAAATCTAAGATAGCCGCCGCTACCAAATGGCTGATAACAATATTTTATCAATCCAATATCAAATAGAATGCGAAATAAAAACTAAAAACTAGAAAATAAAAATAGGTAAAAAACTTTTTAAGTTAAACGGTTAAATGTTAAACATACATTGCAATGTTTAAGATAAATGTACTAAAAACCAAAAAATAATAAAATAGATACAGTCGTGGGAATTATAAACATATGCATAGACTAGACTAAAATAAAAACCGTGGGGCACGTCAATTGTCTACAATCGTTGATTAAAATGTTTGTTTTGTAATGTTACACTATAATTAGGCAGTTGTTTAACCGACAACGATGGACAAGTGAGCAAGAAAAAAGTAAGTAATTTCCTCACCGTCTGCGGACCAACTGCCTAACGACGAATTAAACGATTCTTCTATAGCACATTAAGTCGATAATTTGTTCTTCTCAGGATACAGGCGGGACTCGAACCTGCATCTTTCCCATGTGCACTGCTAATGTGCTTCCAAGACCTTAGTAACGATAGTACAAACGAGTCCCGCCTTAAGTCTAAGACTAGTTGATTAATTTCTAAGAAATAATATCTTAAATATTCGGTATGTTTCTATGCATAAAACCTTGAAAGCAAGGGAGATATCGTCTTTTCAGCCGTAGGACGTCCACTATTTTAGCAGTAATAACAAAATAATGCTTATGAAAAGCGATGTAATATTTCAAATTTAATGAAAAAATTAATTCTACCTAAACCTTCGTGATGGATCATTGCGTTCATTAGTTAAAACAGTTTAAAAAATACAATTGTTCTTTTTTGTTTATTTCATTCAAATAGACCAGGTAGACTTGTTTTATAATAAATAAGTTTATATAAATAGACTAAAGCAGTCTAAGATATAATATACAATATGACTTACATTCATTGATTTATTTAGTGTTTAGTCAAATTGTTTATACTCATATAATTTTCAGCTACATGTTCCAAACTTTAGATTTTACCAATTAGTTAGTTCAAGAAAATTAATATCATTCAATAATGTCTCCTTTAATACACAAGCGCGTCGAACTAAACTTGAGCGGCAGAATTAATAACAAGCCGGTATTAATATCAAACATGATCCAGTACGAACTAGTTTGAACTAGTTCGAGGCAATACCACCGGATCTGTCCCGCCTTAGGTTTCACGAAGATAGGCAAAGAGCCTTTTGTGACTATAAATAGTTAGGTCCTTATTAAGAAGTAACTGATCTTGAGAGTTATCTCAATCGGATACTTTTATTGACGCTATTAGACAAATACAGGTAACAATATAACAAACATGGGATGAATCATATGCCCGAGACAATGACTGGCCGCCACAGAGATGACCAATCATATATGACATTTTAAATTATAAAAACATGAGGTAGACGTCATACAAAGGTCGTCTGTATTGGTACCTCACTCTCATTTATTTCTACTGCTATATATCAGTGTTTTCATTGCTGTGTTTCGGTTTGAAGGGTGAGAGAAGCAGTGAAATTACTGAGTACTGTGACATATTATTTTCAAGTCACAAAGTTGGCAATGCGCCAGTGATATCCTTGTGATATTCCGAGCGTCTATAGGCTGCGGTGACGCTTTTCAACACGCGGTCTGTATGCTTGTTTGTCATCTTAATCTAAATTTTTTTTTTGTAGTCTTTTGGTATGATCGAATCAGATGACGAATGGCGTGGATAAAACAAATGATATTTTCTTACATTTACGTGATCACGACACTTGATAAAAGTTCTCTTTTGACGGCTTTAAAACGCTGTTCATTTAACTTTTTATATTGTTTATTTGACGCTTTGGTTACCAAATAGCAGTGTTCGCATTGTTGCGATCCATTTGAATGATAAGAGAGGCAGTGAAATTACTGGGTAATGTGACGTAATATCTTTAAGCTACAAGGTTGGCAGCGCTAGTGTTATCCTTGTGATATTACGAGCATCTATAGGTTGCGGTGACGCTTACTATCAACTGGACTGTATGCTGGTTTCTTGGCCTGTTATATTAAAAATAAAAAATGGCAACCGTTCTTGAGACTGTCTTGAAATAAATGTACATTCGTGTACTATAGCAAAGGATTTAGTACGTGAATGTACATTTGTTTTTCAACAGTCCAGGATTAATGTAAAAGGATAGCCATTTTAGGAGTTAACGTTGTATTTTTATTTTCCATTTGCAGTATTAGCCGTCATCCATCTATTGGGCCATTCATCTCGCGACCGCGGCCGATAAAAGCCTACGCTCGACGCGACAGTGGACTATATTTCACGCGGCCCGTTGACGACTTGCCAGGTGACTCCCTGTGACTTATTGCATTTGGTAGTCGGTGTAAACACTGTGTTTACTATTCCTTTGTGCATTTGATTTTACAAAAAGTTTTTAGTGTCGCCTTTTTTTAATAGACTAGGTTGACAAACAAGCATACAGACCGTTTGATAAAAATGTCACCACAGCCTGTAGACGCTCGAAATATCTCAATGATATGACGAGCGCATCACCAACCTTGCCACTTGAAGATATTTTGTCACATTATTGATAGCATAGTTTCAGTTAGCCTTTTTTTATTAATCTAGGTTGAAAAACAAGCACCTAGACCGTTTGATAGTAAGTATTACCACAGCCTGTTGACGCTCGAAATACGGGTATCTCAAGGATATGACCAGCGCATTAGCAAACTTGCTACTTAAAAATATTAAGTCACATTACCAAGTAATTTCACTAGCTCTCTTACCTAAAGGGTCACCTTTAAAGTGGAAAACAAAATCTGCTATTTGGCGATTTTGGCGACAATATGTATAAGGTCTGTCTACCTCACATAAATCGCATATGTTCAATAGCACATAGCAAGACCCGATTGTAAAAGAGCTTAAATTTGATTTACACCTAAGTCATATTTAAAATACATCACAACACGGCTTTAATTACTGTAATATATTTTACCTTTTGATCGGATAAATGAAAAAAAGTTTATTAGATAAATTGTTACTTAAACGATATTGTCGGTTAATTGAATTGCAAATATCTAAATATGTAAAATAATATTTACTAGGCTTTAAAAGGGGTTGTAGCCATCCCAATCTGATTTTTACTCATGCGGGGGACTGTTCTAATATTGTGCTACTGGGATACTTAGCTGTTTTTTAGTAAGGTCTCAGTGGCGCTGCGGTAGTGTAGTCCACGGAAATGGGAAAGATACAGGTTTGAGTCTCGCCTGTACCCAATAAAGAGTAAATATAGTCTATTAATTATTTTTTCAAACTTAAGTGGGTAGTATTTTATAACATTTAAGCCTTCACTAGTCATAATAAAAATTTAACAGCTGAAAAACTTCACTTTCTATTACTTTTTAAATCTTTGTCTGACGTTGAGGCAACCGTTTTCAAGATCTTGTGAAATCTATTATAAGAGTATTATTAAATGGATATTCCGGCGATCCGAATGGATAACTAATAAAAAAATTAGGCAATGATAACGCTGTACGCCGATCGACGAATTTCAACCACTCAAATACAAAAAAGCGCGTCGCATCAAATAACGGATGTTGGCTTTTTGATACATAAACATAGGTACGTCTGAAATATTTGGACTCTGTCTGTTATTTTCATTCCATGGCTAATGTTCATTATTCTAGGCCAGACTATATTAAATTGTATGCACTTTTCAATCACTTCATTATTCCAGCCATTGGAAGTCCACTGCTGGACATAGACCTCCCCAAGAAAGGGAGAAAAATAAATGAAAAATTAAATTAATTATAAAGTAAAATAAAATTAATGAATTACTAAAACAAATCGCAAGAATGTGACAAACTCGTTATATTAAGCGAAGTCATACAAAGCAAAGACTTATATATGCAAGAGCAGCTTTGTATTTTTGTGCAGTATTCAGTTTAATTAAGGAGACACATTACAAAGCGTATGTGAAAAATGAAACATAAATCGACAAAACAGGGCACGCGTTCACCAAACGTAGTCGTAAAGAGAGAGGTGGGTATGATCACGAAAATAAGAGACGTTAGGAATCAAGTCAGTCACTAAAACAGGAGATCGTTTCTTAAAATAGATCATAACAAACGACATATCAATATATCGAGCACAAATGAAGGCATTATTTCCGACTTAGTTGCTAAAAATTTTATGTAAAAAGCAAACTTTACACACGCTTGATTCATACTAAGTGGTTGGTCAATATAGATGGAGTCATAATAAACGGATTTTAACATGCATATCATAATATTGTGATTATGGTATACACCAAGAGCAATGTTTCATTTATCCAGAAAGCTATTAGCGTTTCGGCCACGCATTATACATAGAAACTTAATATCTCCCGCAGTGCTATTTAAACTCGTGTTCACTGCAGCAGCGCCATCTAGCGGTGCACAAACCACTCTGCGCTAAAACGCGCTTTAGTGAAACAAAATTCCTTTTTTAATTTGCAGCTACCCCACAGGTGTGCCTAGGGCTGTCGCTGTATAATCCTTTGAATATTCAGATGAATGAATGGAAACGAAATATTGAAAAAGGGAAATCTGATCTGCGCCATTCAGTGCTTCGCTTCAATTCTTTTTTCTTTTGTTTCCACACAACGAATAAACACTAACACAACCATTCATTTGTCAGCGCTACTAAACACATATTATTAATATAGGTACCTTTATTGCGAATTCCAGTGCATCATCATCATACCAGCCATTAAATGTCCACTGCTGGACATAAGCCTCCCAATTTTGCCCATAAATACCGCGCTGGGCAAGCGTGTTGGCAATCGCAGAGCGCAGCTTTCGCGACGGGGATGGTTCTGTCTCAGCTGCATTGTTTTGGATGGATATACCGCCATCTTTCGGTTCTAGTACCTTAGTCGCCTTGTACGACACCTGGTACAGGGAGAGGTACTATTCTACCCTGCTGATACCTCACGGCCAGTGCATAGTGATAGTTGATTATCACTATAACCTAATCAGTAAAAACCTTCGGAATCAAAGTTTGAAAATTTTTTGTTAGAGGGCTTCTCTAGAATATATTGGCTTGTGATATGCTAGAATACAACCATTCCTATTGGAAATCACTTGGGAAAGCTTACGTCCAACAGTAGATGACCTACGGTTAATATGATGATGATAATATCAGGTTTCTGCCCGGGACTATCGGCGTGGACTTCATATCACGACGCACAGGAACTTTCTGACATATAAACTATCCTTGCTCCTTCTCTATGATACAAGCTACTTTACTGGGGTAAAGCTATAATGCCGTTATAAAAATCAGGCAGATAAACAGACATACATTCGTATTAATGATATTCATGACCATTATTGTCATAGCAGCCGCAAGAATTCCACAACTGCACATAAGCCTCACAAAAAAGATTGTCCTATATAATTGCTGCGCTGCCCGTACCTCCCTGTTAGATTACAAGTATGCGTTTTTGGGTGGATATACCGCCATCTATCGGTACAGCAAATAAAATATTATTCTAAGTTTAGTTACCAGCACACCATCATAAATTGCATCTAAAATGATTTAAAATAAAATTATTGGGTTTACTAAACAAATCTATCAACAACAATATCAATTTTTTTTTAAATAGATAGATCTCTACTAAAAAACGTATGCTGATGTATGTTCTAATCTTTTTGCTCCTCTTTATTGTTCTAAGACACATATGTACTTTTAAGTTGATCTCAACTTTTGTATGCAACTGTCTTGTCAGATATTTTTTTCATTTGTATAAAGAAATATGTAAAACTAGTGCCCCACCCCGACTTTACCCGGGTACATCCAACAATTTTTTCCCGTGGACCCTTTGCTGTAGGAGTTCATGGCTCTCTAGCATACATACTAATATCAGGTGCTACAATGGCTTTCAAAGATACATCCTGATCTTGTCGATTCCGTACAAATCTAGGTCCTGACAACTACAGGCGCAAAAATAAATCCAACTCGTAGCAGTCGTTCTAAAGTTATATACATTTCGACGATTCATTTTATTTATATATAAATGAAATGTTTCTCAATTAAATAATTTATTTCAACGTCGTACCAGCCCTACTCTCGCTAGCTTTTCTATCCATTTTATTTTAATTCAAACTAACTGCGTAAATAGAGCGTATCGCCTGAAATTTTTTTATTTCCTCGTATTGACAATGGGCTCTCTAGTTTCCAGTTTTCGGGAATAGATTTAGTTTAGTTTTAATTGATATTTTTAATCTCATCGCTTATTAAATATAACAAAAAAGGTGAGGATTTGTATTAGCCATTACATTTTATTACAGTCTAGCTTTCTAACTAGCTAACTAACTTAACTAGCTGAAGCTGTAGATTTTGTCCTGCCTTTTCATATAAATATGATATATGTAAATCATTAAAAAAATTATTGCGACTATAAATTGAGATATACACTAATCTATCTCTCACGTTAAATCAAACTGTACACAGTAAGCAAAAATAAAATATTAAAATCAGTTCATTAGTTCAGAAGTTCCCGACAAACAACGTGACACCGATTCTTTTATACAAATCTGAATGATGTAAGAATTAACTTTTTTTTTATACACCTGGTTAAGGTATTTCTATCAGAAAGAATTCTACACAAGAATTAAATAATCGAAATCTAAGCTACAAAGAAACGTCCACTACGATCAAGCTTCGTTGAAATAGTAGACAGTTGATTTAAATGCGACGCGTCACTTTGCAATGCAATTTAGCCGGATATTACTTGCAAAGCATTACTTTTTATCTAACGAATGATAGAGGACAATACTCGGAATCTCTTTGCTCGATCGATTCAGGAATGATGAGATCCATAAAAGAACCAGATATCAATATATCCTGGCAGATTAGCAAGCTCAAGGGCACGCCGGTCAAGCTGCAAAGTTATAGAATGGTAATCACCCGCCACGCTTAGTATAGAAAACCCACCCAAAAGGTAGAAAGGTGATCCGAATAAAGTCACGGAATAGCACTAGACGCAGTTTGCATACAACCGGTCCTATTGGAACACAATAGGACCGGTTGTATGCAAACTTGAGAAGACCAATGTCCAACAGTTGACATGCTATAATGACGATGACGATGAAACCTTTAAACAAACGTTTCCGGAACAATACCGAAAAAATATAAAATTTGTTTTGCTGTAAATATAATATAATACATAGCATTAATCAATAAAATTATTTGTGCAATCTGTTCAATAGTTCTTGAGTTTGTAACAAATAAATGTACAAAATGACAATTCAGTATAATATTATTCCATTTTTAATAGAAATTTTTATTACTTTGAAAAATAATTATACATATATAAAAATATAGCTGTGCCCGTAACTTCGTTCGCGTGGTTGTCGGAAACTCTATCGTGATTATTTTTTGACTGCTCACGTTGGTTTATGTTGTTGTATAATCGTTTTTGTTTAAAATAAAGCACGCTGTATTCAACCATTCCGTAGGAAGCTGATCACGCGTCTGAGCAACGCGGCATGGTACCTCGCAAAGATACACTCGCGAGTGGTAGTGGCAAGCACGGCGGTAGGGCGAGGCCCACCTCCCCCTCACCCGCCGCCGCGCGGCCTGCTTGCACATTATAATGGTAGCAAGCCTTCTTAGACAAATAATGTTATTATGAGTAAATCTTGAGAGTTAGACATATACTGTCGCGGACTTTTTTTATTATTATAAAGGAATAATTCTTTCATACATTGTTTTTGAATAACCTTAACTGTTTATGCAGTGCATGCGACAAAAGACCTCAAATGTGAATAATTTTCCCCGTTTTTGCAACATTTCTCACTGACGCTTCGCTCTTATTAGTCTCAGCGTAATGTTATAAAGCTTAAAGCCTTTCTCTAAAAACGGACTATCCAACAAAAAAAGAATTATTTAAATCGGACCAGTAGATCCTGAGATTAGCGCGTTTAAAAAAATAAACAAACAAACTCTTCCGCTTTATAATGTTAGTATAGATACCATGTCAGTTTGTTAATATATATTATCCTGTTGTGTCTTATATTTTATATAGCGTATACATAGATAAAAGAGTGTAAAGTCATTGTATGATAAAAATATTTAAATTCATAACAAAGATACTCTTTTAACGGCATTAGAACGTTTTTTATTTAACTTTTTAAATTATATTTCGACCTGTCCGTTTACCTTCCAGCATCCGTTTTTAAGCTTTAAAGAAAAAAATAGTTTTTATGTGAGTAGTGAACCCGTAAATGTTAGAAATTACTATATTTATATACGTATTACTTACTATATTTGCATTTATGTATATGTAGCACCATATACTACATATACAACACAATATTTATCTGTTTATTTATATTTTTCAATTAATTAAATTATTTTTTTTCAGGTTGTTGGTGGTGATTGCTTTTTTATATTATAGAATAGACAACGATATATGAAACTTGAAAAGCTCGAGCGACTGCAAAATATTTGCATTGATTTTATTATTGGTTTACGCAAATTTTATCACGTGTCCGAACTTCGAAGTAGGCCTATCCATGTTATTACCAATAGGACCAGTTGTATGCGGCCTGCGTCCAATGCGATCCTGCGGTTTTAGTTAGATCGTCTGTCCACATTGTGAGTGGACGTCCAACGCTGCGCTTGCTTTACGACTTCGCAGGCATGCAAATACCCTGTCTTTATTATAAAAGATTCTGTACAACCCGTCCTATTCTTCATATCCTAAACATCGTTTCGTGTTTCTGGTGAAAGCCACGAGAGTTCTCTCAGGTCATCAGAGAACCTTTTACTTAAAAATGCTTGTGAAATCCACAACGTTTTTTAATAAGTCCTTTACGGCCTAGGCCGTTTTTTATAGAATGCAGTTTCTTTTACTATTAAATGAACGCAGTCCTAGCTTGTGTTCAAACGGTTGGTGAAGGAATACTTTCTTTCATTACAATTATAATTATTATATAACTCTATATTTATTATATATATGTAAAATATATTTTTCTTAGTATAAATTTTTCCGCACAGTCGCGCGTCTATGTCATTCAATTTTATCTGTGGTAAAATAATTATAACCTAAAAACGTCGCATTGTCATAATCTGAGAAATTCAAGTTTAAATAAAATACCACTAAAATAGTTGTGATTTGGAACTGACATTGTAAATAATAACATTAAATGTCGTTTCTTTTATTACAGGTATGTAAGGTATTATTAACACTTGTTTCATTGTTTGTTAGGTAGCGTACATTTAAAATAACGAAATAAATGTTTTCTTACAGAGAAACTCAATTGTGTTTGATTAACTATGTCGTCCAAATTACACATTGGATAATATAATATTATATATATTTAATGATAGTTTCATCTCTTAGTTTCATTCATTCTCTCCATACACAGGTTGGGAGAAATTGCTATTTGCGATAAGGCCGCCTATTGTACTTTGTAATTACTATTTTAATCTTATATTTTTGTGTTTGATGTACAATACAAAAATCATTATCATTATTTTACTAGATTATACTCGTACACGCGGTTTCTCTGACGTGAATTTCCGATAAAAATATTACTCTCTTAGGTACTAATGGTATATGTTATTCCTTAAGAAGTTACAAGAAGATCGGTTCAGTGGATAAAGTGTGAAGATGAAACATTTAAACTCACATTAACGTTTATAATGTGAGCCCGTTGAGATCGAACATTATAATTTTATTATTTTAAAGCTTTCTGAAAGCGCTTTTATAATTCTTTTAATTTTTTGAAGTACTAAAAGTCGATCATCAAAAATACTGCAAGACTAGCATTATTTTCCTTATTAAAGCTAGCCTAAATTTCAAGAAGATTAGTTGACTAGATAAAACGTGAACTAGTAACAAACAAACGAAACTTACTATCGAAATTATCATATTAGTAGGGAGTATTCCGTTAATTTTTATCTATTTAAGCAATGTATTTGTAACTCCTCTATTGTCTGATAGTAATAGATAGGTCAACATATTAGATATCGTGTGAATTTATTTTAGTATTTATTTATTATTCTTCAGACATCACAATTAAAAACAAACAAAGTATAGTAGTTCCGATACTATACTAGCTAGAATCAAAATATTTGAATGCAAAATTATTTCCCATTCTCTAGTGACTATCGCAATCCGTGCAAATTCAAACTCGATAAGTCCTCTCCGGAATACCCGGGGGCAGTCTGAATAAGCCAAAGCAATAGCATTGTCATTATAGCGACAGGAGCCGTGAAATTCCAGTAGACGATAACGGATATTAAAACTATGATACAATCCTTCTGAATATATAGGCACATTGCTAGAATTCAACCATGATATATTTTGTTAATACCCTTTCATCAATTGCTTGACATTGAATAGGCATGTGGACTTTAATTTAAGTATATCAAAAGGTCTTTCAAACTGTGATGTGTGTAATGGCTATTTTAATTTTTTTAATGCATGCGCAGTCTGTTACCACATTTAAGGGAATGATTCCTGTCACTATAATGACTGACCCAACAGAAGACGAAAGTATTCATAATTTAAATATATATGTGTTTATTTTGTAAAAAGTTATTGAAACATCTGAAGTATGGAATAAAGAAGTTCCTTCTTTATTCCATACTCCATAGATATTTTTCGAAGGTTGATTGGATGTTCTTTGATGAAGGAACTTCTTTATTAAAGAGTTAGGAAGGCGTTTGGTGGACCGGGGATTGGACCACCGCTCCGGGGCTTTCCTAATGCAGAGGATCTAGCTTGCTGTGCAGCGTGGAAATGCTGCAAGCATTCTGTGGACCTTTGGGTCGGACATGTCTCTTTTTTTGAATGCATATATTTTTTTAAATATGTTAAATTGTATTAAATGAATAATGTAATTAACTTAATAATGATTATCTACAATTAATTCCACATTTGTAAAAATAAGTTGTATTTTATTTATGTATTTATTGGTATGTAATTTTATTATTATATGAACATATATAGTATTAGTATTTAATATATTTTATTTTTAAAAAATAGTAGGACACATCGAACTGCCCTATCAAATTTTCTTCGTTTACGTCCATCCAAATGTAGCCTGGCAAAGTTTGCTCTGAGCGATAAGGCCGCCAATTGTATTATAATTTATAAGATATTTTTGTTCCTTATGTAATTATTTATGTACAATACAGAGAATAATAATATTATTATTCTTCTCTTCTTCTCAGCTCTAGGCTGGTTAATTTGCATTGTATTTACGGACTTAGCTAAGTAAATACAATGTTTTATGTTATTGGTGGGAATTATATGGGGGATGTGATTCAGTGTCGTCCATTGTACTTATAGCTTATTTTATATAAAATAAATAGCTTTTTGTACTTCTTCTCTACGTTAACATTCACCATCATATCAGCCATTGAAAGACCAACAGTGAACTTCTAGTAGCTGATATAATGATGATAATTTATATAAAAATATAGATAAAAAATTGTATGTTACGTTCTTTGCCCGGGATAAATTTCTAAACTACAGAACCGACTTTAATGTATATTTTTTTACTAGACCAGGTTGATAATTAATCATACAGTCCGTCTGATAGTAAGCGTCACTGCAGCCTATAGTCGCTAGCAATATCACAAGAATATTACTTTTGTTTTAGGCCTTTTTTATGAGGTCTACTTCATGTAAATATGTTTTTGCCTACTGTATAAAGTTTCATCTAAATTGAAAGGTAGGATGGTTTTAAATCTAAATTTATTGCCGCAATATTTTTTTCATGATAAACATTTATACTTAAGACAGCACAACGTCTGTCGGGTTAGCTAGTTACTTATAAAAATTATGTTATTCATTTTTGCTTACTACTACATTTTGCTTTAACTTAAGTTTATATCTCGCATTTTAATGTCGCGAGATTTCTACATGTTAAAAAATTAGGGCAGCATTCCCGTTATGTTCCATCGCGGCCTTTATAAGTAGCAATAAACGTTTAACTTTCAGAATTTATCCTGTCTATCCTATCCTGTATATCTTATTTTTGATTTGTTTCGTTTAGATTAACGTTAACAATTTACGTCAACTGTTTAAAACTAGAACAGTGTTGTTTTGTTCAATAGAAATAAAAAATACAATTTCCAAGAACTGCCACGCATTTTAATGACTTTATCATTAAAACATTTTATTTGCCTTATGGAAATACAAATAAAAAGTTGGCGAGTAAACAATATTAATAATAAATTAAATATGACACTTGAATGCATATGAATTACACCCAGACACAGAACAAATTCATAATACTCATCATGAAGGATTAAAATGACTTTTTGAATGTCCTAGACCATATAATTTGCTGGCATAGCAATAAGTGTCATATCTCTAATATGAATTAATACTTTCAAGCTTTTTTGTCACAAATGTCTTAATCGATTTTTCAGACCAAACTCGCAATAATTTTGGCCTAATTTCAAGCTATACTAAAAAAGCATATAAGAAATTTAATGATACTTTTAAATAAGTAGCAGATAATGCCAGTTTCCAACATAAATAATGAACATAGTTTGTACCATACTGTGCGACAAGTACTCCGATCCCGCATCCCTGTCTAGCACCATCAAGTTATCCGGCATAATCAGATTACCGGCGGCAGATGACGGCGAACGATTCCGATTTGCATGTGTAATGCCGCTAAGTGCACTTTTGAATGCGCCATTTTGTACGCTTTCCTAGTTATACTGGATGGTACACTGGGACAATGATCGCAAGCAATGACATTATCATTTTCCCATAGTTCCATAGAACGAAAGACATTTTCTGTCGCAACGGCTATAGTAAAAGTCTAAGTTAAAGGTAGACTTAGTTTATTTACTTGTATTTAGAGCCATGGGGTACCGGCAGAGGAGAATAGTACCTTCCTTTGTACCAGGTGTAATAAGAGGTGACAGAGGTACCGGAACCAACATATGGTGGTATATTCGTTTGAAAAAGCGCACCTTAAATACTACAGGGCGGGGATGGGCGGCAGCGTTTTCGTCGGGAAGTTGCGTTATGCGATTGACCATGCCTGTCCAGCTTGACAATTAGGGACATATATCCCCCAATCTTAGGTAGGCCTATGTCCAAAAGTAGACTTTAGATCTAGAATATCATAGCACTATGAAATAAAATTCGCAGACAAATTTAGACATTTATGTTATCAGTTTTTGGCTTTTAAAATCACATTTGAATTCAGGTGGACTCCTTTCTGGCATATTTTTTTAATAGTGTATTTATTTGTGTTTGTTTCTTAACAAGCGTTAAGCTTTATAATGTGACATTTACCTATTTTATATTTTTTATCAAAACCCTGACATTGTTTTTAATTCAACCAAGTTTAATCTTCTAAGCGCATTCGACTGATTTCTGTAAGCGTTTAAGTTGTGTGTTAAAATAAATAAATAAATGATGATCCTATCTTATCCATGAAGGGTCGTCTCTGTTACATAGATTTTATTTATATCTAAGAAACGTAATCTATTTTAAATAGTTGAGAAACGTATTGTATACTGCAATACACATTTCTTCATTTTTATTAAGTTTGTCTTCACATATATTTAACACCCAGACACAGAACACACACAAATATCATCATATAAATATTTGCTCTAGCTGGGAATCAAACCCACGACCCTTGGCACAAAAGATAGGATTTTACCATCTGCGCCATAAGGCCCGTTAAATTATAAATTAATTGAAACATTCATAAAACAATTCAAACATTTCAAGCTGCCACATCCAGTATCCAAGGCCAATTCCCTTCATCAGTCTAGAAGAGTCATTATTGCGGGCGTGTGGATAATGTCTCGATCCATGCTCTTCAACTCCTGGCACCGGTTAATTTACACAGATGGGGCAAATTCTACTTTTATGATCAAGAAACTCTGCTTGGTAGTCAAATTTTAAGTTTAAAATGTATAAGAAAAAGTTTCTGTAGAGTATATTTTCCTATTCTAATAATACGAATAAGACCGTGAGGTACTGGTAAATAGAATAGTAATTCCCACTTCGACAGGTGTCGTAAGAGGGGACTAAGGTACCAGAAAGGAACAGTACAGCTCAAGTGCATAGGGCGGGGGTGGGCAGCAGCATCATCGTCGCGATAGCTGCGCTCTACCATTGCCAAAACGCTTGCCCAGCGCGGCAATTATGAGCAAAACACTTCCTTTCGTGGAGTGGATTATGTCCAGCAGTGGACTTCCAATGGCTGACTAATACGAAGATTACGAATACATCATTTATGAGCCTGTTAATTAGAAAATAAAAATCTGTAATACAATTGAAGTAAAATAGTTTAAGTTGTCTTTAAATGTGACTGAAATACTTACTGCAGTAGCTTAAATACAAATGGGTGGGGATGGGCAGCAAAGTCGTGGTCGAGAAACTACGCTTAGCGGTTGACTCACACCTGCCTAGCTTCGTATTATTGATCAGATATCCAGCAATGGACGTCCAACGGCTGATATAATGATGATGATGAAGCAGTAACTTCAGATGATGATAAAGGTCTTTATAAGGCTCCGACGCTAATTTAGAGACACTGAAGTCCTTTACATACATGATACATGATTTTTGTATTAATAATTTTCTTCTGATGCCCAATTGTCAAAATTTATACATTAAAATCACGCGCATAGACCATTAAGCGAGCCACATTTAAACAGCTGTTTTGTTACGATACTATGTTTTTTATACTACTAGTATAGCAAATAAAATTAGGTTCACGTAATGGTAAACATAGCCTGTAAACGTTCGTGTTCTGGAAAACCTTGCAACCTGAAGAT
>JACJUM010002496.1:3700129-3715640 GCA_020976665.1 Heortia vitessoides
ACGAACCACCCATTACTCTAAGCAACGATAGTTTGTCGTTATTTTGGTTATCTCATCATCATCACTCCAGCCGTAGCAGGTCCACTGCTGAACATAGGTTTTTTGGAAGAAATGGGAATTTTGCCCATAATTGTGCCGTACAATGAACTGAAACGCAGTGGCAAAGATATAGATGTTTTTAATAATAGATTCCTTACTTTGAGAGGCGGGCGAAGTTCTGGCGGCCGAGACATCCTAAGCCTCCACATAAAATTATTTGGCGATTATGATCGGCTATCGGAGAAAAATAATTTATCAGCAAATATATAAAACATGTCGTATGTACTCATACTCTAGGTTACCGTCTAGTTTATATAATATTTAATTATGTATATTATACGCATGACAAAATCTTCTGAAAGTGTACCTATATATTTATACATAGCTGACTGGTGGATTTACAAAACTAGTGACTATGAAAATTTAATTAAAGAAATATATATATATATATATATATATATATATATATATACCTCTGCGGATTACTTAAAGCGCTTGCGAAACTTTCTTTCTTTTGCCACCAAGATAGCTCTTGCCCAATCCCTACTTCTACGAGTCCTTGATTATGAAGATGCCAGTTAACAAGACCTTACAGAGAATCAACTTAAGAAGCTTGAGCGTCTTCAAAACTTCTTTATAAGATTCATTTTCGGTTTACGTAAGTTTGATCATGTAACCAACTTTCGTACCAAGCTCCAATGGCTTTCTATTCGACTTCGTAGGAACACTCATGTCATCTCTTTGCTATAAAGTCATCCCGAAAATCCCTAAGATCATCAGAGAAATTATAACTTACAATGCTTCCTCATTCTACAACTTTCTATGCCAATCCTTTACGGTTAAAGCCGTTCGTTTGTGGAATGCACTCCCACATGAAGTGAGATCTCTCGTTCTCTTTGTATTTTTAGGAGAATGATGAAGGATTATTATCTATAACTTTTATTATTGATACACACTATTTTCTCACTCTAACATGCTTACATAAAAAACCTCCTTTCTTGGACTAGTTTTTAGTTTCAGCGCTGGGTAAGCATGTTAGCAATCGCAGAGCTGCCCATTCCCGCCTTGTGCATTTGAGCTGCTCTGTTTCGGATGGAGATACCGCCATCTGTGGGTTTTAGTACCTTAATCGCCTCTTACGACACCTGCTGCAATGGGAGGTACTATTCTATTCTGCCGGCACCTCACGGGAAATGACCTAATATTGCACCTAAATCCAAATACTCCCAAACAATACTGGCTCAGAAGAACAGGCATGTTTATTTTCACAAATACGCTTCGGAACCACTACCACGTACGCTATACACTATTGTAGGGACAATTTACGATATTCTTTGGCAACCCTCACGTTCTTGCGATAACCTACAGGTAGGGTGGAACCCTCTAGGTAATTTAAGTTTTGTATGAATGCACTCTGTGTTGGCACTTGTGTGATTGAATTTGGTGTTCGGGGTCATTGGCCTGGATATTGGACACTGGAACGCTTGGAGAGATGAGATAGTATGAGAAAACTGTACAATCTTAATTTGGAATCAGCTGTATGCTTTTGGGACTTGAATGTGAATGAACTGGGTCGCGGTGATACAATGTACTATATGTGAAGAGAAAAATAGCAGTGTTCGCATTACTGTGTTCCGGTTTGAAGGGTGAGAGAAAATTAAGGAGTTATGTGTTACATAATATCTTCAACTCACAAGGATGGCAATGGTATATCAGTACTCAACAATAATAAAACAGGGCTGCTTTTGTACTGATATATATATGTTATGCATTTGTTTTATGTTTGCATTTAATTAGTATGGCAACGAATGTGCGTATTTATTTCTTTATGTATTTGTGTTCTCATGTAAGTGAGGCATTAATAATAAGACTAATCTATCCAGTGTCTTCCACACATGCCGTACGGGCTATAAACACGGATATTAAACTTTGCTCGGGCGATAATCTATACACATAAGAATAAAGTGATTATACCGGAAACCTGCTGGCTGCGGGTGACAGCCACCGAACTCCGAACTTACTTTAAATTGTTCGTCAACTGTTCGGATATAACGACAGTTCGGTGTTATCAAAGAGGGAACTTTGCGGGTCTGCCAGTGCGACACTGGTAAGTTTTAATTTTGTATTAAAAGCATACATACAGCATGCAGTAGAAAATTAGAGGAGCACAAGGTATGAGCGTAGTTTTGCTCCCTTTCTAATCTTATTACTTTTACGAACCCTTGTCTCCCAAGGAAGGCACTACATGCTTTGCTTATGGCGTACAATTATATATGAAGAAGCCACCCCCCCTACAGTGCCTTGCGACCCTTTCGAGGACCAATACCAGTGCAAGCACAGGATCCAACAGGCCATAACGATGAACAAGGGGCCATTACTTCTCAGGGTTAATACCGGGCGTACGCAACATTGTCGCACCTTCACAGCTATCTGGAATTGAGTCTATCATTAGTTTCTCCGTTAAAAAATCAGTGTTCAGTATCCTGACCACTACTTCAGGAAGGCCTGCGAAGATTACCGTGGTGCTGTCAGCTTTCTGGACATGGAACCAAGTTGCTTGGCTAAGGTTCCCGCCAAGTGTAAGCCAACGCTGTGGACTGGTTTAATCCAAGGTCAAGGAATAAACGTGCGATAATGAGAGCAAGATGATCAAATTTTATAAAGCTTTCATTCTTCTAAAGTAACAAATTTTTTCTTAATATCATATAGAATATATATTATATTAAAAAAAATTAAGATTCCCACTAAAAAATTTCCTATTTTGGAAGTACATTTTTGAAATAAGCAAAGCGAATAAAAAGTAAAATTTTCAGCAAATAGCATACGCAAAATTTTATCTACATGATAAATAGGGATAAATACGCTACCATATTTATATTTGTTGTTTAAATGTAAATATATTAGTGACTGCTTAGAAATAAAGTGAAGTCTCAGGTCTGACTAGGTCTTAAGCTCAGAATATTTCAGCCATCACTTGTACATTATTGCCATTTGGACTATATGGTCAATTATTACGGTATAGTTAATGAATTACACCATCAGGCTTCTACTAATTAACATATGATCATAAAATCTCCGTCCTATTTTGAGGCCCATGGCCTGACGATAAACAGGGCATACGTTTAACCAAAAACAATGACTATTCTTGAGGCATAGAATGCGAGCGAAGACGTAAATATAAACATGTATGTCTATATTTGTATTAAAGTTAAGAAACATGCGGGTAATATTCGTGTTTATAACCCTTCGTGAGTTCATGAATAATAAACTTCTTTTTCTTTCGATCAATGGCATATGTTTATCTCACAATGATTTCTTTTTTCTTATTACATCTGAAGCCATGGTGGATCGATAGAAAACATAAACCAGAAATATAAATAAAATTAATAAATACACATACCGAACTTAAACATTATGTGGGTTAAATAAAATTAGACCCAGTTTCAGACTTTAATATTATTATTTTAAATTTTTCCGCTCTACATTGGTTGGTAAAGTACCTTTCTAGGAAAAGTAAATAAGAAGTTAAGTCAATAATGTAAATCTTATTAAAGTCCCATGGTAATATCATAAAAGTCTCGTAGGAATGACATTAAGATTAACGAGGTATCCTTTTCCGCGTTGTTCCGTTGTTTTTCGTTTCCCCATGACAAAATATAATTTACCTCGGATTCATTTTAATATATGTAGATGATGGCGCTGGAATTTACCAGTGTTCGAAATTCAATTTATTGATGTGTCATTATCAATTGATTCAAATGCATTAATGTAGTGTCTGTACAGTCACCACAATTTCTCCGTAAATGGGTAGACTGGGGCTGTTCTTCGTAGATACCTAATGGGTGCATGTAAATAAGTGTTGGTCAATGATTGTACATAATGTAATTTTGTCCCGTTGAATTCGGCGTTATAACCTATACTACCTAATTTTTTTTCTTTAATACTAATGGAGGTCGATAGCAATTTCGTCCAATTTAACAAAAACTTAAAAAATATAACAATTCATTGTGACTACATTTTTATGATGTTGAGCACCTGGCTTTAAAAACATATGAAGTCAACATAAACATATTGAAGTCTTTATTCTGTAAATTATTGTAATTAAGCCCATTTTTTGTCTTGCCAAGATAAAATAATATTTATATTTGAACATAGCAGAATTTAATTGCAGCAGCAATACCAGCCGAAAATTAAAAACGTTAAAATTAAACGTCGACTGCAATTCAGTCGCTGATTTACTATTTCTTGCTGATAACTACTCAATGCCGGGGAATGTAAGCAACTATTTCTACCAATAGATCAGCAACGAACGAAAAAAAACTTTATGCGCGTACCGGAGGAACGATCTGTATCTCGTTATCATAATGATCATCACATCAGCTCTTGAACATATTCTACTGAATTTCCAAAAAAGACATTAGCAATTTGAGCATATTTGATGATGACCATTTAATTCGTATACATGAAACTAGTTTATTTGTTATTTCTTATATCTGATGTGGTTTGTAATTTATGTGATTATACTCGTATGTTAAAAAGCTTTTTAATTACCAGTTATCCCGTCCCGTTAAAATCACATCGGTCGTTTCAGAGATTAATCGAAACAAAGAGATATCATCATATCAGCTATCTCAAGTCCACTGTTGGACATAGGCCTCCCCAAGATCCGATTGTGATGGTGATTTCATTAATGGATATGCTGCTATCATTAAATTATGATATCTTTTCAAATTGTATGTAGCTTGGAGTCTCAATGCGTTGTTCCTTATTTTAAGAAATAAATAAACTAACTGAGATTAAATAGCATCTTTTTTTTAGTAAATACTCCATTATTAGGAATTGTTTAAATTGGTCTACGTTTAATAAATAAATATATATATATAAACATATATATATATTATTGTCAAAATTTATGAAATTGGTACAAACCATGTTGTATACTGTCTACCAATATAATCTAATTTCAGAAAATATTTCAAATTAGAGTAGAATCTATTGTTACCCTGATCAAAGTTGGCTTGTACTTCTGCAGGATACTTACGACACGTTGGTCGTTAAGAAAAGAAATGAAATTGTTCGTATCATCATTATTAAATTATCCCATAAAATGTGCACAGGTGCTGGTCATAGATGTCCCTAAGAGAACCTATCAGGTCTTGGAGGAATTGGCATAACCACCACACTTGCTAGACGGATTTGCGATCGCAGTAAGATGGAGTATACTGAATAATAATACTGAATTAGAAGATCCTTTAGTCGCCTTGATGACATCTATAGGAAGAGTTGGGATGCTCAGAAATATTTATGGTTACAGAGTTGTTGGTCATTCTTTCAGTCAGTGTGCCCAGAATGTTTTCCTCTATTCTCGTCGCAGAGGGCCGTTGAAAACTCTCAAGTCCCTCCGCCGGCCAATTCTCGAGAACAGAGCAAAACAATCTGGCACCCACTTACAACTTTTTTTCTTTGCGTGCGTTGCGTTTGTTCCGCGCCATTCTTTTATGATTTATATAATGCTTTAAATAACATGTTTTGATGTGAATTCTTATGATTTTTAATGCTTGTTTACTAAAGTATTATGATAATAATATCATAGGCTGGGCAGGATTATGGAATGGTGACCTTACAATTATAAAGCTAAATTTTATCATCATGCTGGATAGATATTTACGATACTACATTTATTTTATTGTTTAAATGTAAATCTATTAGTGACTGCTTGGATAAATAAAGTGAAGTCTTAGGTCTTCTAAGCCTTAGGCTCAGGATATATCAGCCATCAGTTGTGTATGGCCGCCATTAGGACTATATGGTCTACTATTACGGTATAGTTAATTTATTACGCCTTCACTATTTAACATATGATAAAACAATTTTTGTGGCACATGGCCGTCGATAAACAGAACATACTTTTAATCAAAAACAAAAACTATTCTTGAATGCGAGCGAAGACGCTAGGCGATTATAGAATGGTGACCTTACTAGACCTTACCTTTGGTGATCTTTCTAGAATTGTATAATCGCGGGAATACAAGCCGCACGCCACTAGTTATATTGGAAATGCCTTGAAGAGGCCTAAGTCTAGCATGTAGGCGTCTTACAGCTGATATGATGGTGAATATATTTGAAAAAAATTTTATTCACCAGCGGTGATTAATATTTACAACATTTTTTTCTTAACTTATTAAATGTTTTTGACCGATTTATCTGAAATTTATCTTCAATTTTTATATAGTGAATTTAACAAACGCATCGATCAACTGGAACTTGTGTGAAAGACAATTATTTTGTTATAACAATAGTAAATCGACCAAAAACAACTAAAGCTAACCTCGGTCACTCTAAATGCGAAAGGCTTCGGATTCAAAAAGGTTTCTAAATAATTATTATTATACGATGCATATATATTCAGAAATTGATGCTGGCGTGCCACAAATTGGCATCCTCACACCTTTATTATTTTCCCTTGTTAAAAAACATTTAATGAAATCATTTTGTTGCTTTTATCATCATACGCTGATGACCTGCAATAGTACACTCAGGCAGAATGCAGAGATCCAGATGATTCTATTGCCCGGATTAATGAAGATTTGACTCAAACAGTTAATTTATCACAAATCGGTCGCAAATGTTTGGTGTCTCTGTGAACACGTCCAAGACACAAGCCTTGGGCAGTAAGTGGCAATTAGCCAGCTTGCAAAAAGTAACAGTGATTAATTTTAATAGCGGATTACATACGTTAATGAAATTAGTAAGTAACTAGCACGCTTCGTGCTATCCGTACGCACCAAATTACTTGAAAGACTGATTGCAATTCTTACCTTCCTCTTACGAACGTAATCTCCGTTCCTCTAACTCTTTAGTAAATGACAGTGACAGAGACAGAGACAGCTATACATGCTCTGGAATGGGCTTCCGTTGAATATTAAACAATCCCCTAACAAATGGATTCTGAAACGCTTCCTCCGTACTCTCTTTACTGGTGCTTCTCTAACTACATTACCCTATTTCTGTTACGTTATTTTTTATATATATCTTTAAATATTATATTATTTTATATATATCATATGTTACATACATTCATACATACATATAATGTATAAAATATGCGTATATAGTGTCTGCCCTAATTTTTTTTCAGTTTCGTGCTATGGTAGTCTGGGAAATAATGCTAAGTGTCATTAAATCCGTCATTTGTACGTTTCTTCATACTTTGTGTGAAGAAGTTGAATAAATTTCTTTAAACTTTCAGAACTTCATTATTACTTAATTCCAGTGGGGCCAATCAATCACAGAGCGTAGCTTAGCGACAGGAATGCTGCTGCCCATTCCCCCATTGTTGCATTCAAGATACACTATTTTGGGTTAAAATGGCGCCATTTAAGCTGCTGGCCATAGATCTCTCCAAAATGGAAAGTACCCAAAAATTGCTGCGCTGAGCAGGCGCGATGATCTATTTTAGGTAGACCATCAATTCGTTTCGGTACTTACACCGGTACCGTATACCGGTACCGTGAGGTACCTGCAGAGTAGAATAATACCTTACCCTGTACCAGGTGTCGTAAAAGGCGACTAAGGTAACAGAACCGATAGATGGCGGTATATCCATCCGAACATTGTAGCTCAAATACACAGGGCAAGGATAGGCAGCAATACTCCGCCTTTTCTTTAGGGCGGTCTATGTCCAGCAGTGGACTTTAAATGGCTGGTATAATGATACCCGTACCCACACACATACTGTAACTATAATATTAGTCGTATTTAATGAATGAACCGCAGCGAGCAAACAAATGGGCAATACTAAATAATTAAATGTTAGCTCGGGTGGTCTTTAAAACTAATTGCGCATCCAACTAGTACACTCCCCGAGGCGTCCGTTTTCCAACAAACAGTTTGACACAAAACGCATGACTAGTTTTCGACACAGCTGATAAATTGTGGCCACTGTATCGACAAAACCAAAAGCCTTTTGAAATTTTTAACGCGTGAATCGGAGCGTTGTATATATAGCGCTTTCCATTTTTAATAGAAATACCTTTTGACCCTGTGTTAGAATAAGGAATAAAACCTTCACTTCACCTTCACCTCATGTTTAATTTTTATTTAGTATTTTATTTAGATTTCATACGAAACTCGTTTGGTACACCATTTTCACCTATTTCTACCGCCAAATAGCAATGTTCGCATTGATGTGTTCCAGTTTAAAAAGTGACAGAGGCAGTTAAATGCTGGATAATGTGACATAATTTAAGGTTGTCAACACGCTAGTAGTGTCCTTGTGATCTTTGTACTAACGCGGGCTGTATGCTTGTTTGATGACCTGGTGTAATAAAAAAACCTATCGTAACGATTTAGATAAAGTGTTTATCGTTCGTCATAAAAAAATTTTTTACTTATAAGATGCATAAATCTGTGGTACAAAAGATTTTAATTACTCAATAGTAAATGATAGCAGATGCTCTTGACTTCACCCATCCTAATTTTACTTTATTATCGCATGGGAACGTTTCAGGGCTGAAAAGTGCCCCTTGTCCGTCCCAAAAGTTGAAATTATGCACATGCCAAATTTTGCCTGTACCGGTTCACCAGTTGCGCAGTTTGTGCTATAAAATCGTTATGTGGTAATTATGCTGCCAACATTACAGTCAAAGGTTAAAAGGAAGATCAAAAATAAAATAATGGGCAAGGTTTAAGGACCAGCTGTTATCAAAACGAATCAGAGAACTTGAGGAGTTAAGGAATTATATTTTTTTTTATTATATAACACCAGGTCGTTGAAATAAGCATACCGTCCGCGTATAGCCGCTCGTCATATCAAAAGATATTACTAACGCGTTGCCAAACTTGGGAGCTCAAGATATTATGTCACATTTCCTGAGTTCTTGAGTTGAACACAGCAATGAAATAGAATGGAATAGCACCTCACTTGGAAACAGGTGTCGAGAGAAACATTCGAGATGCCGGAACCATCAGATGGCACATCCATCCGAAACAGCGTTGGTCGCTCGCCACTGGGCTCGCTTATTTTGACCATGTTTGGCAAAACGTAGCATTGCTACAAAGATGCTGCTGTTTTTTCGGGTAGATATACCCTCGTCGGTTGGTTCCGGTATCTAAATAGTCTCTCTCTGTTCAGAGGTAATAAAACCAATTAAATCCGTTACATCTTAAGGTTAGCTTCTGCCGAGAATTGATATAAAAGATGAAACTGAAATATTTTACAGGTGAAGACTAAAGAATAAATAAACGGAAATGTTTAAAACATTCTTTAAAATAAAATGATATCGTAATTTTACTTACTTAAATAACATATTCTCAAACATTTTTCATACAAAATCCAATATAAATGGAATGGGTGTAGTTTTATTTCCCAGTAGTTTCACACAAGTTATTAAAAGTTGTGTTCACATATCCCGCGAGAATTCTAAGTTTAGGGGATGTATTCCAGTGTCTCTGAAATAAACGACGGCTTGGTCCTTTTAACTAGGATTAAACATTAGGTTTAATATATAGGCACTTTTCATTGCAGACGTGAAGTTCCACGTAACATAACAGTAATGACTTGAGAGGTATTTATAGAAATCATGATACATCTGTCTGTTTGTTACACTATCATGGATCAGCCGGTGAGTTGTGTGATGAACTTTAGACTAAAGATTGTTAAAACTATTTTATTTTGCTGTGACTGCACGTTTGTCGCTCGTGCGTATACAAAGGATTTGTGAGATTGTTATTTATTTACTGGCAATACCGATTAGGATGATGAAATAAACTCATCGAATTATTTTTACTGGTTTCGGTTCTAATAAGTGTCATCATCGTGATCTTATCAGCCATAAGACGTCCACTGCTGGACATAGGCCTCCCAAAGTAGTTTCCTATAGGACGATATATGCGGCCTGTGTCCAGCGCGATCCTGCGGTTTTAGTCAGATAGATAGTCCATCTTAAAAATGTGCAAAATTTAAATTAAATTTCTCCATTTAAAAGTGGGTCAAATAGAGTCAAAATAAATCTGTCACAAAACATGCATACAGGTGAAAAAGGAAGTGCCTACTTATTTTATAAATGTGAAAGTTTGTAAGCTTGTATAGATGTATGTATGTACGTATTTTACACAAAATCTGCTGAATAGATTTTAATGACAACTTTAAAATAATATCGCTCATATATTCTGATTTATATACAAATCACCATAATCATTATATCAGCTATTGACAGACCACTGCTGGACATCGGCCTCCCCAAGAAAGGGAGAATTTTGCCCATAGTTGCCACGCTGGGCAAGCGTTTTGGCAATCGCAGAGTGCAGCTTTTTCGACGGGGATGCTGCTGCCCATCCCCGCCCTGTGCATTTGAGCTGCACTGTTTTGTATGGATATACCGCCATCTGTCGGTTTTGGTATATTAGTCGCCTTTTACGACACCTTGTACAGGGAAAGGTACTGTTCTACTCTGGCGGTACCTCGCGGCTTGGCATATACTCATAATAAGCTATTATTCACAAATATATCAAAAATTCAATATAAGTTTTTTTATGCCCTAAACGCCTATCAGATTAAATCTTCAAATCTGGCTATCAACGTGTTGTGTTGGAGATGCAGCTAGGAACGACCGTTTTTCTTTATTTAAAATCATTTCTCTGTTCGACTCTCACTATAACAATCAAACTGTAATTTTAGCTGTCTGTTATGTCGTCAGGACTAAACTCAGAACCAAAATTGTTGAATTTTGGTACACCTATGTAAAGATTGATGGGTGCTTAGAGATGAAAATATGTTGTTCAACGTACTAAATATGCGCAGAATAAGTCGCTGGCATCAAATAGTAGGAATATATTTATTAACTGAAGTGAGGCCTACTTTCGTAAATTATAAAGGCCATAATTGTAAGGTATACGGGAAAATGTTGAAATTAATCTATCTTGGAGGGCTACTGGGTGGTATTAAATATCGTTAAAGGCAGAAGTCGACATAGTGCTACTAATTGGATAAATAATAGCTTTTCATTGTTAAATATCTGTTTTAGATGACCCGCCTTCTCTCAACTATTTCAATTTAACTGGTGACGGGCCGCGACTTTGTCTGCTAATCTTTAAAAAATATAAATCACCAACTGACTCGACAAACGTATTCCTTAACAATAAATCATTATCATCATATCAGCTATCCACTGCTAGACATGGACCTCCCAAAAAATTGGGAATTTTACTTAATGGCCGCGCTGGTCAAGCGTGATGTCAATCGGATAGGCAGATGATGTCGCTGTCGTATATTTATTAGTCTAGTCGAACGGTACTACATAGCCAATTATGGCATATCCTTATTTTGATTATGTAATCTTGTTAACGTGAAAGTTTCCGAGTATGAATGTTTGTTTGTAACTCTTTCACGTAGTAATCGCTGATCAAAACTAAATAAAAATTGGCCCAGATATTATTAATAGTCTGGATTAACACATGGGATACATTCCAACTTATTCCGAAGACATCCCGTCGGATAGATACGGCATTATTTATATGGTATCGTCATGAGTTTTTGGTCACAGCATATCTGCCAGGGAGCGACATGAAATTCTTCTTAGAATATCATGAGTTCCTCAGGGATGCGGTCTAGTCCTCGCAAACATATATATCGCAACTCGCGGGAAGATTATATAGAAAGCTAGTAATTAATAACAACTTATTAACGTTAACGGATAGAAATGTAGTTTTTAGCTAGGAAACATTTACGTGGAAAGAAAGTCTTTTTTAATAATCTACTCGATATCTACTTCAATTAATTCTTTTTTTAAACTTTTAAGATTAATATGAGACCATATGAAAAATTAATTATAATAAATATACTTTAAACGGCTTTTAAAAAACCTATGTGTGATTTAGACCTGATTGATACAAAAATAGTCTACATTGATATCTCACTCTCAGCCATTTCTACCGCTAAATAACAGAGTCCACATTGCTGCGTTGCGAATTGAAGAGTGAGTGAGTGAGGCATAATACCTCCAAATCACAAGGTTGGCAACGCGCTAGTGATATCCATGTAGGTGTTATTATAAGCATCTATAGGCTGCAGTGACACTTACTATCAGTGGCTTAACTATAGGATGGCAAGTCGGCAAAATGCCACGGGCCCCCAGCTCGAAGGGGCCCCCGGTCAGAGGAAATCTCAATTCCCAACATTTATTATTACACATACACATTACTTAAGTAAAAAAAAAGTTTTGTCTTTAATTTATTTGTTACCTTCTTAGTTGCATACACAACAAAAAAATATACCTAGGTATTAAACTTTCAATGCATTAGTAACACACATCTTCTCTTATTGCCATTAAAAATTCACAGCTAAAATTTAGCGCAATTTTGAAATGAGTTTGGTGTATTTTTTTCTTTCTCAAACGGCAACACTGCTTAAAATTTATGTTGGTAATACTTGTTGATGCTTGGGGAATCCCCGATTCATTCGAAAATCAAGAAATTATAATTATAAAGTGTGTACCTACTTCACGTAGTGATTTATTAGTTAACTCTTACAAATAAAAGTGTATAAATAAATATTATAAAATAAAAAATACTATTGTTGTTGGTTCAGCTTCTTTATATATTGGGGAAGTGGGAGGGCCCATTCGATGAATTTGCCACGGGCCTCGAACGGTATAGTTCCGCCACTGCTTACTATCACGCGGACTGTATGCTTACATGTCGACTTGGCCTAAAAAAATTAGCGTTTTACTTAAATTATTATTTTTACGTTTGACATTATCAAAATTAGACTGGTTTAAACTAGTTATATTGCAAGTAGTGAACGCGTGTGTGAATAACCTTTTATATATTTTATTTATTTATATATACACGTTTATACCTACAGCTTTCATTCCGATTCGTTCTCAAAGCATTTTTAGTGCCTCACATAATCTTCAAAGCTAAACAGTGCTCGATCGAAAGCGTGTTTTTGTACCTTTTTGCTTGTCGTTCTCAACGAGTTGCACTTTAAAAACTAACATGGCGTCCTCTGGGAAAGCTTTAAGCCATCTGATTGGATACAACACCTTTAAGCATATGTATTCCGAATAAATGAGAGTGTAAAAAATATTATTTAGTATTATTATTTTTATACGCTGACGGCATATACTTATGCCTTCTAGTTTATTATAATATAAGTTATATTATTATTTTCAAAATATTTTACATCGATGGGCAGCAGCATCCCAGTCGCAAAAGCTGCGCTCTGCGATTGCCAACATGCTTGCCCAGCGCGGCAGTTATAGGCAACCTACCTCCCTTTTTGGAGAGGCCTATGTCCAGCAGTGGACTTTTATTAGCTGGTATGATGATGATGATGAAGTGAAATTCAAAACAGATGCACAGGGCAGAATTCTTAAGCCACAAATAGCTTAACCAGGAATTAAATATGGATGTGGTGGTATTTGCGGATAATATTTAATAAGCTATTAAATATAAATTATATTTTCTATTAGTGAAAAAAATAATAAAATCGGCAAAAATTCTATTAACTTTTTTATCAAAGGACATAAAATATGATAAAACAATGGAATGCGTGAAAAATTTTTGCCAGATGCCATAATTGCCAGAAACTACGATCTTGCATTATTCTTGCATATATGCTTTCATATATGAATCTTCTATCTAAATCTGAAATCGAACCTTTGGCACACAAGACAGGATCACGACCATCTGCTCCATCGGGCCATTATGAAACTTTTCAGTAGGGCAAAAAGTAAGCAAAAATTGTTACTAAAAATCTAGTATTATGAGTATCCTCTCAATATTGTAAATTTATTACCCAAAAATGGCTTAATTTATAATAATAAGAATCATTTTATTTATTTCTTTAACTTTATTGCACAAAATGTTATAAAATGTACAAATGGCGGACGTAATGCCCGATGACATTATGTTCCAGTCAACCATTACAGAAAACAGAAAATATACACACATATATAAATATATATATATATATATAATATATAAAATAACGTACATCAGAAATAGGGTTATAAAGTTAGAGAAGCAGCATCAGTAAATAAAGTACGGAGACAGCGAAAATTTATCACATTATTAGATAGATATTGATAAAATTATTACATTCTTTACGAAATTTACCACTTTGGAATATAAAATATCGTAGAGTTCAGTGCTCCTATTACTCCCTGAATCAAAGATAAGTATTAAATCCGCCTTTAAGATTAGTCGATGGTTGTGAAGTTCTGAACATATAGTAAGTACTTCAAGGCAAGGTAAAGTACATATCTGTCAATTAGGAGAGTAGAATACGGCAATAATTATGTAAGTAGCATTTTTTCGTTTGTTAAAAGAAGCTAAAAACCACATGTATTAGTTTACTTATTGATTTAGCGCTAACTTTAGATTTATCAGATAAGCAATTGAAAATAGCTACTTAAATCTTCAACGTTACAAATACAGATTTTTGCCACATTCTAATATATAAGAATTATTAATGTTGGTATATTTAAAATGAAACGGCTAAGTCATACAAATAGTTTCTGGCAATTATCACGTTTCTAACATATTCCATTGTTTGAAATATAAAAGCTAAAAGACATAGAAGTTGAAATAAAAACAGATTGTTTCTGTTTTGGAAAAAATGCACTGAAAATAAAAAATGGATTCCGTTATCCGCACCCTCATAACTTTTCATCACTTTCAACGTTTTCATATTCGAGTAGGTATAACGAAAGAACGTCAATACAATAAAATTGTTTTGCCAACTTTAGTATCTAAATCTAATAACTTATTCTACAATACTAACTGAAGTTTTTTATAGTTATGTTTTATTTTATTTATTTCAAAAAATTTAACGGTGTATTAACAAACTTATAAATCAAAATAGAATAAAGCTAATAACAGATTTTTTATAAATATACAACAGATAGCGGGTTGAAATTCAATTAAAAGTGAGTCTTATAAAAATTCCTACTAATATTATAAATGCGAAAGTAACTCTTTCTGTTACGCTTTCCCGCTTAAACCTCTCAACCGATTTTGATGAAACTTGGCACAGACAATTTTTGGACCCTGAGATAGGACATAGGCTATTTTTTAATTCGAAATAAGGGTTGTAAGGAGTCGAAAGGGGGATGAAAAGTTGTATGGAAGTATCGCTATTTTTAGAGCTAGAATCTTAAAGTTTATTTTTGAGGCCATTGATTCGATATGAATAAACATGACATCCAAATTTTATATAAGTTAAGGTAAAGAGGTATAGTACACAAAAAAAATCCATACGGACGAAGTCGCGGGCACAATTAGTTATTAATAACGGGGAGGGAACAATGTACTTATTTGATGTCTGTCATCTCTGTCTCTACAATGAGAGTCTAGTGGATAGTGTTGGTTGACTTGAATAAATCCAAAGCACTTTAATTAAGTCCAGAAATTTTTTATTATAAACACACTTTTACGTAGTCAATAATTATAGTCAAAGTAATCAAGGTAG
>JACJUM010002496.1:3728262-3788589 GCA_020976665.1 Heortia vitessoides
TTAAACACTACCAAGGAATTATACAATTAAATTATACACCAATTTAAGGAAATTATAAAGGGCATATTTTAAATATAAAAACATTATTACACTTCATTCAACAGATTATTCATTGTATAATTTTAACATACATCCGCTTTTTATAGACACAGCGCCATCTAGTTTCCAACTAGAGTACTAATTGACAATATTTAGCAGCAAGACTAAGCATTTCACTTTTCAGACTATTTCTAAAAAGGTTCGCTAGATGCTACTTACTCAAATAAAACTATATTTTTCTATGCTATGATTTTATTAAACGAAAACAAACTAATTGTTATTCATATTGACTATAATAAATTACATACTTATTTACACTAAATTAAAACTTACAACCAACGTCTATTTAAGCAGTATTTATTGCACCTAATAAAACCTCCTTAATAAAGTAAATGCGACTGCAGATGTTAGAATATAGGAGGGGTCCAAGTGACTTCCGCCGTTGATAGTACATGTATCTTCAGTATTGTTGTAGGTCGTGAATTCTGTATCTTGAAGGCTGTAATTAGCTATGGCCTGGTTAATTTTCTTTGCGTCACTTTCTTTGAGGTGGGGTGACCTGGTCAGTTTCCATATTTCGTCTGAAAGAAAAATATTTTTAGAAGGAATTACTAGGTCATTGAATCGCTTTTGGTGTTATCAAGCTCCAGTTATTTTTGGTTGGTACCTCATATAGACGAATATGTCATCATAGTGGGTGGCTCTCGAATAGACCAATACATATTTATAAAATTTTATATATTGTTAACTGCCTGTACCTTTTGATTCAGTGTTAATCTCTTCTAATATTGTCTTGTTATTTAACAACTATTCTTAGTATTCTTTTGGGTAAGCTTTAGATTATTCTATAATATTCTAGTGGATTTTTTTTGTACTAAAGCAAGTATATAGTATGCATGATAGTAAGCATTACTGCAACCAAAAGCCGTATGTTATATCACAAGGATATTATTACTAACGCGTTGCCAACGTTGTGACTTTAAGATATTAGACATAATATTGTAGTAGTATCTAAAATGGTAGTAGTATCAAGAAAAATATATGTATATATTTTAATGTGACATATATATGTAATTTTATCACATTATACAGCAATTTCATTGCCACTCTCACCCGGAAGACGTCACTGCAAACACTGCGTTTTTGCACTAATAATGATTAGGATGAGGTAGGCGATTTTTGTACGAGGTCTATCTCATGTAAATTAATAACTATCATTTTATTACCTTAGTGATGATAACGAAATTACAGATCAAAGTTTGATGTTACGGCTTCTTAACTATCTACATCCTACTAATATTATAAACAAATGTAATAATATTATAAAAACTTATGGACGGTGTTACTCTTTCATGCAAAAACTACTATATAGATTATATTACCAATAGCCTAAACAATAAGTTTTAAGCTTCTAGCTCTAACAATAGCGATAAATCAATACAACTTTTCATCCCCCCTTGCGACCCCTTACAACTCTTATGTCGTATGAAAAAGTAGCCTATGTCCTTTCTAAGGCTTTAGACCATCTGTAGTGGTAGCGTAACAGACAGACAGTTACTTTCGGATTTATAATATTAGTAAGGATCACTTATCTACTCGACTCTCTCCCTAAAACACCATTTTTTTTTCTACTGAGTATCATCTGTTACACATGAAGTAGTCTAATATAAACTTTGAATACTTGATTGAATTGAATGTTTGATATAATGACGAATAATAGCTTTAAATAATTAAAGAAATTATTACGTAAGTACGTACGTTGAGTCGTATTAATGTAATTTTTATTTTTATGACATCAAGTCTCAGTATTAGGTAGCTACCTATATATTTGGCTAACAGCGCCTTGTGGTTTAACCCGCGTTAAGATGTAGAAAATCCTAGTATCATTAATGCTCCACTGCTATTGGTGCTAGCGTGATTTTCTATAGCCTATAACCTTTCTCGGTAAGTGGGCTACGTAGTACTGATTTTGTCTGAAATAAGGTCAGAAAAAATCAAGTATAGGCCCTGCGTTAAAACGACAGTCAGTCAAATATATGAAAATCAGATAATTTGCATAAGAACCTTGCACGCCCCTTTTTACCTACACAAGATATGTTTTCGACAAAATATTTTACAGGTGTTTCATGAGTTTCAATGACGAACCTTCATGCTGAATTTCGTTCGAGTAACTTTAAAAACAGCTAAGTTTCATACTAACTTTGCACCCAAGTTTTACCCCCTTAAGGGGTAAATTAAAAAAAGAAACACTGTCTTAATTCTTTTAGAAAGTAATAGGTAAGTAGTTTATATACTGCAATGACAAAATAACACCTGTGCAAAATTTCAAATTTCTAACTCTTATAGTATACGCTCTGCGTTGATACTCGTATGTCAGTCAGCCATATATATATAAATATATATGAATGGCTATTTCTTTTTTTAATGAAACATTTGTGCTTATATAGCGATTACTTAAAGCCATGGAAATTAACTAAGAAAGCAATGATCGTGAACAAATTAAATGCTCAGACACCTGCTTCCGCGCGCGTGACCTTCGATCGAGAACTGTCTATCCTCTACCGCTAGCAAAAAAAAAGCAAATAGATCGATTGGCCCATTCCAAATCAATTAATTGGCAGTTAATTCATTTTCCTCTAACATTCTGAATGATTTCTTCGTGTATATAAAAAGTAAATTATCTAGTAGCTTTGAAACCCCTTAGTCATTATTGGAATGTTCTAGACCAGGATAGCAATTCAGCTGCAGCAGCTTTATTTATTTGTGTAACGAATTTTTTTTTGGTGAGAGGCGAGCGGTGATTAACGATTTTTGAAAATACTTTTTAATGAAATACTGATATATTATAAATATATGTATATGTATATTTATATTAAATGGTGAATTTAACTATCGAGTTCATCAAAATCGTTAAATACGATAGTGACCCTGGAATACGGTATAATATAAATACATCTGCAAGTTTTCTTTTCTTTACATGACTAAGTACGCAAACAAACGTACGGACCGCGTTTTAGTGAGCGCTATCGCAACCTGTAGACGGGACGTACGCAACCGTATCATGGTGTTACGGTTAAAAAACTTAATTTTTTCTACCTCTTTGGTTTGGTTACGCAGCAAACGTTTTCAATATGACTGAATCGATGGACAAAAAGTGTTTATGTCAAGCAATAAAAATTCTCTGCCATAGGTACAGTTTACATTTCATGTGAATTCAACTTTAAATCGAAGAAATGTCCAAATTGATAATACCTTTTTATTATTGAACAAAAATATTATTTTCTGATAAATTGTTAGGACTTTATTGAAACAAAAAAGTATTGTTATGGCCAGAAAAACATATAGCTCAAAGAATCGAATATGGTATCTTTCTCGTCAGTTTCGTATAAATGAGGTAGGCCTCATAAAAATTGGTACCTTACTCTCTCCTGTTTCTACAGACTTCGCATTGTTGTTTTTCAATTTGAAGAACGAGAGAGGCAGTGTAACATCTGGGTATGTGACATAATATCTTCAAGTCACAAGGCAACGCGCTAGTGATATCCTTGTGATATTACGATCGACGTGAGTGTCCGCGGTCGGTATGCCAATTAGTGGTCTAGCAAAAAAAAATCCAACATTTTAAGAGACAACTCACAAGTGCTGCTGTTGCCATCTTCACTGTCATAGCAGGCAAACAGCACAGCGTAATGTTCATAGTCCACGTCCAGGAAAGAATAACTCTCCGATTTCTGATCTGAAAATATGTAAAGTATTATTTTCACACTAGAAGTTGATACCTTATAGGCCTGTGTTATTCCAATACATCATCAAGTTCCATTTGATTGTCAATTCATCACAGCCTCGCCTAGAAAAGGGGAATTTTTCCCTCATTACCGTGCTGGACAAGCATGGTGGTAATAGCAGAACGTAGGGATGATGCGTCGAGATGCGAATGCTGCTGCCCATCCCCGCACTATTGCATTTGTGCTACACAGCTTCGAGTAAATATATCGCTATCTATCGGTTCCGGTACCTCAGTCACGACCTGCAACACCTGGTACAGTAGAAGCTAATATACCTCTTGCTTATTTTAATATATCATTTGGTTGTTTTTATGAGGCATCCAATTGTTTTCTTAATCAAAATTCATTATACATCAAGAATACTAAAATATAACAAGAAATAGGAAATCGTGAATTTTTTAAGTACCTCTTTGTGTTTTTCCAAAATTTAAATGATAATCTAATAAAATATAAATATTAAGAAAATTATCACGTATATAAATCGTATTTTGTAATCTTCCGAATTTTGAAATAAGACTATTATGTAATCTAAAAATAATAAGAACAGTAAATAAGCTTACGAGCACATATAGGACGCAGAAATATCAGGATACAAATAAGACATCAAAGACTATTAATTTTTTTGATATAGCTAAAAAAAACTATTATTAAAATTTTAGCATTACTGTTTGTTTTGTATCTTTATTTATTATAACTTTTTAAAAATGATAATTAAAATTACAAGGCTGAAATTGTGACCAAAAACAAGAAAATACTCTTTCAATACCCACGAGCTGGCATCGTGTGACGTGACATTGCCATGTCAACTGTCGTTAACAATTTTCCATTTTGCAATAATGAACGCTTTGCGTATGCAATCCACTGCAATACGCTTTAATAGGCCGAATAATCTAATCTTAATTTGGAATAGACTCTTCTCGAAGAAACGAAGTAAGTTTGAAGACAAACTCACGCACACTGGCCAAAAATGGGACGTTTGCGATTATAGAATGGTTAGATTTATGAACTCACCAAAAGTTGTGAACGAAAATTGGGCTGTGAAACTTATTGGTTAGTATGACTTGATGTAATTTGAAGGAACTTGCGTGGAGAATCTAGATTATATAGCTACTAGCGACCCGGGTGTAATGAAGTTGAAAAATAGTTATTTTAGGTTATCCTTTAGAGATGGACATTTGCCACCGCCGACTTTTTTGTAGTAAGTACAATACGGTAGTACATTATTTCGGTCTATCTCATCGGGTTCAGCCATAAGTATGCGTTTATTTACTGCATCACATTAAACAGTTCTAAAATTTTCAGTGTTTATTTTCTATATTAAGCATGTTTACAATGCAGTGAGGTAGAGTACCTCCCACCAGGAGTCGTAAGAGGCGACTAAGGTACCTGAACCGACAGATGGCGGTATATCCATCCAAAATAGTGCAGCTCAAATGCACAGGGTGGGGATGGGCAGCAGCATCCCCGTCGCAAAAGCTGCTCTCTGCGATTGCCAACATGCTTTCTCAGTGCAGCAATTATGGACAAAAATCCTTTTTTCTTGGAGAGGACTATGTCCAGCAATGGACTTTCAATGACTGGTATAATGATGATGATGATTTATACATATAAATCTTATTCTTAAATAAACCTATATAAACCGTATATACATCCATTGCGTAGTTTTAAAGATCTAAGTATACATGGGGGCAGACAGCGGAAAGCGACCTTGTTTTATACTATGAATATAAAACATATAGTTTTTATCAGTAATATATTTAAAAAAATAGTTTTATGGGTTTCGAAGTTAAAACAGAATAGTATTTACGGGCCCGATGGCGCAGATGGTAGTGATCCTGTCTTGTGCACCAGGGGTCGTGGGTTCGATTCCCACCCAGAGCAAATATTTATATGATGATATTTGTGTTTGCTCTGTGTATGGGTGTAAAATATATGTATTTAAGTAGTATATTTGTGATTCCTCTGTTGTCTGGCGTCCGTAACACAAGTGCTTTAAGCGACTTACCACGGAGTCAGGTCAATGTATGAGATGTTGTGGGAATTTATTATTATTATTATTATTTCTACGTTTTTGCAGATGAAATTCCTCCGAGAGAAATATGTGACAGGATTGTGTGGTGTGATGGTGGCAGTGGTGCTGAAGGTCATCCGAAGGTCTACATGAACTTGGACAGACCTGGTCCGCACACTTGTGGGTATTGTGGCTTAAGGTTTATCAAGAAAGATATCCATTAGAATATTGCTTTGTTCGTGAAACCACATAAAAGTCTTTAATAAAAATTAACGTTAGCTACTATCTAAAATGTTAGAATTTTTATACTTCTTAATAACGTTCACTACGTACTCGTAATGTTTCAAAATTTGAGTGTCTGTTTCAACAATTACGCAATAGAACCAAAACTTAATTACAACATTCCCAATTAGTTTATTTCTTTTCTTTTGTGATATGTGTTTTTTACCCGATAACTGGTAACAATATTACCACTAATCCTGTATGTAATAATGTGTTAATTAAATAGCACAATTCACAATAAAATTACTAGCTAATATTTGATGATGTTTTAATAATTGACTTAGTGTACATAACCTGGCTTTTATTTTAAGTGGATACCTACATATTTATAATAAACGGTAATTGATTTCTATTCAATGTGTTATGCAATACCACATTAATAATAAGATTGTCAAATTTCTGTTTATTTTTAATCGCACAGCCAAGAGATATAGTATTTAAAGTTATTTTTTTTGGCGAATTTATTACTGGACTACTACTTTTTTTGGCGAGGTTGCATTCTCCTGCGTGCTCGCAGCGGCGACCGCATGTTGAGTTCGCGGAACGGAGTGGAAAGTAAAGCGGAGGGTAGAGATACAGAGAGGTATACCTCACTGGACGCTCTATATCTTTATCCGATATCGACAATAATCGAGTTAACATTTACCGTTACAGTTACCATCTATAACAACAAGCAAACCTATAGCCCATACTAAATTGATTTATTTCCCTCCCCTGACTATAAAATCGATCGCCAAATTCATCAATTAGTTTTCTCATTCATTCTCATTCTCAATTCATTAATTTTAAATATGAAGAATATGTAATTTTAATGTATTTCGATCGCAACGCATTCTGTATACCTATTTATTTTATAGTCTATTATAAGGTCTAACTTCTGTATACACTCTTTCACTGAGTGACAATTATTGGTTTAACAATAAATTAATTCTCACACTTGCTTCAACTAGAATATATCTGAAGAATCTATCTTCTTCAACATTTATCTGAACTTCACCTGTGTAAGTAACTTGCAGCAAATCTCCGGCGTCGCTGCTATTGCTGTTAGGGTCTACCGTGATGGCCACGGAACCGTTGTAGTAGGATACAGTATTATTGCTGATCCAACTGATGGACACATCGGTGCTGTTCATGTGGTTGAACACCAACATCGCGCAGTCAGCTGCAATCTGAAGGTCGGCTGCTAGAGCTGCGATGTACCATTTTCCGTCCAGCTAGATAAATAAATGGGACAAATCAGACTTTTATTATTTGATTGTTTGTTTGTATGTAGATGGATGTAAACCAATAAACGCTGACAAATGTTAAATATATATTGGTACTTCTACTGAATGGTTTAAAAATTGCTGTTCCGTTCCAAGAGCAGACGCAACTTGCTTCGAATTTTAGTCGGCTTCTGTATTAGTCGTGAGAGTTTCTTGCATTTATATATCTGCATTTTATTGGTTAAATCACAAATTTAATCGCAGTGTCATGGGTTACAAATATTGGCAAGTCGTTATTTTTATTAACAAAAAAAACGATAATTTTTATCCCCAAAAGCCTGCTTTACATTGAAGTTCTTCGACAAAGACTTCTTTCTTTTCGAAGAGTAAGTATTTTTAAAATATGCCACTAAAGAGAAACTATGCTTATGTAACTGGTAGTGTAACTCAAAACCTATTTGACATATTGTATCTCATAGGCTTCTAGGAAGATCCTAAAATATAGAGATATCTTTGGTTTATATATTCATCGTAAATTCCGCATAACGACAGCGGTGGTATAATAACAATCGTTTGAACAAACTTTTACTCAAATTTGAGATACTTAATAAGAGTAATGGATATAGTATTGGTTAATAGAATTGGCGAATAAAAACAGAAGATAGAATACAGAAATAAAAATAAAAACAAAGATTTATTAAAGTTCTGTATACGTTGTTAATATTTTACTTTCTTAAATTAATAATTTTTGTTCAATAAAAATTTTGGATCACTTTAAAATTTATGATAGAATTGCAAAGTATATATTTAATATGGAATTTGATAGTGTTCGTCATAGGAGGAACATCTTTGTGTAGCATTTTCAAATATTTAGCCGTTCACTGCTCATAAAAAAAAAATCGTCGAACACTTAACGGTATAAATGAAAAATTTAAGCGTGCTAAAGCCGTTAAAAACAGTTTTATGAAACCAAAAAGTTTTAAAAACTTACTGCCTTCCAATCCAACTCTCTAGGGCTCACGTACGGACAGCTCACATTTTGTAGAGCCGATTCCACATTGCACAGCACGAGTCCTAACACGAGACAACGGAGCAGCATGCTGGAACCTTATCGCAGTGAACCGTGAAGCGCGATCGATCACCAACTGATTTACGAAGCAATGTTTCCTCATTTATAACTACAGTTTTTTACTAAGCATTTGTTTGGGGTATTTAGGAAACTGATTTGAAGCAGTTCACATTACTTGTATTGGTTCCAAGGGATTTACCTTGGATAATTGTGTGAACATCACATTTTTATTTATTGCTTTTCTTCGGCGATACATGAACTGAATTTTTTTATTTAGATGTACGAGTACATGTGCAAATTTATCCTGCTAATATTATTGTTTCGAAAGTTTGTAGGTCGCGCCATAAAGACAAACTTCTAGGTGAAACTTTTTTGATGAATTTATTGATAGTCTAAAATCGAACATAGGCTATTTTTATTCCGTGAACATGTCCCATGGGATAGATCTTACTTTTTACTTTTCTTCTCTTATTTTCTTCCCTTTCTTTCTTTAAGTAATCACCATGATTTTATCACAGGTGTGCTGGCAGAAAGTGACAAACTTCAGGAGATATAAAGTGAACATCTCACGGACATTGTTATGTTGGTGATGTTATTGCATTATATTATACATACATATGAGCCTATTAATTCTTTCAAAAATATTTTACTACGTCTTCATTTTAGCAGCTTAAGACAGTCAATATAAAAACTCTTTATAAGCGTCAGGACTAAGTGTGGATAAAAATATCCACACTTAGTCCTGACGCTTATAATAAAAGACAGAAAAATCTGATGAATAGAAAAGCATAAGTAACGAATTTACTAAAATAAATGTTGACTGGCCTAATTTGGGAAGCTTTGACATCAGGGCAGTTGTAAAGTTGCTCGGACTCTCAAACAAAACTGAAACGAAATTGAGTAATTCAATTTTTAAACAAAACATACAGACAACCGATCAACGTATACAAATTGTAGAAATTTGACTAACAAATTTGAGCTTAAATATTCATCATTAGAGCTTAAAATTAATTGAACTTTTTGACAGATTTGTTGATACATTTATTTTATGTATGTATGTAACTTTTAAAACTGTATTATTAAACATAAAAATACACTGACGCGGATTTTATTGTAAGGTAAAAAGTAATATTTAATATTTTTCCAATTGCTGTACTTCCTTGTCGTGATGTACTGGCAGAGTAGAATGGTACCTTCTCTTGTACCAGGTGTCGTAAAAGGTGACTAAGATACCAGAACCGACAGACTGCGGAATACAGAATGGGGATGGGCAGCAGTATCCCCGTCTCGAAAGCTGCGCTCTGCGATTGCTAACACTCTTGCCCAGGACGACAATTATGTGCAACGTTCCCCCTTTTCCCAAGAAAGAGGGCAGTGGATTTTCAATGGCTGGTATGAGGATGAAGATGATTTTTGTTTCTACACCAGGTTGACAAATAATCTCGCAGTTCACGTATTATCACAAGGATATCACGAACGCATCACTGCTTTTCTCACCCTTTACACCGGAACACAACAATACCTGCTGTTTTGCGGTAGAATTAGATGAGGGCGAGGTACCGATGCGGACGAGCTTTGTATAAGGCATTTATTATATATTCTACCTCATGTATTATCTGTCTGTTTGGGTACAAAAGCCTGAAAAATGGGACCACGGAAGAGTCCAGGAAAGTTAATACTATTGGACATTGGCCTCCCCAAAAAAAATTTATTTTTAAATTTTCTTTTCTAAGTTTTGTTAGTTAAGAAAACAGAATATTAACTATGAAAAACACACGGATGTCCGTTATTTTTTTGTATTCTGTTACACTTTTGTACTAGCACAATAGGTCGGAAATATTTTTTGCCTAAGTTGTTCAACTCGGATAAAAAATAAAGTAAAAGGTTAACAAGTGATATTTTTAACTGCACCCAGGCAATGAGACAGATTTTTTATTTATTGTGATTATAGACAATTTTGAATATATTTTTTATATATTTGATAATCTTAACTTTATTTTTTGGCTCATGGCAGAATCGTTTCAGCAAAACTTGAAAATATGTTTTTAAATTCCTAACTAATAATAAATACTGCTATCACATTTCAGAAAGGGATTTTCCCATTATTGCCACACTGGGCAGGCGTTGCAGCAATTATAGAGCGCAACTTCGCGTCGAGGATGGTGCTGCCCATCCCCACCCGATAATATTTAAGCTGCGCGGCTTTAAATTGATATACCACCATCTGTCGGCACTGGTACCGTAGTTGCCTCTTGCGACACATCTAGTACAGGGGGGTACTATTTATTCTACTCTGCCGGTACCTCACGACAAGGATGAATAATTGTAAAAATATTACTTTACATTACTTTTTGCCTTACAATAAAATCTGCGCCAGTGAATTTTATGTTTAATATTACAGTTTAAAAGTTACACACATATCTCACGCCTGTGTCCTAATGAGGATAGACAGACACTATGGATCTCCACTTGCTACGATCATAATAATATATTTACACACCATCTTACACATTGACCTGACTGCACGGTAAGTCGCTCAAAGCACTTGTGTTACGGATAGCAGACAATTATTTAATTATATATATTTACCACCCAGGCACAGAACAAACACAAATATTATTATATAAATATTTGTTTTGGGTCGATCCTTGGCGCACAAGATAGGACCACTATTAACTGCGCACCAGGCCCGATCTCGGCAAACCTCTCTTGCTTCCTTAACTTGCATTAATTCTTTCATATATTTATTATTGACACTGATCTTTTTAAAAATATGGTTTATATGTTGATAGTAAAATATATTAAATGATATTAATGATTTAGAAACAAAAGTTTTCAAATAGAAGTGAAGATGAATCCATAATTTTAAATTATGGATTTATCGTTTGAAATAAATGCCAATTCAAATGACGAAGATACTTCAATGGTTACTATATCCGAAACAACTTGTTTTATTTATTTATTAGGCTAACCGACATTTAATTACAAAGACCATGTGCCTCCATTCATATTAATTGATAAAGCAGACAATGTAAAACAAAAATATGTTTTTAAACACCTTTAAGAAAAATGTACTAAAATGAAACATTTGAAACTAACAGCATTCAAAATATTTAAAACAGTCTAATAAAATTTTGCATATGTCATTATTCACATCTATGCTGTCGCTACAAACGTTCCTTGCTTATCCTAGGCACTGGCGAGTTTTGACCTAACACCGTTTCGTTGTGGTGGAATGCATAATACTGCTTATACGAATCTATGACCATAGGATAAAAGATATGTTCATTAAATATGTATTCACGTAAAACACAAAAAAGTTCAGAATACACACACCCCTCATTCTTGTTTTTTATACCCTTTTAAACAGCCACCCAGGACAAACATTTGGGAGAATGCGTTTGTTCATTTATTTAGACTTAGTCGACTTGTTTCGTATTTCTTGTTTTGTTTTATTCGGGGACATATACCTATTATTTACTGTATGGTACCGACAGACTAGAATAGTACCTCAAACTATACCAGGTGTTGTAAGAGGCGGCTGAGGTACTGCAACTGGACAGATGACGGTTGCGTTGCTTGACTCTAAATAGTGTTTCTCAAAAGCAACAGAGTAGTGCACAGCGCTTTGCGATTTCTGCCACGATTGCCCACCGCGGCAATTATGGGCAAAATTCCTATTATGGGCCTGCCCTCATGTCCACCAGTGGAATTTCTGAAACTGCTTTAACAATATACCTTGCCAGCATAGCTTCCCCAGCATAGAAATTTTTATTGCCAGTTACCAGAGTAACCTGGAAATTAAATACATAGGAATAATTTAATACATTTATGTTTGTCCTGGTGTTACATATGGATTTAAGAAAGTGTTTAAGCTTGTTTTACTTATTTAAGACTACTGATTTTACTGATTATTATTGAATCTTCGGCTTTGTAACCTAAGTATTCAAAAATTAGTTTATAAAAACCAGAATTAAGTAAATATATTAAATATATATTTCTATAGCTATATAATCGATCACCATCCAGGATAAATATTTATTTAATTGACATTTTGGTTTATTCTATATTTAGATATTCAGTCATATATATATGTATATATAATTATTAAAACTCATTTGTTTTCTGATATCTGTAACACTTCTGCTTTATACTACTTATGGAGTGAGATCAAACTATGAAATGTTATGTGAACATATTATTATTATTTTATGACTATTGGGCGTAAAATTTACTACCGATTTAGAAAAAATGGAAATATTATTAGTTATCTGTCCGTTTACGTTATTTCAATAAACTTATAACATTTATTACTAGTTAGAATTTTCATATTTATCAAAACATTTCGTCTTACGCCATGTATATCATGATGATTCAATGATATCTTAATTTTTTCTGGATAAACTCTAGATAAGCCTACAGTATCAACTCTCACTATTTGGTTAAGATTAGATCTGTCTATACATTCACGAGGATGGTGATGTTTGCGTTTATTTTGTTGGTTGTGTTATTAAATTATGGGAATTCTCAAGTTCTGCAGTTTGGCAAATGTCCTACAGTCGATACGGTGAAATTCTTCGATTTAGAAAGGGTATGTAAATATAATAGTAATAATAATAATCTTGAATGTACATACCATAAAAAAACACGTTCAAATAACATAGAATAACATATAGTATTTATAGTAATACGTATAGTGTAAATGATGATGTGACAATAATAGAGAAAGGAATTTTAAGATGGTGTGGACATGTAGAAAGGGTGGATGAAAGTAGAATGACTGCACAAATATATAGAGAGAAAGTGAATAGAAGAGTTGGTATAGGACGACCGAGGTGAACATATCTTAATATCTTAACTAGGTAGAAGAAGTGTTACAGAAGGCCAGGTCAGAAGTAGCAAGAATAAACGAGTGTCTATGAAAGGACTATTGTGAGTGATGAGAGCAAGAGAGGTATGTTGAGATCGTGACAAGTGGAGATCCATAGTTTTTGCCTACCCCGATGGGACACAGGCGTGATTTATGAATGTTTGTATGTAGTATACGTCATTGTCATCATAACGGCTGTTGAATATCTACAGCTGGGATAGGCCTCCCCACGAAAGGTGGAATTGCCTTTGCGACGGGAATCCTGCTGTCTACCCCCGCCCTGTTACATTCGAGCTACACTATTTCGAATGGACATACCACCATTTTGTCAATTCTGATACTTCAGATGCCTCTTACGATACGTACACGGAGAGTTAATATTCTACTCTATTGGCGACTTATGCAAATGGTGGATGGTTACAAGAAATCATAGTATGCCTATCTTTTTTCCACCGACTCCTTGTAAGTTTCCAAGAGTGTAACTTTAGATATACCTGCTGTGTAAATTATGTTTTGTTAGTTGTTGCTTGAAACACGGCCCCGTATTAGTTTTTCTATAATCTACACGCGGCCAGATTAGCATGTTAATTTGATATGTGTAAATTTAGACAAGAAACAGAAAGATGTGATAAGAAATTCTAAGACTAGAAGACCTTGTATATTCGTCCTTCTCTCGATGAGATCTTATTGTTATTTTTTATTTCAAAATCCAATTTTGATCTGATGAGAAGTCATTAAAGTAAACTAAACGAGTATCAATGCGATCAATATGATAATTACACTGTTTTGTACAAAATTAAAACTCGACTTCTGTGGAATCCCTAATCTAAAAAACTCGAAGAATCTCTTCAAATATTGAAATAACGGGAATTCCTCATTATTTTGCAATTGGCTTCAACCAATTTAATTCCCCATAAAACAAGTATTTTCATACAATATTATATTTTAATATAGGATATATAAAGTTACACTTCAAATTAATTTTCTTCATAATTTAATATTTACAAAATCAGGCAATCATTCATCACACCAGCCATTGAAAGTCCACTACTAGACATGAGCCACTCCAAGATGAGGAGGTTTTTTGCCCATAATAGCCGCGCTAGGCAAGCGTGTTGGCAAATGGCAAAGCGCAACTATCGCGACGAGAATGCTGCTGCCCATACCCGCTCTGTGCACTAGAGCTACCCTGCTTCGGAATATACCGCCATCTGTAGGTTCTGGTACCTTAGTCACCTGATACGATACATGGTGCAGTGAAAGGTTCTATTCTATTGTGCAAGTACCTCACTGCACTATACGGTTCATCATTATGCCTTCTCATATTTTATAAACATTGCTTTTTTAAACCATATTGATTGCAGTTTCTTGGCACATGGCATGAAATACAAAGGTACCCAGCATGGTACGAGGAGAGCGGTCACTGCGCCTACAAACGCATCCAAGCCTGCGGCCGCCGCATCGAGATCGAGCATGGCTTCGTGAAGGATGGCGTACTGTTCGTACTTCACGTTAATAGTACCTATTCTCCTGGGGATGAAGCGGTATTTGAGATCCAGAAAAACAATGTTGGTAAGGCTAATATCTACCATCAGGGTTCAGTCCCCAACTTTGTATATGTGGACTTCCTGGGGGAACTCTCTTTGGACCATAACTCCTAAAGGGTTTTAGCTATTTATACCTATCTATAGTTCATCATCCTCATCATATCAGCCATTTGAAGTCCTGTGAAAAAGTATTGCGCAGCTTTCGTCAAGGGGATGCTGCTGCCCATCCGCGTCCTTTGCATTTTAACTACACTGATTCGGATGTAAATACCGCCATTTGTTGGTTCTGGTACCTTAGTATCTGGTATCTTAGTAGTTCTGGTATCTTACGATTCCCGATACAGAAGGATACTCTGCTGGTACCTAACGGCTATTTTTTATACAATAATAATACAATAAAAAACAAAGCGAGGACACGTGCCTACTAACTGACATAGATTATGCTGTGATGTTCTATTTACAGATCCTGTAGGAGTTCCGCTGTCAGTTGTGGCGACCGACTACTCAAACTACGCTATAATCTATGGATGCAAAGTGAATCAAGATTTGAATATTAAATACAGTGAGTACTACGAGTATATTAAAATGATAATTAGACCAATACATGAATTAGACCTCATATTTGTGATCTTTGGATCTCTCTCACCTATTTTTAATGTCAAACAATAGCGTTCGCATTCTGTGTCCTGGTTTGAAGACTGCGAGAGACAATGAAACTACTGCGTAACGTGAAATAATATCTCCAAGTCACAAGGTTGGCAACGTGATAATGATATCATTGTGATATCAGGAGTGTCAATAGGCTGCAGTGACGGGACTATCACGGGAATTGTATGCTTGTTCGTCAACCTGGTCTAATAAAAAATCCATTTGACAGGCCTGGCAGCGCAATCAGTAATATCTATATTTTACGCCAAGGGTTCTATTTCAATCTATCTGTATCTGGGTGTTCAATATAATTTTTTATATTATTATTATGATTCCTCTGTTATGTTTTCTGTAAAAAGGTATTTAACAAGGCTTATGGCACTTGTTAAGCGACTCGATCTTGTGCACCAAAAGTCGTGGGTTCTCTTTCCACCCAGACCAAATATTTATATAATGATATTTGTGTTTGTTTTATATGTTATTTATTTTGTATTGTTTTTATGAATTAAAAAAGAAAAACAATAGTACTTTTTAACATTTACACGCGTTTACTACTTCTAATAAAATACTTTTTAACGAGTTTAAAGCAGTGAAAATTTTCTAAAAAACATTGTAAATCTTGCAAACTGAAAAAAACGTAACCGCATTTTAAGGCTGTTACGTTTAAGGCGGTAGTTATTCTTATCATCTAATCATTTTCTACTTTCAGCACTTGCTTGGATATTGTCTCGAGAGAAAACTCTATCACCGGAACTGAAGGAATCAGCCATACGCATGCTGAACAGTATACCATACACAAGTCCAGGGTTCCTGGAGACAGTCAGACAGGACGGCAAGCAATGCGCATACCACTGGGCAGCTCACGTGCAAGCTGACAGCACAGAAGATGGAGAATAAACAAGTTTTTATGTTATACTAATGATTATTTTGTGACAATCCAAAAAAACCTTTAATCCTTACATTTGTATAATAATCTATTACCTTTATATACATATAATTTCAATGTACGTGTGTATGTCACTGAACTCCTTTTAAACGGTTGGAATGAATTTCGCGAATGCATTAATATGGAGACCTGGATGATTTAGATTCACAGATCAGCCCGACAGGTGTCGCTGCTGTCAGTATCTACTTTTTTAAATTTATTTATTTAACTTTTTGTACATATATAAATTAATGTACATATTGCGGACTTATTGCCAAGTAGCATTATCTACCAGTCAGCCATCGGGCAAAGCAGAAACAGGACCAAGGTGGTATTAAATAATATTACTAAATAATATGTATAATAATAATAATAATAAATTCCCACAACATCTCATACATTGACCTGACTCCGAGGTAAGTCGCTTAAAGCACTTGTGTTACGAACGCCAGACAACAGAGGAATCACAAATATACTACTTAAATACATATATTTTACACCCATACACAGAGAAAATACAAATATCATCATATAAATATTTGCTCTGGGTGGGAATCGAACCCACGACCCCTGGTGCACAAGACAGGATCACTACCATCTGCGCCATCGGGCCCGTCATGAATATATAGACAATGCTATGTATCTATATTATTTGCCTTTAATTTCATACTTTATATAATACTAGCTATGACCGCGACTTCGTCCGCGTGGAAGAGTTTTTTTGGGTACCACACCTCTTTACCTTAACTTATATAAACTTTGAATGTTATGTTTAGTTATATAGAATCAATGATCCGAAAAATAAATTTCTAGCTCTAAAAATAGCGATACTTCCATACAACTTTTAATCCTCCCTTTCGACTTTGACTAAAGTAGCTATTTAACTATGGTTTTATTTCAACTTGTCTCAGGTATCAGGCGGGACTCGAACCCGCATCTTTCACATACCGCGAGACTGCGCTACCGATATGCTACTGAAACTTAAGCGGACATGTCAATTTTTTCCTAGGAAAAATGAGTCCTCCGGTATGGGAAATATAAGCTCTGAGACTTGAGACAAGTTAATCTTTTTCTAGTAAAAATCATTTTAAATATAATTCAGAATTTTCTATGCATATAACCTCTTAAAGAAGTCAGTTATTATTAATAGATTGAATCAATCAATAGTACTCATAAAATATATAAAAATATACATAAACTTGACGCCAAAGATATATTTCTCCTTAGATATTAAAACTAGTTAAGGAATATGTAGAATAACTGATTTTACTAAATAATGTTTTTTATAATAAATATTTTAGTTGGAACGATGACCCGAATACCGTTAAAACAGGTAACTTTAACCTTAGAGTGTAACATTAGCTACAGAACTTTAACCAACAAAAACTGTAGAGTAAATAGTATTTTTTATATGCAATAATGACAACAAAAGAGGCCGGTTTATATTAAAAAAAATGTTTTGTAGCTGCAGAAATAACCTGCAATCAGAATTATCATGATTATTTTGTATCCCAACTTTTACTATCTCCATTTTGAATTCCCTTTTACAATTTAAAAAAACAAAAAATATCATGTATTATAAAGATAAATAAATCTATTTGTTGTAGGAAATCTGGAAAGTAGAGTGACAATAAAACACTATAATACGATAGGTAGACCTAGAGTCGTCTGCATTGCCTCACTCTTGAAAATTTCCACCGCCAAATAGCTGAATTTGCATTACTGTGTTCTAGTTTGAAGGGTGGCACTGAAATTACTGAAATTACAAGGTTTGGAACGCGATAGTAATATCCTAGTGATGTTTTATGCGTCTTTAGGCTGCGGTGACGCTTTCTACCACGCGGACTGTATGCTTGTTTGTCAACCTGATATATTAAAAACAAAATGATAGAGTGACCAACAGAATGATGACAGAGACAGAATTACGAACAAATATATATAACCTTTATTGATCGTAAAACAAAAAAAATATTTCTAAAGTATTACATAAAAGAAAGAGTCTAAACTGATTTAATAAAAGATTAAAAAAAATACAAAAAAAATATTTATAGCTTAAACTGTTAGATTTTTTTTCAAATTTATATCGGCACAGGATAATTGAATGTGGTAGGCTCATAAGGTTTATCGTCGTAATACTTAGGACTGCATTTGGTCAAGTCGTCTTTGATGAGCATCTCAGGAGTAACCCCGATCCTCTGAAGAGGGTTTAGTGCCAGCTCTTTAGAGACATCATTTAAAATTGGGTTACGCGATAGGATCCATACGTAAACTGAAAAATTTAAGTAAATATTAAATCTTATGTAACAAATTATAGTTGTGTTATCATGATATTTATATGTACTTTGTTTATTTAATTATTACCATATTTATGCATTAAGATTTCGTATCTGTAACTTATTGGTAACTACTAAACTGATTTTAACAAATGTTTGCTGACTAGAAGTAAAGAAAGATTCGTTGGAGTGAAACAACATTTGCAATAGTTGTTATTGGGTGACAGAAAAATAATCTCGATTTCGTTTATGGACCAAAATTCTTAGCGAAACAGTCCCAGCTACATTTGCACCTTAAAACCTATCAAACACCTGCGTGGGTCTTGACTTATTACGATAATTGTGTCTCTACAATGTAGAGTTTTAAAAATAACTGACAAAATGATATATGCACTTACTGTAATGTTTATTAACGAGTGGGCTATACTGGCACGTGTATGCGGTCGCATAAAAATTGTAATTAGTTGCCAACACGTAGAACTGGTAGCTTCTGGTTTGCACTGAAAAATAACATATCATCATTATCAGACCAGCCGTAGAAATTCCACTGCTGAAGAAAGAGCCTCCGCAAGAACGGGAGAAATTTTGTTTACAATTACCGCGCTGGGCAGGCATGGTGGCAATTGCAGAGATGGTGTAAAATGGAACTGCTTTCGCATAATTTGTATTTTTGCACGTTTTTTAAAAAATAATAATAAAATTATGAAATCTTTATTTCCGTATGTGCCTTTAATGTGTTATCTAATTGAGTGTGTGTGTTTTTGTGTGCGGATGGGCAGGTTTTGGTGTATGTGTATGTTCAAGAGTGAATTCTGGTAACTTTATTTTATAGTTTTCAACACTCCATTCGTTTCCGAATAACTCCACTTCATAAGTGTCCGTGATGAGTTCTTTGGTTTCTCTTGAATTTGTCTGTGCCAAATTTCATCAAAATTGGTTGAGAGGTTTTAGCAGGAAAGCGTAACAGACAGACAGACAGAGTAACTTTCGCATTTAAAATATTATGGTAGGGATTCACTCTGTTGAACCCCCCAGTCAGATATGATAATGACAGATAGAGAAATTCAATACTTACATCGTCGCGGTGCATTTTGGTAGTGAAACTGCAAACCGATATTGGCGTCCAATGCTTGCCTTCTCGCGAGTGTGCCTTCACTGTACCGGTGGAACAGACCACGATCGATCCTGGACTGGTTGAAGAAGATCGCAAATTCATGGACAGAAGTGGCCTTTGTATCAATCTGGATGGTCGAGCAGTTGTTTCTTCTCAACCCATCGCTGGAGTAGTAGTAGATTTGGTGCCATTTGCCGTAGAACTAGAAAATATTTGAGCAAACTATTTTATTGTTAAATCTAAACAGACAATCATACTAAATCTTAATGGAATCTCCTTATATGAAATCAGCAAACAAGCATGCGGCCCGCTTGATGGTAAACGTGACCGCAGCCTTTACACGCCAATGTCATCACAAGGATATCACTAGCGTGTCGCCAACACTGTGAACTGAAAATACAATGTCATAATTACCTAGTAATTTGACTGCCTCTCTCACCCTTCAAACTGAAAACTTCTAGAAATAGGTGAAAGTGAGTTACTAATGCAGACGACGTTTGTAAGAAGTCTATCTAATAAATCCTTTCTTAGTACTCTCCTACGTTATAAACGAAACCCCTGTGCTATTTCAAGTTTCTAAGCCTTATAGTTTAGGTCCTGAGTTGATATTATTCAGTCAATTAGCTTCTCCTTTTAAAAATATAGATTATACTCTAATTACGTGTTATTCCTTATTTGTACGTAAAAATCTACGTAGTTATTAGAAGAACAACAAATATAATATCATATATACACCTCTTCATCATCATATCAAACATTGGAAGTCCACTGTTACACCTCCCCAAAAAGGGGGAATTTTGCCCATAATTGCCGCACTGGGACATGCTGGCAATCAAAGAGCGTAGCTCTAATAATAATAATATTACATCAAAAATTCTGACATAAACTCTTTATCAATCTTGAGAAAGACTTCCGATAGACATACATAAACGTCGAACAAAACAAGCTGGAAAGAAGTTCCTTTTGATTAATTGAAGGTGAAGGAATTGTAATATTTTTTATACCACACTGTTCAATGCGAAATTGAAAACGAAACGAAAATAACTGGTTTACTTTCAATGAGAGAGATAGAGAGATAGACAGAGAAACACGCGCACGCTGCACGGCTTACAACTATAGCAAAAAGTGTTATTATAACTTTTGGTGTTAATTTTTTCCGTCTAGCCCCCTTTCGTAACGCGAGATAAGAACTTCATTCTAAAAACTATTTTAAAGCGGTTATAAAAGTAGTTAATATGTGCCAAATTTAATACTTACATCTACAATATTAAAGTTTTCCTGAACTTTGACATTTTCCGGACATTTCCCGGGCAATGTAAAATATCCCAAAACACTCCAAACGCACAAACAAAAAACATATGATCTCAACATTATCGTTGCCCGTCTGTCGCAACAGTATTCATTATATTAAATTAAACTTATAATAATCTGTTATTAAACTAACCAAGTTGAACTAAGGTTATCGCGAAACAATAAATAAATGTCTGCAGTTAATTTACTGTCATAATAACATTACTTCTAAGAATATCGGAATATTTTTTTCCTCGAATTCATCTTACCACTACTATAATTAGTGTAATTTCCAATTCCTATCTTCCTCTCACGAACGTAATCTCCGTTCTTCTAATACTCTTTCGCTCTTAACTCCTTCTCATCACTCTAGTTTTTTGACAAACTCTTTTACAGTGACAGCTATACGACTCTGGAACGAGCTTCCGTTGAATATTAAGCAATCCCCAAACAAATTTAACCTGAAACGCTGTCTCCGTACTTTATTTACTGATGCTGCTTCTCTAACTTTATAACCCTATTTCTGATGTACGTTATTTTATGTATATATATTTGTTTATATCATATGCATTTATTGCGTTTATTTATACAAATATGTAAGCCACGTTTATTTATTTTGTATATATATTGCCTGCACCACTATATATATATATTTTTTTTCTATGTTTTGTATAATGGTTCACTGGGAGATAATGCTATCTGGCATTAAGTCCGCCATTTGTACATTTTGTAACATTTTGTGCAATAAAGTTAAATAAATAAAAATAATTGTTTGTTCATAATATTTATGAACAAACAAAACATAAGAAAACTACTTCCTAACGGCTATAAAACGCGGTTTATTAAACTTTTTACATTTTCTGTTTATGTATTTTGAGAATGGTAGCCTAATATTTAAAACGCTCTTGGTAAGGGTATTTCTCGAAGCGCGCCCCTTATGAAATGCCGAAAGTGCTGGCCGTGAGATACCGACAGAGTAGAATAGTACCTCCCCCATACCAGGAGTCTAGAGGCCACTAAGGTAGAACCGACAGATGGCAGTATATCCATCCGAAACAGCACCAAACCATCAAATGCTCAGGGCGGGTGAGAGCAACACCATCCTCGTGGCGAATGCTGCTCCTTGCGATTGTCAACATGCTTGCCCAGCGCGGAAATTATAGGTAAATAACCTCCTTTCTTGGAGAGGCCTATGCCTGACAGTGGGCTTTCAATGGCTGGTATGATGATGTTGATGAAACAAGCAAAAATAAGTTTGATAACAACCGAACAGTTACTGGAATTTAGTTATTATGTTATGAATTATTACAATATTTTCTTTGAAGTTATCAATTGTAAACAAACAGTTCTTGGAGTTCAAGTTAAGATGTGTCCATCATTATAATACAAAATGTAATCCGTTATTAATTTTATGTATCAAATATTTATTGTTAAAAACTTGTATTTAAAGTTACGATTAAATCCATAACAAAGTACGGTTTATATTATATGCTGCGAGAACATTTTCTGGTATATATATATATAGCGTATGAATTTAAAGCTATCTTCGTTGCAAATTTCATCAAAACTTTTTCACCAGTTTAGATTTGAAACCGATTGAAAAGAGAAATATATACAAACAGAGTTTCGCTTATAACATTGTATTGTATATTACACCACAGTTATTAATTTTATATCAATGACTAAGTTTTTAATCACATCGCTATCAATTTGATAACATTTGTCAAGACGCTATCAAAAAAAATGTGGAAAACCGAAATAACCATAGGCGATTACTCTAATAACATTGGAACTGACTTCTCAGCACAAAAGAAACACTAGGAAAAATTGGACATGTCGACTAAGGTCTCGGTAGCACAACGGTATTAGTTGGAAAAGGTTGCAGGTTCGCGTCCCACCTGTCACCTGAGACAATAAAATATAATATAAAATATAAAATTCAGGATTGATCAATTTATATAACCAATAAAATAAAATTAACTATATCATTGTAAGATTGTCTATGTTGTCCTTCTTTGGATCCTTAATAAACCTTAATTGGTTTTAAATATTTCCTTCACAATTACTAGTTATATTTTTCTTTATTATATAACTTAAGCTTTTATTCCCTTACTCGTAAAACTTTCAAAATAAACGTCTATGTTGAACCAGGTCGAAAGTAATTAGGTACCATTTATAGTAATAAATTCCCACATCTCAAACATTGACCTGACTCCGTTGTAAGTTGCATAATGCACTTACAAATGCCAGTAAAGAGAAATATTCTACTTAAATATATATATAATATATACGTGCCGAGCCGAGCGAGCTGAGGGAGCGAATCGAGCGTGCCTCGGCAGCGGCCGGCGAATGCCACAAACAAAAAATCCATCCTTTTCATATGTTTTGACGTAACCCTATGGGGTTAAGATGAAAAAGCGACTAACGCAATAGTTTTTCCGTTCAATTTAACTTTATTCCCCATCATCGTCATCCTATCAGCTACTCGACACTGTTGGACATAGGCTTCTCGAAGGTAGAAAGAATTTTGCTCTTCATAATAAATCCCCACGCCGGGCAATCATGTTGACAATGGCAGAGCGTAGTTTTACGACGAGAATGCAGCAGGGCAGTACTCACACATTCGCTGAGCTGTTACGAATAGCCCCTTACGACACCTCGTAGAGGAAGATGTGCTATTGTACTGCCAGCAACCCAGCTTGTTTTTATGAATGCTACTAAATAATTTAGATGAATTAAAGAAGGGCCAGAAACAAGCGTGTATAAAAGAATCGATGCGAGAGTGGTATGCCAATATTGTAGCAAATAGAGGTCCGTAGTCTCTGCCTACCTCGATGGTACATAGGCGTGGTATCTGTATGTATAAATCAACATGCACAAAGGTTATTTGACCCAGATTCACTTTGAATTATAGTTTTACATAACACACTTAAAATTACTAAAGGAAGTGTTCGTTATAGGAAACCGTACAGGCTCAATTTAAAAAGTAATTTCAATGTGGTCCGCCTTTACTGCAGGGGTCATATCATTGAATAATTACTGCGTGGGATGAGCAATCGACCCATTCTGAGGTAATTCGTCGAGACGGGCACATGCTTTTGTGGAAAACAATGTTTTTTATCATTTGTTTTTGTTTTGGCATCGCGCTTGGAGCCGAGTTCACTTTGCCAGGGGAATGTCCCAATGTGAAGTTGCAAGAAAACTTGGATCATACTAAGGTGAGACTTTCATAAGATGACACTTTTTTACGCATGCTTTCAAAATATATCACCCCATGTATTGTGGAAAATCCATTCAACTTAATGTGTTGAGCTTTGAGTAAATATAATGGTCAGGTATAATATCATTTCTTAAAGAAAAAAAATAGATGTTTATAGAAAAAAAATCTTGTTTGCGAAATTAAAAATGTCTGGTAAAATTAAAAACAGTCTTCTACAGTTAAAATAAATGTTATTTTTGTTACCAAATACACGGAATTAAGTTTAATATCCTTCGAGTAACAAATTAAGAAAAATAATAATTGACAGATGCGGACGCTGCAAGGAGGCGTCTTCAGTGTTAGTTTCGGTTCTCGTGACAAAATTACTTGAGTCATTTTTGTCTGAGACAAAAATCAATGTTTTTGAAGCAAGGCATTGTTACTCCTAATAAGATTGCTTAAAATTCGTCAAGTAGTTTCGGTAACTGGACGTAATAAAAAAGATTAAAAACTCTATATAAATAGTTATAGCCAATGTCCTTTCAAAGGCTGTAGACTATCTATGTACCAAATTTCATTTAAATCGATTCAGTAGTGTAAGCGTGATTGCGTAACAGACAGACAGAGTTACTTTCGGATTTATAATATTAGTAAGGATTGTAAAACATTTACGCGCTTAATACTCATAAGGAGAGAGATTGGCAAAATCTGCAGAATATGAGCATGCTCTAGACAAACGCAACCACACACATTGACAAACCTTAATCACTCGCGAAGAAACGCCGTTTTATTCCACGGATGATTTGCGAGGAATTGAAAAACATCCAACTTTTAATAGAGTAAATGGTTGAAAAATACCACCGGCCCGGGGCTGATCAAAAAGGCGAACATCATCAGCACTGCCTGATTACAAGATACTGTCAGCATCTAATGCGTGGAGGAACACAAACGTAGAAAATTGATATACTAAAAATAAAAAAATAAAAAAATTGTGAAGGTAGTAATTGTAACTTTCGAAATCTGACACAACATCTTTTGTCAATGTTGAGAACGTTTGTGAATCTTGAAAAAGTTTTGTGCCCTTCGGTGCCCTTTGGTTCCACACTTAATAAAGGTATTTAAGTAGTATATTGGTGATTCCTCTGTTGTCTGATGTTGGTAACACAAGTGCTTTAAGTGACTTATCACAGAATCAGGTCAATGTACGAGATGTTGTGGGAATTAATAATAATAATATAATAATAAATTCCCACAACATCTCATACATTGACCTGACTCCGTGGTAAGTCGCTTAAAGCACTTGTGTTACAGACGCCAGACAACAGAGGAATCACAAATATACTCCTTAAATACATATATTTTACACCCATACACAGAGCAAACACAAATATCATCATATAAATATTTGCTCAGGGTGAGAATCGAACCCACGACCCCTGGTGCACAAGACAGGATCACTACCATCTGCGCCATCGGGCTCGTCAATTTTTTATCATATGGCTATATTTATTTTTATTATATAGTTAACATGTCTCTAATGGAACAACCTATAGGCAAACGGACTTGCACATTTAGTTGTAGGGAAATCCCCTAAATATATTATATATAATTCCAAGAATTCCATGTGACCTAAATTGAATATCAATTTTTTTCGCTGAATTTGTATGTTTAAAATTATTTAAAGATAAATTTGTTAATCCCTTTAACAATTATTCGAATAAGTAGATACGAGGTTTAAAGTATTACGTATGTATTAAATACGATATCTTATTTAGGTATATAGGGATGGGCTCGATGGCACAGATGGTAGTGATGCTATCTTGTGCGCCAAGGGTCGTAGGTTCGATTCCCACACAGAGCAAATATTTATATGATGATATTTGTGTTTGTTCTGTAGTATATTTGTGATTCCTCTGTTGTTTTGCATCCGTAATACGAGTGCTTTAAGGGACTTTCCACACAGTCAGGTCCATATATAAGATGTGGCAGTTTGACCGATGGCCCGATGGCGCAGATGGCAGTGATCCTATATTGAGTGCCATGTTTGTGACCTGAGATTCACGTCCGATCTCGTAGACCGCGTCACGTCTTAGACGACCCTCCCGACAAAATAACCGCGAAACTCGCAGCCCTTTCTCGCCCTCTCACTGGCACAACTCAACCACTGACACTCCACATGCACTCGTATAACAGAGCAGTACACCGCGTTCGCCGGCGAACGCGTGAAGTCCCTGCCCCTATGAGCGATAACTGTCGGGCTGTCGGGCTCAATCAGTCCGTCCTCTTTTGTTTTAATTTAATTCATTCATAGTAAATTTAACCCCAACGACGGCGACCGAGCCTAGGTCGAGCCTCTAGAGGCGCCCTCGGTCACGCCGTCGGCCCCGCTCAAATCTCGCGAGCCATTGCGGGCGCGGGGCACGCAGGATTGTTACGGGCATCGGTCCTCTCATCTTTGAGAGGCCCCGCCCTCTTTTTTCGGTGGCGCTGGAATTGACGTCTGAGTAGTCCAGCACTAGGTTCGTCCGAAAAAAAAAAAAAAAAATTGTGACCTGAGGTATATGTGATTCTCTGTAGTCTGATGTCCGTAACACAAGTGCTTTAAGCGAGTTGTACAGAATCAGGTCAATGTATGAGATGTTGTGGAAATACACTGATTTGCAAAAAAAAACGGGCGGTTTTGATTTTAATTCTTCTTTAAAAAAAATTACCGTACCTACATGATTTCAATCATTTGTACATTACTGGCCGGTTTTAAAAATTCCGTGGTGTTTAAAACATTACGTACTAAAATCAAATTTTCGTTTGATGTTTGTTTTTACAGACAAACCACTTTTTATCCTACATTTTTGGTGAGAAGTTCTAAAAATAATATCGGTTTTCATAACCTTTAGTCAATTTTTATGAATCTATTTCATATTCTTAATTATCAAAGCTTCATTTATTTCTGTTTAGCTGTCTCAATAATGTTACAGAAAGTGGTAAAAGCTACCAAAATTATTGCGCTGCTCGAAGAGGGTTGCAGCCAATGCTTCGTGGCTCAGAGGCTAAGTGTGAGTCGCTTGACGGTCTTGACGCATATTGGTCTAAGGACGGTTAGGAGGATGCTTCCCGCGGCTAATATACGCAGTCATCGCTCGGCCCGCGACCCGAAGTTACTCCGTGAGCACAGAGTTGCCAGGCTTAGGTTTGCCCGAAATTGTGAGTCATGGACTCAAGAAGACTGTAATGTAATATATTGTTCTCCGATAAAGCCAGGATATCTCTTTTCGGTGAATATCGACGTCAGCGAGTGCTATGAAGACGAAGAGAACTTCTTTGCATAGGCTTGTTTTAAAGAAACCACACCTTATGGTGGGGGCTGTTATGTTTTGGGCAGGAATAAATTCAATGGATCGTACAGAGTTAGTCTTCATTGAAAACGGCTCACTGACTGGACATCGATACATAACGGAAGTTCTAATTTCTCATGCATGACCCGCATTGACCGCTTTAGGCGAACACTAAATTTTTATGGACGACAACTCTCGCGCCCACCGGTCTGGCGATGTAGAAGCGTATGTGCAAGAGGTCGACATTCGTCGTTTGGATTGGCCAGCTTGAAGTTCCAACCTCAATCCTATAGAGCTGGCTCCGCAGACCATCAGAGAGCTAAAAAATGTGATTACCGCGGAGTGGAAACGTATTCCGCAAGCAAGTATCCGGGATATCCTCGCTAGCATACCCAGACGTATTCAAGCTGTGATTTCAGCTAGAGGGGGTCACACTCGATACTAAACATTTATCTGCTTTTACTTTATTAAAGAAAAATAAAAAAAATCTTTGTAAACTTTTACTTCACGAGCATATGCACTACTAGCGAGCATACACTACTAGTGAACTTTAGCATTAAAACCCATATATTTTATCAAAATTGTATGATAATATTGACGAAAACGATTATTTGCTTATTAATTTACAAAATTGTAAAAGTAAAACTACCTATCAATATCAAACAAACCAATAGTATTATTTGAAATGGTTCATTGCTTAGGTGAACGTTTTTTTGCAAATGAGTGTATATTATTATTATATCACTAAATAAGTATGCAACTGTTATTTAAATACTGAGGTTTGGGCGAATGTATTTCCCAAACCATACATTTCGAATGGTTTTCGGGGCATAAATATGGCTTTCACAGGCCAAAAGATGGTGTCTAAGATATTTTATTCTAATAATCCTAAAATAATTAAAATTATTATATAAAAGACGAGTAAGATCGAAATACCTGTATACTTGGTTAATTTTCACACCATTATCAATTTCACTACTATTATATCAGCCAAGACAGTACCTCCTCCTGTATCAGGTGTCGTAAGAGACGACTAAGATACCGAAACCGTCAAATGGCGGTATCCATCCAAATTATGGGCAAAAATCCCCTTTTTTGCGGAGGGCTATGTCCAGCAGTGGACTTCCTATTTTTGACATTTAAAACTACAAATTTAAAATTGACTATCACGTTTTTGCGAGTTCATCTAGATAATACCTCACCAGTACTGGAGATGTCGCACGAAGCGACTTAGGTACCGGTATCGATAGATTCCGGTACCTGAGTACCTGCATATCCACTCAAGATAGCGTATCACAAATGAAATAGAGCATAGAGTAGCAGTATTCGCATAGCTACGTTAAATAATTGCCACCATACCTGCCCTGCACGACCAAAACCCCTTTTCTTGGGGGGCTCTATATCATACGTCCTAGTGGACGTTTTCCAACGTGACAAATGTGCTACTATAATTATGATTATGATTTATTAGTATATTATATTATAAAAATAATAAATATACTACAGATTTTGTACGCGCCGCAAGACAACTGAAACTTTCAACAAAAAATGGAAACGCGTCTTAAAGTAATCAAAAATGAATTGTATATCTTTTCCGAATTTTACAAAATTATGTATTGAAATATGTTTTCTAACAGTTTTCAGGTGTATGGTACAACGTCGCCAGTTATGCCAGCGACGGACGCCCAATCTATGACTGCGCGAACCTGGAATTCCAAGAAGACAACCTAGGGTATACCCTGAGGGAGACTTACGTTAATGATGACCAGGGAAACAGGACACAGAAGTCGTACTTTGCCAGGGTGGATCCTACCTTCGATGCTGGGAATAAAGCACAATTTATTGTGAGCCATGAGGACGGGGGTAGGTTTTTTTTCATCTTTCGAATCTTCATTTATTACGAATGCGTACCAATTACTTAGAAATATTAAACTTTCGCCGCTAAAACTAAGCCTTAAATTTAACTGAATTAAAAACCAAGTCCATTTTTTAATAATAAAAAAAAAATTACGTACGTTAACCTGAATTCCGAGAATTGCAGCCTAACACACTTGTGTTACCGATATCAGCCATCAGAGGTATTACGAATATAATACCTTAATATATATAAACACAGAACAAAAAGAAACATTCATACATACTTACATTAAGCCTGTTTCCTATCGGGGCAGGCTGAGACTATGGATCTCTGCTTGTCACGATCTCGGCATACCTCTCTTGCTTCCCTTACTCGCATTAGTCCTTTAACACACGCTCGTTTATTCTTGGTACTTCTGACCTGGCTCTTCTTTAATACCTGGTTAACATATGTTCGCCTCGGTCGTCCTATACCAACTCATCCATTCACTTCCGCTCTATATATTTGTGCAGTCATTCTACTTTCATCCATCCTTTCTACATGACTAAACCATCTCAACATTCCTTTCTCTATTGTTGTCACAATATCATTGTTTATAACACATCAATATCTTATTTCAATATTTTTTAATCTATCTCTCAAACTCACACCCTACATACTCCAAAGTGCTCTCATTTCAACAGCATTTATTCTACTCGCGTGCTTCATCTGCTATACCCAACATACACTTACCATATGTACTGTACCAGTGTTGGAACCAACACACTTGCATCCAGTCGTTCCTACGTTGACACACATTTTGGCTGCCCATTACAAAAATATTTATCCTGAATAGGGATAGAAACCACGACTATTGGCCCACAAGATCATGACGGGCCGATTATATTAAAAATCAATACAGATCCAAAATCAGTTGATCTATAATGTTGATTGGATCTGAGCTGAGCTGTTTTATATAGACCATGTACACGTATCCATATACTACACACAAATTTAAATATCTATTATCAATACAAATTAATATTTTTTTCATAATTATATAATAGTCTAACACAAGTTCTGCCATTTCTAACTTTTAAATCAACGGCCATACGTATAAAGGGACATATCGAAATTAATGTTTACAGTAGAAAATGTATAAGGTTTTATGATTCCACTTTGAAAGTACAATGATTTTACTACATATGATGAACATCATATAAATATGGGTGGAGATCAAATCTACTATCTTCTGCGTCATCGGCCCCTTCAAATCCAAACAAAAAAGGAAACACCGGAAATAATTATCTTTGATCTATCATATCAAAGTGGTTTCTCCACCGGATACTATTAATAATAATACATGCATAATATAATCCAAGCAATTTATTGAGTATTTTTACCAATAAAAGAACAAAAATGCGATTCTTTACCAAATTTATTCCAAGACAAATATTTATAGGATATTATAAACCTTTAATTCATTCACCTTTCGTTTTTCGTTTTTGACATGTCTTTTTATACGTCCTAATATTTGTAACAAGCAATGTTGGGTTTATAATAATTAAATTTGTAACAGTCTTAAGCTTTCGATTAAAAGTGTGAACTAGTCAATTGATTACGGTATTCAGTCTCTAACTTATAGTAACGATAAATGTAGTATAATTACTGCCCTTGCTTAGACACCCCATGATAAGTTTCTTTTTTCTTAAGTGAAATCAAACTAGTTTCGTTTAATAATAGTAATGAATACTTTATTGTACACTAAACACAAAAATACATGAAAAAAAAACAGTTATTATAAAGTACTTTGGCCTTATCGCAAATAGCTCCTATTTCTTCCAGGCAACCTATGGATGGAAAAACTAAATGAGAAAGAGGTAGTAAGACGTGTCAATAAGAACGATAAAAAAATATATTTAACTTGCTGTTCCCGCGACTTCGTCCACGTGGAATAGTTTTTTTGGGTACCATACCTCTTTACCTTAACTTATACAAACTTTGAATGTCATGTTTATTTATATCGAATCAATGGCCTGAAAAAATAAGATTCAAGTTTCTAGCTCAAAAAATAGCGATACTTTCATGCAACTTTTCATCCCTCCTTTTGACCACTTACAACCCTTATTCCGAATAAAAAATAGCCTACGTCCTTTCTCAAGGTTTAAAGATTATCTGTTCCAAATTTCATCGAAGTAGGTTAAGAGGTTTAAGCGGGAAAGTATAACAAACAGACAGACAGACAGAGTTACTTTCGCACTTATAATATTAGTAGGGATATACATAAAATATATTGTATTTAAGGAAATATAATTAGGTATAACTGTAGTAATTTATTATATCTATAGTAGTAAATAGGCTTATAGTCCGTCTAAATGTCATGGGTTACCTTCGTTTATGGATGCATGCTATAGAATACGCGAATGTCAACCGTTTCCAATCCTCATTTTCTCGGATAACTTTCAGAGGAAGTTTTAATCCATTTTATTTATGCTCACGCTATTTAATAATTGTGCTTACTATTTACAGATAAAGTCTTGCAGTTCCCATTCTTTATTTTGTCAACGGACTATAACAACTTCGCTCTCGCGTACACCTGCAAGACATTAAAGAAAAAACAACGTACTCACTACGGTAAGATATATAATAGATTTGTAGACTAAATATAATTGTCGATTTGTAATTGTCTTTATCCTGACTAAAGATATTGATATTTGAAGCACGCGAGATTAATGTCAGTCACAATTCCTAAAATAATATTATAAGCGGATATTTAGTCGCGCCTCAAGAATATTGAGAAATTATCAAGAGAAAACTTGAAGCTTTTGCGTGAATTGATAAACGCAAAATACGCAGTCCAATTGTTGTTTTCTTTAGATTACAGTCGACAAACCAAAATACGGTCTGCATGATAGCGTCACCGCTATAGATGCTCATGTTATCACAAGGATATCACTAGCGTGTTATGCCAAACTTGTAACTTGAAAATATTATGTCACATTTATTATGCCACTGCCTTTCTTACCATATGAATTGGAACACAGCAATGAAGAATAAGCTAAATTTCCGGTATATTGAAGATTTTTTACCCCCCCTCCTCCCGATATCAAGCGCCGCAATATACAGTAGCAGTTGCATAACAGTATGAATACACTTCTCTCACTACACCTTTCAGGAACAAATTTATGTGATGTACATAATTGAGGAATATATAATCCCGTATAATCAAAATGTAATAACCTTAAGGGTTGCTAGTTGAGCAAATTTGAATTGCTTTGATTTATAAATTAAAAAAAATTCAATCTCCCCCCCCCCCCTTCAATGCTGCAAAGCACTTTTTCTTGACTGTATAATTTGTTCCTAGTAATATTACACGAGCAAAGTCACTAAGCCTTATATTAAGTTGAATGGCGTGACATCGTCTGGCTAGTTGTTTTGATTGATGGGTGACAAAAAGTGGAGTTCTGATTTCCTTAATTTTAGAATACAACTTCTGAACTCTCTAGTTCCGTGAATCACATGAATAAAAAACGTGAAAGTCTATTGCGAGACATAGGCCTAAGAGGGAATAGTGTGCGTAATTACCGCGCAGAGCGCAGCTCTCCAACAGGGATGTTGCTACCAATCCCTGTGCATTTGAGCATCCACATCCACATTTTATATCCACCCAAAACGGTGCATGTTTCGGGTGGATATACCGCCATCTTAGGGGATATACCGCCATCTATACCGCCATCATCGTCCGGTTTACTTCTTCAGTCGCCTCTTACAACACCTGATCACGGCACTCTTTTAGATAACATTGTCAATTTTACTAAACCCTTTTTGTATTTATTAATACAACGATAAATATAGAAAAATATATAAAAATACTAGTTTTCAATGAAAACATCGACTTGATTAAATTTTCTGACATGTTAACTCCTTGGGCAAGATGACTCCGATTCCGCACTCTAGACCGCGATTTCGAAGTGTACGCTAGTACTATATTATCGCCAGTCTATTGAATAAAGTCTCTATTATTATCATACAGGCTTCTTTGACCAGAATTGAATGCTACTTTTATTTAACATTTCATGCTCTGTACACACAATTATAGATCACATTTGACCAAAGAAGCGGTTGTAAAATTACTAAATAAAGTTATAACCTGTCTCAACACAAAACAACGTGTTATAAAATGAAGAAAAACACCTATTGAACATATAATATACTTAATACTCTTGCTTTCTTAGACAGAAATAAAAAAAGGGGGTGGGTTTAAGAACTAATAAAGAAATTAAAGAATGCAAATTTAGATTGAACATTTACAAGGTTGATATCTTTATATAAAATTTCAGTATTCACCTGGATCCTCTCTCGAGGTAAAGAAGCCTTCCAAGGCGACACTCTGAAGAAAGTAGAGGATACCTTGTCCAAATACACGGAGTTGGCAGAACACAGACAATCATTTGTCTTCAAGGATTTCTCTGAATCAAGCTGCTCGTTCACCAACAAGTTCGAGAGTGATTTCTTTACGAGCAACTTCTGGTAACTCTGGAATATCAATTTACTGCGTTGTGATGAATATATAAGATATAAATAATTGTTATTTTATTTCGAAAACATACTCTTTGGGTAAGAAATTGGTACACTTGTCAATTTGGCATTATTCCGCAAACTCAGGTGCACAAAATTTATAAATATATACATATTATCATCATTACAGCCATTGCAAGTTCACTGTTGGACGTAACCCCTCTCTAAAAAAAAAGGAATTTTGCCAATAATTGCCGCGCTGGGCAAGCGTGTTGGCAGCTTCCATTAAGCCTACATACATTTAAGATACACTGTTTAGAATAGATAAACCGCCACCTTTCAGTTCTGGTACCTTAGTCGCCTCTTACGACACAGGGGGAGGTACTATTCTACCCTGCCGGTACCTAACGGCTAACCTTCTATTGCGTGATATCTCTACGGATATAAAAGCTGATTAGTTTTTTTATATTTTTTGTTAGACTGGGTCGACAAACAAACGTGCACTCCGTGTGATAATGGCGACCGACAGGTACAGCCATGCAAGAAAGTCAGCTCAAATGTCAGCCCTGTAAAGGATAGACAGCAGCTTTTCCGTCGCGAAAGCTGCTTTCTGCAATTGCCAACACGGTTACCTAGCGCAGCAATTATGGGCAACATACCCCCTTACCCCCTTTCTTAGGAAGGCCTATGTCCATCAGTGAACTTTTAATGGCTGATGGTATGATGAGAGGATAAAAGTCCTTCCTCACCGGTAGGCAACACCGTGACCAAACACTGTACGGGTATTCCAAAACAACCCATCAACGCTAACCGTCCGTATGGTGACCATAAAGAATTTACAACAAAGGAATAAATTTTTTAATGAATGCATAAGTGAAACCAACCATGTGTTTTTAAAATTTTATTAATTCTTAAAGAGGTAATCCCAATTATAATTTTTATAAAAATAGACATTATGTACACTGCAAACAATGAAATTGATATTACCAGATAACGAGAACTGAACTAAGAGAAACCAGACACTTATAAGCAGTGCAAAACTGTGTCAACATGTCTACAAATATCTATTTCTAAATCTTACAAAACTTATCAAACATTTAGTTCCCTCTTTATTGATACAAAGCCGTCCTGCTCTTTTGTACGTCTAATGAAAGAGAACTAAATGTTTCCACGCTTTTGTCAGTCTTGATCAGATCATTGCTTCTTCTGATTGGGCATATCGGTGACAGCTCCAGTGCTGGTGAACTTGCAGGCTTCCTCAGAGAAATCAGTGGGGATAAGCTTGGTGGCGTCGATCTCCTTGGCGTGGTTCTTCAGGAATGTGTCGACGGCTGCCTTGGCATCGCCTTCCAGGGTCTTGCTACGAGACAATACCCACAAGAAGTCTGAAAAGATAAATTTCATATGTTATTGTCTTTCTTTGATATTGTTTACTATTAGGTTTCACTTAACATCTAGGAAGTTCTCAACGACCTGTGACCAGCCACACCTGTAATGGATACGATCGTATATTTTATGAATAAAAGTCAACACAACTTTTCAGCCGAAGCGAATGCTGGACTCGGACGTCATTGTCAGTGCAACCAAAGGGATGGACGGGGAAGCGATGGAATGGGATGAATGGGGAGGGATGGGGGTGTTATTTAAATAATAACCTTATGCCCAATTATTCTCGGAAGGGGACTGACGGCTATCACTTGAGGGCGCCTCTGAGGCCAGACCTCGGCTCGACCGGCCATCGTATGAAACAGTAAAATCGTTGTTTGAAAAGAGGGTGACTATTCTCGGTCGGTATTCGCTCCAGGTCTAATCAGTTCGCCAACAAACGAGGTGTACTGCTCTAGAAAAGGACCGTGAGTGAAGTGTTTGTGGTTATAAAATGCCACCAATAAGGACGATTCAGGGAGGCATGGTGATAAAGAAGTAATGCTATCAAGCGGGGGCATATCTGCTAGTATTTTTTTTTTTTAAATTATTATTTAATCGTTTAGCTATCGATTGGTACATCTGAATTTAGGCAAGTTAAGTTGCTATAAGGTCTTGCTGTATCTTCATATAATATATTATCTTTACATCAAGAGCGAGAGCAGATAACCATGCCAGCCAATTTATTTCTCGAACCGGACCGCAAATGCTACTTATCTGCTGATCCCTATTCTAGGTCGTAGAAAAACTGCTTGTCTACTTTATATCTTATCAAGATATTGATAAAATAAAATTGTACATACAGCACTCAGAAAAATGTAATATGATAAATAGATAGGAAGTAATTAGGCCTGAATTTAATAAACAAATTTATCATCTCAAATAAAAGTATTTTGATAAGGATCTCCATCCGCAATAGTTTTAAAGGTTCATAGTTATAAACATGTGACTTTGTCAGTTCAGACTTTAGTATATATCAAACTACGTCGCTTATTTTCCTGGGATCAAGAGTTTTCTTCATCTTACATCTATTTGATTTGTCTATATCTGTCTCGGAAATTATGTCGACGTGTAAAAAAAGCAAATCAATTTGAACCTTTTTTATTTCAAACTAAAATATACATCTGTTCAAAATTTTTTATAAACCGTTTTAGTCGTTTACCCGTGTGGTACTGGCAGAGTAGTATATAACTACTCCTAGTACTGTGTCATAAAAGGCGACTGAGGTATTGGAACCGACAGATAGCGGTATGTCCACCCGATATAATGTAGCTTAAATGTAACAGGGCAGGAACGGGCAGCATTCCCGTCGAGAAGCTACACTCTGCGATTGCTGCCGTGCTGGGCAAGCGTGGTCGTCGGTCCACTGCTGGATATAGCAGTAGTGGGCATTTTACGGTTGCTATGATAAGTAGCATAAATGAATATACAAACTTAAAACGAAATATATAAAAAACTCAGCTGGCATTTTTTATACTTCTACGACTTTTAATTCCATCAAAGTCCGTTACTATATATTTTTTATATTCAAAATAAAATAAATGTCATATTTACTCATTATAATATCTGCCAGTGAAGACTTTTTCAATATTAGATGAAACAAATATATGTATAAAACTGTTTTATGTTATTTTGAAATTTGGAAACAAACGCTACATTTTTTATTCGAATAACTAAAACTGAAATCGATTTCATAATAATATATAGACATTAAAATCAAAGTAAGCATGTATATTCACTTTGTAATTCCTAACATATTATTGGGAAGCAACTGTCCGTCTTTAGGAACTACGGCCTACCCGCATCTCGATCCCGAACGATCTCGCCTATCTCTCAGCGCTGGAATCGATGTCTGAGAAGTCTAGCTATAGGTATGTCCGAAAAAAGTCAATAAAACATGTTTATGTAATTTATTTTATATTAATCCTTGCTGTGGGGTAACAGTAAAATAGAATAGTACCTCTTAGATGCTTGTATTCTGCAAGCGTTCAGAAGAATTTACTTTTGTATTAGCAAATTATTTTTGAATAAAATTCTTTTAGCAATTGCAGGTGTTATAACATACAAAACTATCGCATAGATACCTCTTGGCGCACCTATAGCGGCAAATAAATCTTTAATTTCCATTCGTTTAATCAAATCCATTAATCCGATAATAAAGATAAAAAAATATATATCGTGCTTAATACATATTTTATGATCTAGGCGCGTGTAAAATAATAATATTCGGATATAGATTACTCATTCATTAAGCATTCGAATAATACTATCGGTTAGCCTTATTTTTGTTAAGCTCCATAAACGGTTTTAAAACGTGTTTCAATTCAATTTTTACGTTTCGTTTCTTCTATTATGCTAACAGTTTTACACTATGTTGAAAAATATTAAATGATCAGCAGAATCAACTGTTTCAGGAGTCGTATTGGGAAATGTAGGTATTCTCTCTAAGCCCAGGTAGAGATAGTGTAATTTTAGTCGCAAATCCCCAGTGATTTGCGTTTTACACACCTGGAGTAAAGTCAGTATACCTCTTCGGTACCCGCAGGGATTACGGTCCGCGCGGAGATTAGAATATGAAATACGAGGCATGTCTTTTAAAACACTATATATTATAATATATATATATATATATATATATATATATATATATAATATCAAACATCACTTTTCCGTTGGTTCGCGTAATGAACCTGCTTTAAACTTAGTTATAAGACCTGTCTATAGAAAATAAATTCAAGAATTGCATAAAAGATAAACTTATTGCTAAAGCTTATTACTGCTTAAATTATTATTGATGAAACTGTTTGGGATTGAATTGAATTGCTCTAACATCTTCTATTAACACAATGGTTTGTAGCACCGACGACGGTATGGGTTCCAATATTACCTAGCAATAAGTGTTATTGGAACCTATAAGGGTTCGATCAGTTTTTCTTGCAGGTTCTTTTCTGGTGACTCGCGTAATGAACCTGCTATAAGCTTAGTTATAAAACCTGTCTGCTGCCGACAGTCTAGTATTAAAGTAGGACACCCCTATTGTTTAAATGAAACTTATAACACTGGTTTTCATGGTCACCTGTATAAAATTTTAATTAGCAAATCTATTCTTATAGATTTATTTAAGGTGCCTATGATAGGCCTATTAAAATAAATATATATGAATTGAACCTTGAAAGTATATATATACTATAATTTTATTAATTACAGTTGAATTTTGACCATTATTCGTCTTGTAATACTTAAAATCACAAGATATAGGACGTCAATATTATATTCAAGAGACAATACTGTCAGTTGTCAAATCAGATGCGTCGTGCACTCGGTGGCAAGTTGTCATTCGTTACGTTTCCCAACCGAGTAATATAAAAAAAATACGAATAAGATCATGGGAACCTTGATGAGATTGGAATAAATACCATAATCTTATAATTTCTGGCAATTTAAATTTGTCGAGTCTGATGGCGCGCGTGGTAGTGGTCCTATTTTTTGCGCAAAGAGTCCCCCCTGTGATCCCCACCCAGGGCAAACATTTATAAGTTTATCCCTACTATAATATTATAAATGTGAAAGTAACTCTGTTTGTCTGTCTGTTACGCTTTCCCGCTTAAACCTCTCAACTGATTTTGATGAAATTTGGCACAGACAATCTTTAGACATTGAAAAAAAAACATAAGCTATTTTTAATTCTAAATAAAGGTTGTAAGGGGTTGAAATAGGTGATGAAAAGCTGTATGGAATTATCGCTATTTTTAGAGATAGTAACTTATATTTCAGGCCATTGATTCGTTATAAATAAACATGACATTCATAGTTTATATAAGTTAAGGTAAAGAGGTATGGCACCCAAAAAAAACTAATCCACGCGGACTGCTTACCTTTTTTATACTAATACATTTTACCTTTTTTTAATTTTTTACTTTGCCATGTCCAGCAGTAGACATCTTATGGCTGATATAAAATATGATATGATGATACCGTTATTTGTCCTGTGTCTAGGTTTTAAATATGTATATATTATATTTCTGATTCCCATAAAGTCTGAGATCCGTAATATCAGACATCAGAGGAATCAGAAATTCAAGTGATTTAAGCGACTTATCTCAGAGTCAGGTCCATGTTTAAGGTGTTGTGTGATTACATTATTTATTAAATAATATTATACATAATCCAATTTGTGCAAAAAATACATGCCGTTATTTATGATCCCGCATTATATTTTTATTATTTTCGCCAATTCTTTGGGCAGAAATCGTATGATTGTTTCGTTATCATTACTTATCAACGAACGTGTAAAAATTCAATTTCTTGTTCGACTTTAGATATTTGCCTTATCTACAATACTATGTAAGATAACTCGAATAGAAACCAACGTGAAAACAACATGATACAGCGCTGGTATCTATATGGGACTCGTGTTTGAACATGTGTCGCATAAAGATGGATATATAAGTGACAAACTTGCCCAAAATTGCCGCGCTGGGCAACTAATTGGCCGGCTATAGATGTCCTTAGGCCGATATGACGACAATGGTTCAAAATCAGATGCAGAGAAAACTAATAAATATTATATGACTTTCAATGTTTCATCCAATTCAAAGATAGCCTAGAAGAGCGCACAAAAATATAAAGCCACCAATTGTGCAATTTAAAATATATGGTCAACTAGCTGTCCTAACAGATGTTTTTCTATTTTAGTTATTTACCTATATTTATAATGACAAAGATATTGGCGACTATAAATGTTTATGTCTCAACTATACTACCTCTCAAGTTGGATTAAACTGAACACAGAAAACAGAGTTAATCAACTTGGATCAGTATTTTAGAACATCAAGGACAAACATCATGACACATAATTTTTATATATAAAGATTTTAAATTGAGTCACATAAAAAGTAGAGCTGTTATTCAAATTACTTTCAAATTCCGGTCCCGGAAGCAGCCCTCTGCGATTGCCAATACGCTTAACCATCACCTAACTTGGCAATTATGGGCTTAATTCCCCCTCTCTTGGGGAGGCCTATGTCCAGCAGTGAACTTCCAATGGCTAATATGCCGATGATAATGAATCGGTAAGATTAATTTTTATATATAACAAAATATGTCACGTTATTTGTTCGGAATTAAATAAATTGATTTATAATTTTTTTGCTTACTGTGTATAGTTCGATCGAACGTATGCGGTAGGATACTTTATGTCTCATTTTATAGTCGCAATACCTTATTTCAAAATAAACATAGAAATAGTTAAGACAAGACAATCGATAAGACACAACAATCGTACCGATAAAATCAAATGAAGAGATCCGTAAAACAATCAATGTAACAATATACCTCAGAAGATTAACAAGTTGAAGTGACAAGCCGCTGGGCCTGCAAATTCTCGAATGGATTGCTAGCACTGACAAGCGCATCATTAGACATCTATCTTCAAAGTGGACAGAGAATATGATTAAACCCATAGTAATGTGCTGGATAGGATAGGATATTACCGGTTCTTTTGGAAATCATTTGGGGAAATGTACGTCCATCAGTGGTAATGATGATGAATTAGTAGGTACACAATTATGTACAGAAATTTATTATTCATGCCGATTGGTATTATCTAGCACTTAAGTGATTTATGTATCGCATAATCAGGAGTACAATGCCTTAATTATGATTAAATTGCCAAATATGCATTTACATTTCACCTGATTTTGTGACCTAAATTAGATTACAAAAAAAAATTATAAGCTACATACAAGATATTCCATACTAAAGGTAGAAATACATTCTGAATCTCGTTAAGTAACGGAGAGTCGAATAGTTCCTGCTTCTAGCTTTTCAACTGCGATTTTATCTGGAGGGTTTAACTTTATATTTCATCCCTAAGAATCTCGATTTTACGGGAAAATGTCAATGTCCCTGACAGATCATTTCATAAATCCACTCTACTTCAAATACATTTATGAGTCTCTCCATACGATGGTGAAAATCCCTTGTCAGTTGAAAAAATACATAGAGAGCGATAAATTGATCTCCGGGGTCACTTCAGGAAGTGGCTAGCGACCATAAGCGTTGCTGCGATTCCTAGAGTCACTGAGCTGGTCAGGGAACAACAGCTCACAGCTTCCTGTGCAGAAAGTGCCAAGTGATTTCTAATAGGATCAGTTATATGGGGCCTGCACCCAGCGCAATTCTGCGGTTTTAGTCAGATCGTCTGTCCACCTTTGACCAACGTCCTACGCTGCACTTACTGATGCGTAATTTCTCTATTTTCATCATATCAGCTATTGTAAGTCCACTCTTGCACATAGAACTCCTCAAGGGAGAGGATCATTGCCGCACTGAGCAAGCGTGTTGGCAATTGCAGAGTGAAACTTTCGCAATGGGGATGCTGCTACCCAACCCCGCCCTGTGCATCTGAGCTTTTCCACTGTTTCCGATGGATAAACTGCCATGTGATGGTACTGATACCAAATTTGCCTCTTAAAACACCTGGTACAGAGGGAGGTATTATTCTACTCTGCCGGTACCTCACAGTAAAAACAAACATACATCCATACATTCTTACAAACTTTCGCATTTACAATATTAGCACGATCTTTCCTTACCCGCTGTGTAAAGGGCTGGACGCCATTCATAAAAGGCTATACTTCTATCAACTATTCGAAGAGGTGCCATATTATAAAAAAAATTGCCATACCTTGGTGGGATTTGGTCTTCTCGTCGTATCTGCAGTTGTAAGCGATTCCGTAGCTGCTGTAGTCTGTAGCGATGACCATCAAGTTAGAGTCCCTTGATACTTCTGTGAACAAGTCAAAATAATATAATACGAATGAACGTGAACGTAATATATATTTAAAAAAAAAGGTTCAATTAATTTTTCAGGACACAAAGTGTTGAAGAAAAATTTCACGTAGCCCCCATTAGACGCAGTTGGGTTCTGCGACGTGATTAGGATTTCCTACCCCGATAAAAATCAGCGGCATACCGCGCTTTCCCTATACTCAGGGTAATCTCTATACTTCGAATCAGGGTAATCTCTATACTCTACACTGCTGACGCACTATAGCGACACCTGCCTGCGAATTTAATCAAGACGGTAAACTTTACAGCCCATTAGCGTGAGCAGCGAGTTTAGTAGTACTCTACAAATAGCTACAGCCATTCTTGTATTCAGAAAGTCCTATGTCTATCCTGAGACCGCGAAAGAGTGTGTAAGTAATATATTTATATAGGAAAAGAGAACATTCTACTAACTTTAAAAAAAAAACATTTGCAGTTATTGTAGAAGATAAGTGCATAAAGCTATTTCTATTATAGAAAATGCTGTAAATACATTAAATTAATTAAAATACCCATTGTACTCGCTACTAGTAACATTGACATATTAAAATGAAGTAAGCATTCAATATGTCAGACAAATGATGAAATATCATTACAAAGTGTATTGATTCTTCTTAAAATCAGACTAACGCACTATACTAAATAGTATATACTATATACTACTATCATTATATTTGTCTGATGACTGTCCCTATAGTAGCGTATACTCTGGGTACATCGTATAGTCATAGATATTAACGATATGGGATACCAACATACCTCCGAATTTGAGGGATACAACCAACTTCGCAGCGTTGTTGGCATCATCAGCGAGTTTGGCAGTGCCCTCGATGGACATCTGTGCACCGTTCACAACATGAGTGTTCTTCACTTTCACGATGTCACCTTCAAGTTTGTACTCCGCCTGCCCGCATTTGCCATTCTTCTCCGCTTCTGTAGCGAACTTGGAGATTTCATACCACACTCCTTGGTACTGCAACAAAAGCTTGGATTATATATTTCTGATTGAAAAAATTGGGCAGGAATCTTCCAAGAATTCCACGATCGCTCAGATTTTTTTCTGCAGACGAACATATTGCTGGTCTACTCAGACGTTAATTCCACGCAAGCGAGCGAGCGGGAGGGGCTGCTCATTAGTGAGCGACTTGATGCTCGTATTCTCCTGCGTGTCCCGCAGCTACAACCGTGTCTTTAGCTACAGTCGCTCCTGCAAAACTCGCAAGATCTAAGCGGAATTTTTGTTGCTTCAGTTCGTTGTGGTTTCCTTCTGTGAATTTGTAAGGACGTAGAAAGATCGCGGAGAGGGTTGGTGAGGATGATAAGGGCACCTTCCACCTTCGGTTTTCGTTAGAGGGCTCATACTGGTAGAGTGTAGTCGTAGAGCTCAAATCAAATAAATTCTATACTAAATGCTAAACTTATTGCTAAGGCTATATTTCTTGAAAGGTTATATGCTTAGGATTGTATTGAATTGCTCTAACGTCTATTAACACAACGTTTTATTAGCTCCGACGCCGGTATAAGATCTAATAATACCTTCCATTAGGTGTTATTAGAACCCCTATGCAGGTTATTTTCTGGTGGCTCGCGTAATGACTAAAATCTTAGTTACAATTAATGTGGTGATGGCAGACTAGTATTAAGACAGGACACTCAATGCCATATTTGTTTAAATGAGTCTTATGACACTGGTTGTCAGGGTCATCGGTCAATTGTAAAAAATTGTAATCAGTAAATCTATACTCATTGATTTTTTTTTGTTTTTTCTTGGTGATTTGAGAGGCCTATTGAAATAAAAATAAATTTGACTTTGACTCGACTTTGATGACATGTCTATGGGTTGCGTCACTTTTATCATCAATATAATAAAATTATATTATAAAAGAAACGTCAAACAAAGCTATAATCCACAGCTCTCAGCATGTGGCCTTAAAATATTTCCACGTTCTTTAAGTTTTGTTCACTGTACTTGTCTAATTCTTGTCAAATTTCACACGATAAAGCACCATTACAAAATTTATGACCTCATGTTTCCGTATAGATGTCCGCCATTTTTCATTATTGGCATATTCCGTAAAAATTCTTATCCATTAAAACGTTCTTTGAATTCTTAAACCTTTCTTCCGAGCCGCTATTATTTAGGGCATTTTTGATTGTCAAATCTTTATTAATTTAATAATTGATTAAACAAAAATTTTCGTTTAACAAAACATAAGCTTAGATAACTTACTAATATTCTAAAGAGAATTAGATTTGGTTTCTTGACTTGGTTTGTTACGATTTAAATATAACTACATGAACAATTCAGAGGTTTTTTTTGCCGTGAAGTATCGGTATGATATAAATGTACCTCCACTTGTAGGAGGCTTTGTGAGAGGTGGCTGAGGTACCGGAATCAATAAATGGTGGTATATTTACCCGAAGTACTATCGTTTGTATCATTCTCTTTGCAAAGCTACGCTCTGCGATTGCACCATACCTTCCTAACGCGACAAGTATATGTTAAACTTGGAAAGGCAGTGGCCAGCAGTAGATATACGGCTAGTATATTGATGTTGAAATAATTTTGAAATCGGCTAAGGAGTTTTAGGGTTTATTAATAACAAATATATTCGTTTTACAACCTTTAAGATTAAGATTGATAAATTAAATGAAGATGTCTAAAAAAGTTAAAGAATATTTTTAACAAATTTTTAGTTGAAAAACGTATGATGAATATAATAAATTAAATATTTTCTCTTTATAATATCATATAAGATACAAATAATTTACTATATACGTGTTTAAAAAAATATTTGATCAACATCGTAACTAAGTATAATACCTGCAGGAAAATTAAAATGAGAAAATACAAACAATAAAAACAAATTTATGTAAGTGTAGATAATTGCGTATTTGTGTCGCTATAAAAATCCAAGTGTAAAAATAACAGAGCCATTATACAATAATGGTGCTTCTTAATTTTGGAAAAATGGTTTTTCCTCCTCATATTATAAGGTCTTGGACGAACTTGACCTTGAGTAAATGTATGTTTATGACCCCATCAAACTAGCAGTTATACGAACAATAAAACTACTCGGAACTACAGTATGATAATCAACTCTGTCCAAATACAGGTTACGTCATTTTAGTCAAACGTGAACTTAGCAAACAAGATGGCCGACGGACTCTGTTTACGCCTTTCGTTAAAAAAAATAAGCAAAAACTTGTTCTTAACAAGCAAGCAAGATCAATATTTTAGCATGTTTATATACTCCTATTATAAACTTCAACTTCAACTCTTTTGTTTCTGAGTAATTGTTTGTCACTTGCCGCGGGTACCGGCGGAGAAGAAAGTACCTTCCCCTTTTCAAGGTAACCAGGTAAGAGGCGACTGAGGTACCGGAACCTATAGAAAGCGTTATATCCACGTTTTTATTCTAGCTACAATGCGATTGCCAGCAAGCCTACCCCGCGCGGCAATTGTGGTCATAAATCCATAAAGTCATAAATACATGGGTGGGGGGAGGGGATCCCAATCTTCCAAAGGATTCCATCGGCTACTAAGACAATGATTCCCACTTAGTCTAGAAACCGTACTTACTGCAGTACCCTGCAATCATATACTTATTAAAGTACATGACTACAGGGTACCGTCAGAGTATAATTCTACCAACGTGGGCATGGGTGCTTTAAGAACCACAGCGGTACCAAAACCATCAGATACCGGTACATCCGACTAAGCCTAGTTTAAATATAACAGGTTGGGGATAGGCAGCGTCCGCAGCACGAGAGTATGCTCTCACGCCTGTCCAGCATGGCAATTACGAGCTAAAAAAACCTAATATAAAGAACAATCTTTTGGCACAATCTATTACCAGCATTGGACCTTATTCAAATGACGATAAATAAATAGTTGAAATTTAAATGGCGTCAAAGTTGAGTTTTTGAAAAAAAATCTCCCTCGAGTTGTATAGGATTTTTCCATTTTTCCATTACCCCTTCATGTACTTTTATAACTAGTATGTACTGAAAATTACTAGCGTTCAGCTAAAATTTAAGTTCCATTTGGTGATGGCAGGTATTATATTGCTTTGTCTTGAATGTTAGATATATTTTCTAATTCAATTTCTAAACCGTAGAGTTTTTTTATCGATTAGGAAATTTTAAAAGATGCGTTTACTTGCAGCATTAAGAGATAATTCCAAACCCAATTCAGAATACATCGTGAAAATATTTTGGAAATTTAAAAACTAAAGGTAAAGGTAAAGGTGGTAAAGGTGAAAAAATGGGGGGAGGCAATCACTAGTTTAACGATTCAACAATATCGATCATTACACCAATCATCGTTACGTACCCTATTCAAGCGACCTTCACGCTCGATCGATCACTAATTCGATTATATCGATTACTCAGTTCACTGCATCAATTCAATTCCACCATCACGAGGATCGGAACACCGGAACACCATTGTCAGGTGGAAACTGCATTACGCCTTTTGTGACTTTACCGCTTGATTGTAAATCAGTCTGATTATCATGGATTGAGTCATCAACTTGGTTTTTGTGTCTAGCGATAACAAAAAATAATAGACGGATTCTCAGATATGAAGTATTTTGCAAAAGTGTTTCAAAAAAATATGCGTCATAGATTACCTAAATGTTTCTATATTTCAGAGGATTTATCATCATCATCATATCTACCGTAGGACGTCCACCACTTTGGTTCTGCGTACTAAGTACCCTATGTGGCAGTGAGCAGGATATTTAGGATAACATGCTAGTCCGCCGGGCTATGGCCGCAACTTTAGTTCATTTACGGATCTCCTCAATCCTGATTCGATCGCGCAAAGAGACTCCGAGCATCACTATTTTCATACTTCGTTGAGCTATTTTGATTTGGCTAACAAGGCTGGTAGTAAGAGACCGAGGATTCAAAGGACTGCTCATAATTTATTTCCTGGGCAGGATGAAGTCACTAGCACAGCGTAACTTAGAGACCAAAATGCTGCTTCCCATTCCCATTCTGTTGGGAGATACAGTATTCCAGAGGGATATACCGCCGTCTGTCGGTTACCGGACGTCAATCGCTTCGTACGATACAGAGAGTATTCAGTATTCAATCCAGTATTCTATTCAACAGGTACCCCATACGTAATTAATAGCATTAGATGGCTATATGGTTGGTTGGAATATTATATACAGAATAGAAAAGTACCTCCCACTGCACCAGGTGTCGTAAGAGGCGACTAAGGTACCGGAACCGATAGATGGCGGTATATCCACCCGAAACCGTGCAGCTCAAATGCACAGGGTTTGCGATATGCATCAGCATCCCTGTCGTGAAAGCTGCGCTTTGCGATTTCCAACACGCTTGCCTATTCCCCGGGTAGGGTCCTCCCTTTTTTAGAGAAGCCTATGTCCAGCAGTGGTCTTCCAATAGCAGTAACGATGATGGTGAGGATGATCATGATAATAATATGCTGCCAATATTACTTCCTTGAAGTATTCTAGGGCGTTGAAACTATCAACCATTAGGTAAACTTTATATCTATAGAATTATCAGTGTATCAAATCGACCGCACCCCGCATAGATACCAGCGAGTGAACTGAATGTAAAAAAGAGTAAGACAAAATAAAACATTAAAGTTAAATTAGCAGCTAAATGCAGCTGTCCATGCCCACCCTGTGCATTTGGGCTACACTGTCTCAGATGGATATACCGCCATCTGTCGGTTTTAGTACCTTAGTCGCCTTTTACGACCTGGTATGGACTGTTCTAGTCTGCAGGTACCTCACGGAAAATATACATATTGAATTCTATTTTATTAGTTTCATATTAATAATATTATAAATGCGTAAAATATAGTGATAAGAACTGAAGTATCTTTCTACTTTTTACTAATAATAATCTATAAAGGTTTTCTAAATAAAACATTAGTGTTGCCTGTTTAAAAAAAAGGAAAATAAATCAACCTGTATAATACGGGAATTACCGTCTCCACGGTATTTCCCGCATTTCAATACTTATCTAAACATGGTAACTGGCAAGGCAGTGTTGATAAGCATAGATTACACGGTCAGAAGCCACCGCACCCAGTATTCATTAAACTGAAAGTCACATATTAAGCGATGTTCAGAAAAATATTTATTAAAACAAATAAAAATCGTTGTGGCTAGAAAATAATTTTTTTCATTGCTAAATATAAATGAATATTAAAAAACACATTGATCTGATTGTTTTGTATTTATTGTGTTAACTTTATTTGTTAAATAACTTATTATTTCATACAAAGGTCATCTGCATAGGTCACCACACTCTCACCTATTTTTAGCGGTAAACAGATCGCAATGCTGTATTCCAGTTAGAAGGGTAGAAAGGCAGTGAAATTTGTTTGTGACATTGAAATTACCGGGTAATCCTAACTAATCTAATAAACGTGAAAGTTTGTGAGTACGGGATACGGATGTATGTATGTTTGCTACTATTTTACGCTGTAACGGCTGAACAGATATTGATGAAATTTGGCACATGATTTATTGATACCTTAGTCGCCCCTTACAACACCTGGTACAGGGAGAGGTACTGTTGATGTCACATGGTATAATAAGTCACTAGATTCGACAAATGACGGTATATCCATCTGAAACAGTGTATCCAAAATGCGGAGCAGCATCCCTGTCGCGATAGCTACGCTTGGCGATTGGCGACACGCTTGCCCAGCGCGGCAATTATGGCCAAGATTCCCCTTTTTTGGGGAGGCTTTCGTCCAACCGTGGACTTCGAATGGCTGATATTATTAATAGACTGAAGTAACACGTAAGCTTTAAATACCGAAAATATGTTTTGGTAGGATAGATCTGGTTAAAAACCTGGTCTATCTGTAACAAATACTTTCTCCATAGAATCGGCAAGACTTTTGGCACAGTTTACCTATCAGGGAGCGACATAGACTCCTCCCCGTGATAACAAGAAATCATCAGGGATGAGATATAAAATATAGACCTCGGATACAAAGTCGCAAGCGGAGTGCTGTTGTAACATAATATCTTCAAGTCGCAAAGTCGTTTAGGCGCTAGTAATAATACATGCGTCTATAGATTTCGAAAATGCTTCACGTGAATCGTATGCTAGTCTGTCGATTTAATTTTTTTTTTATATATATATACGACATATACTATAAAAAAAAATTAACAACCTTTTTAAATATTTACTCTTTAGCTTTAAAAAAACCTTTCTTCTCTATTTAAAATAAGATATACCTATCTTTATTCACACACGTTCATGGACATTGTGGTTTGTTATAAATATTTCTAATATGAAACTTTTGTAAAGATTACACATGTACCTACTATTTCTATATTTTCCGTTATTTGTGTTTTTGTAGGATGTAAATAAATAGTATCTACCGCTGTTTCTTGTAATAAGAAACGTAAGAAAATTATTCCTAAATTCTTGCCATTACTTTATATTTACCATAGTATTAAAAGAAACATTTTTTATCGCCAACAAATAATAGATTTATAAATTAAAGAAGAATAAATTCACACAACATCTCATACATTGACCTGTGGTAACTCGCTTAAAGCACTTATGTTATACACATCAGATATCAGGAGAATGACAAATATACTACTTAAATACATATATTTAACATCTAAACTTAGAACAAGCACAAATATCATCATATAAATATTTGTCCTGGGTGGGGATCGAACCCACGGCCTTTGGCGCACATTATAGGATCACTACCATCTGCATTTTCAGGCCCGTCTAAAAATTCTAATTACACCAACCAAGGTGTTGATGTAGTTGGAATCTAAAACCACCACAAGTTTTGCTTACCTTTCTGGTAGTTTGCGTAAAGAACCTGTTGTAAACATAGTTTCAAATCTGGTCTAGTGCCGGCAGAACAGTTTTAAAGTTACTCAATGACTTATTTATTTAAATGACTCATAAACCCGTTTTCTTGTAACTAAGGGCCATCAGGGTCATTGGCCTTTTGATTATTATTCTAATTCGTATCTTTATTTAAGTAAGAATATTGTTTTTTAAATCGACTTGAAAATGCGTATGGCCTATCTATTCAAAATATTTTTAAGGAATCATAGCAACAAGCCCATATACATATATAACTTGTTTTATTTAATTTCTGTTTTACAATCCTATTTTTTCATTTTTAGGTAAAATCAACTACATTTCTCTTCCACAGCCAAATGTCGAAACTTGAAATTTCTTATTTTAGCAATTAATATAAATATTTTTTTAATAGCCCGTAGTAAATTTGTATATACATATACTTATTTTTTTAAGGGCCACCCGGATGTATATGCAGATTGAAAATTCAAAACTGTTCATTCATATCAACTTTCAAAGTTTTTCTTAAAAGGATAATGTTCATGCTGTTAATATAAAAACTTTACAAATACTATTTGGAACTTGTCAGCATTTTGTAACAGGCCGGTGTTTTCGAAATTACTTGTATCATTAATATACAACGAAATTGAGCGAAAATTTACTATCTCTATAGTAGAGCCAGTTGAAACAGTAATTTACAATGGTTGTTTGGAAATTAGTGTGTATATTATTGCAGGCTACAATATTTCAATGCTAAATGTCATACAATTTCAACTGTTTTATATGTTAAGTATAACAAACATTCACACATAACAAAACTATGACTTGAAAAAGCGTTGCTCAAAAATAATTTAAACACAAAATGAAATAGCTATATAAATCTATTGTAGAAGCCTTTTTTAATATATACAAAACTGCAGAATACTCACAGTAAAAAAAATTGAACATAAAATGAAAGAGCTAAATAAATCTTCTGTACAAGCCATTTTTTTTAATACAAAAACTGCAGAATAATACAGTGAAAAAACGTTGAACACAAAATGGAATAGCTAAATAAATCGAATGTAGAAGCCGTTTTCAAGACGTTTTTTTTATACAAAAACTACAGAATATATATAATACTTACAGCTGACACATTGAAGTTTTCAACCGGCTTTATCTCTGGGCAGGCTCCTTCGTGGATCACATTGGCATGTGCAACCGCCGTGAGAGCGACCAAGAAAAACGCGAGCATCTTGTGTGTATATCAAAAATTAAGTCTGCAAGCCAAATGTGCACACCACGAGAACTAGTGGATGACTGATCCACGGAGATGCTGCGAGCCCTTTATATACTCTGTCCAGAGGTCACGGTCAGGCAATTTTCAAAGGATTATTTAATTGAGAGCATTGTGTGCGGGGGAGTCTGGATAAGCTTCTATTGATGATTGATTTTCCACTTAGCACTGCTAGGGAGCAAAGTGTTGTTGTTGTGTAAGATACCTCATCTTATCTCAACTAGTTCTAGTTTTTATTTTATAATGATCCACGCATTGTATGCATGTCTATACAGAAGATAGTTCTACTTACGCTGGTTTTTTATTTATTTGATAATGTAGATTGTAAATAGATACAATATAGAGATGATGAAGTGGTATTCTAATTTTGAAAATGCAGTCTGCATACAAAGGTAGGAATAACTCATTTATTATTTAAAAAATATTTATTATCATACCAGAATGTATAAAACATAGTGTATTAGGATGAAAGGAAATTGACACAGTATGTTCACAATTAAATAATTGACTTCCAAGCAAAATAAATAGAAGTCATAACGATCAAATAAATTAAAATGTATCAATTATTATTTGGAATCCTTAATCAATTTATGTTTGTTCTGTGTCTGGGTGTTAAATATATGTATTTAAGTAGTATATTTGTGATTCCTCTGTATTAAGAATTATTAAGATCTATATTAAGAAGAAGTCAGGCATAACGCAATCGTTAATAAGCTAATTTAAATATCTATTCATACATATAAATAAAATTGGCGTATCTGTTTGTAATATCAAATTAACAGTTTTTACTTAATGCATATGAATTTATATAAAAAATTAAATAAAAATTTGGAAATTAAATAAAAAATATTAAGTAAAAATAAAATCGTTTGTCTTTGTGTTCCTGCTAACTAAAGTACCTTTATTATTTATTAATCTCACAAGAATGGTAAATACATTATATATAATAATATTTCTTATAACCCAGTCATTTAATTTCATGAAACCGAACGAAAAACAAAATTACATGATAGGTACATTCTATTAACTAATACACAAGTCATTTGTATGATATATCAAAATTGATTTTATCTCTTATCCAAACTGATAAACCATTTGTCATCGCATTTTTTAAAACTGTTTTATCGTGAAAAACAATAGATTAATATTTAGTATAATCATTTCCTTCAATAAAACCTTAATATGTGATTAGGTTTCAATTAACTTGGATGTTGTGTGTTATTCTAATATTTCTAAAAGTACCCTGTATCCTTTAAACTGACACTATGTTCCCACAGGAACAATACATTTTACAAAGACAAGAATTACCTCATATACTTTTGCATATTATAACACATCTCGTTGAAAATTGTATATTTTCAGTCTTCTATCGTTGTGAACCTTCTAAATTTCAATACGTTTTTGCTTACTGTGTACAATTAGATCTAACGTAAGACCTAGGATAGTTTCATCGTATCAGCCATTGGTAGTCCACTGCTAATGATTGCCTCTGGGCAAGCTTGTTGGTAATCGTAGAGCGCAGTTTTTGTGACGGAAACACTGCTTCCCATCCCTGCCCTATACATTTGAGCTACACTGTCTCGGATGGATATACGCCCCTCACAACACCTGGTACAGAGGAAGGTACTATTCTACTCTGCCGGTACCTAACGCCTTTGCCGGTACCTCACGGCTTATATAACATAAATATCATCATATAAATATTTGTCCTGTGTGGGGATAGAACCCACGAACTATAGCGCACAACACAGGATCACCACCATCTGCGCCATCGGGCTAGTCATTTATTAAATGTAGCAAAATCCTCAAATTTAAGCTGGATTTAGACCTCCCCAAGAAAGAGGAAGGTCCATAATTGCTATGGACTAGCGTGGTGGCAATCACAGAGCTAAAATTTGCGAAGGGAATACTGCTGTCAATCTTCCCACTGTTACATTTGAGCTACGCTATGTCAGGTGGACATATTTCATCGATCGAGGTCATCAGAGAACCTTTTACTGAAAACGCGTGTATTCCACAACGTTTATTAGTAAGTCCTTTACGGCCCAGGCTGTTTGTATGTGAAATGCACTCCCGCTTAATATTAGAAGCACGCAGTCCCTGCTTGTGTTCAAACAGTTGGTGAGGGATCACTCTCTATCACTATAGTTATACCTAATTATATTTCCTTAAGTACAATCTATTTATATTATGTAGATTTAATATGTTTTTTTTATCGTTCTTTTGACACCTCTTACTACCTCTTTCTCTCATTTAGTCTTTCCATTTGTGCTATTTGCGATAGGCCGCCCATTGTACTTAACAATAACTGTTTTTTTATATATTTTTATGTTTGGTGTACAATAAAATAATTTATTTTTATTATTATTATTACTTCCATTTGCCGCTCCCGGTACCGTAGTCACCTCTAACAGGAAAATACTCTATTCTACTCTGCCGGTACCCCACTAAGTCGGTACACGGTAAAACCAATTAGAAAAAACAGTGTTAAGTCAAAACAATAGTTAACTATGTTTCTACCAATCTTAACAAAAACGTTGCAAACCTTCACGGAGGATTCTCGACAAAGGGCGTGGGTGATCATCCGCGGACACCACAACTAGAGCGTAACCCTTTAAGCCAGAGGTTTTCAAACTGTATCAAAGAGTGGGGGTCTTTGATTTCGGCAACACATTGATCTCCCAAGTGATAATTAATATAAATACTGGGACAGAACTATTATAACTGATAAGACAATAGCATGCAATAGAATAGACATTACATGATAAACAAAACAAAATAGCATATATCATAAACATTGCAGTACACATCAAACACACATCAAACAACAGAGCAACCACAAATATTATACGTCAGTTTATATATATATATATTGAATCATCACAGAACAAACACAAATATTAACGTATAAATATTTGTCCTAAATAGAGATCGAACCTAAGACCTAATGGCGCCCAAGATAGGATCACTATCTTAAGAAAAAAAATGTTTATTGATCACGATCTATGTGGTATAATACTCTAATGATTCTTTCGTTTATGGCACCTATGGGGGCAATGACGCGTGCTTTGAGAACCAGAGCAATTTTACGCAAAGCTAATTCACAATGATTGAAAGTGGTATGGTTGGTGTGATTTTCGATGAGTCACAAGCCATGTGAACGGTGACCGGTATATGACCCGGCACAGGCCAGAGAGTGTTTCTATAGATTACACAATTAATGTAGTGGCTTTGGTGATCTCCAATTACCAATAATAAATTATTTGTTGTACATACAATAAATAAAATTAAAATAATGATCTAGATACAATAGTACAATAAAACTCATACCATAAAGCGATCTATTCCAGACAATTGTTGGAAGATGAAGAAATATAATCCGACACACGTTGTCCTGTATTAAATACACAAATAAGTTTATCATAAACGTATGAGAATGTACATATGAGACTAAAAATTGAGTTACAAACAATTTAACTATTACTAAATTTTGGTAACGATTTAATTAAAAAAAACTAAACCTATATATCTATATGTTTTCTCGAAGATCTTCACAAATTTACAGTTATCATCTTGTAATACAAAATGTACAAATAAGAAGAACTAATTTCACGTCAGCTAAGTCGCTGCAGGCTACAACTATCTATGCTTTTATCCATGTTTTTTATACGAAAAATTGACAGGTCCAATTTGGCGCCGAAGGTAGTGATCTTCTAATGCGCGAAGGATCGTGAGTGTAATCCCCATCCAGGACAATCGTTTATATTGTGATACTTGTGTTTATTCTGAAAGTGGTCATTAAAAATATGTATGCCAATATTATATTTGTGATTCCTCTGTTGTCTGGTGTCCGAAACACTAGTGCTTTAAGTATCTTACTTCGGAGTCAGGTCAATGTATGAGATGTTGTATGAATTAAAAATAGTATAATTTTATGTCTGCCTCTTTATCACATTTAAACGACTAATCGACTAAATAGAACTAAATGATAGTTTCATCGTCATCTCAGCTAGCTATAGAAGATCCATTGTTGGATATAAACCTCCCGAAGATAAGGTGATTTTTAATAACGGGCCCATAATTACCGCGTTGGGCAGGCGTGGCAACACTGCTTTGGATAGATATACCGCCATCAGTCGGTTTTAGTACCTTAGTCGCGTCGATACCTGGTATAGAGGGAGGTACTATTCTACTCTGTCGGAAAAACATTCAAGTTCATTTAGTAGCGCGTATAAACAAGGATAGGTCTTAAATAGCAGAGATAAATGCATTTTGTCAGTTTATCCACTGCCTGTTTTTAAGTGAACGCTTGATTTGCGATAATTGAGAATAAGAGGTTCAAATTGCACTAATAACTACGAACTAACAAAAAAACAATTGAATAATTTTGTGCAATTACTCAATTCAGAAAATGACCTGTGTGATGAACTACTGACGACGTGTGTATAAACTACGTAGAAGTAATAATATACTCTTTATTCTACTCCAATAAAAACAACACAAGAACATCACAAAAGGGAATAGTAGGCACAAGAGGCGGCCTTATCGCTAAATGCAATTTCTTACAGGTATCGGATAAAAATAACGTTAAAGCTGGTGAAAGTTTGAGGTGCATTTAGTACAACAAACAAACAAAAATACATAAAAACATACTCGTACTGGAGTTTGTTACATTAAAAGTAACAATATTAATTAAGGAAGGACATAGTTGCAGAACAAGGAAAATCAAAGTGACAAATAATACTCCTTCACCCTTCCCTTAATGTAACAATAATTTTAATGTAACATACTTCAGTACAGAAATCAAGAAACAATGCTACTTCACATTTTCCTGATTACTGCACTGAAGCATAGAGAAATGGAATAAAAAAAGACAATTTGTGATGCCAAAATTATTTTATATTTCTTATTTACATGAGAATATACTGGAAGATTATTTTTTGGAATGTAAGCAAGGTATTAATCAAATTAAGAATGTTGATTGTCTGTTTCATCATACCAGCCAATGGATGTCCACTGCTGGATATAAGCTTGCCCAATAAATGAGGATTTTTGCCCATAATTGCCGCAAGCGTGTTGTCGATCGCAGAGCGCAGCTATCGCGACGGGGATGCTACTTCCTATCCCCGCCCTGTGCTTTTGCGCTGCAATGTTTCGAGTGGATATACCGCCATCTGTCGGTTCTCGATCTTAGTCGCCTCTTACGACACCTGGTACAGTGGGAGGTACTATTTGCCGGTACTCTATTTGTTAACGTAATACTGTGCCACGATTCTAATCTAGAACTTTCTATTTTGAAAATACTATAATTTTTTTTATTATTTAGACGATTCCAAAGCGCTTCAAATGGGCTTACTTGAATAAATATACTATTTAAGAACATTAATTTTGAGTATATTTATAATTTTGAATGTGACTAGCGGTCCATCCCGACTTCGACAGCGTACATAAAGAATTATATTCTGTTGTTCCTATTACCGCAGGAGTTCATGTTTAAGATTAGAATTAGGTACAACAAAACAATAATGATCTATATCGGTGCAGTCGTCATATTCTTTTTATTTTTCATTATATTTTTGCCTAAATCGTGAAAAAAATAACTTTTAATGTAACTTTGCAAATCTTAAATTTTAATAATATATGTTCAACTAATTATACCTGAAAATGTTATAGTACAGACAGATATAAGTTCGCATATTCTCCTGCACTCGTTTGTAATGAGTCATCAGGTAAAACAGGATTTGTAATTACTAATGACAAATCCTGTTTTACCTCTGAAAATCTTTTAATAAATATATCTGAAGATGGTCTAGAGGTAATTAATTTGTGTTGTTGTTTATTTTATACTGAATAGAATATTATCATGTTTACAAAGTCATTGTCGGGAAAGAACCTGTCTTTTTAAAATGTTCAAGATTGATAAGGAACAAAGACTATCTGAATTGTTATCTTGTGTCAGATTATTAGATTTTTCTCAAAAATTTTAGAGTAGAAATCGACTAAGTTACTACAAAATCATCGGCTATGGGCCAGGTAAAATTATATTCAGATATTAACTGTTATAATCGGATATATTACAGTCAAGCATTAATTTTTTATATGTTACGAAGTCTTGATCGTAAACGTGACCGCAGCCATGTGAACTAAAGATACTATGTCACATTTACCCAGTATGTTGGCGATAGAACTAGGTGAGAGTGAGATACCAATGCAGACAACCTTTGCTTTTATAAGATGTACTTGGTGAATACACACCAGATTTAATGTACATGAGGTCTACCTCTTTTACTATTGCCACCTTGCCAGTATTATAGCATCGCGGCAATTATGGACAAAATGGCCTATTTCTTAGGAAGGTTACCAGTGAACGTTTTGTGGCTGCTGTAATAATGATGGTAAAGAGACGTAGAATGTCCATTGCTGGACATAAAAATCTTCAAGAGATTCACAATAGATCACCATTTTTGTAAGTTTAGGGCATTGTAACCCACGTTTGTCGTATTTGTGGTAACACAGAGCGTATATACTGGTTTGCAATAGAGGTGGTGTATCCTCCTATCCTTTTAAATTCAAGCAACACTGTCCAGGTTGAAATACTTTAATCCCCTCCTAAGCCACCTGGTACAGAAGAAGTTTTATGTTTAACGGAAATAAAAAAAAATCCAACATTCACGCAGATGTAGTAGCGTCGCACGAAGTATATAGTATTTGGCAGTATAAAATGTTATCAATATTGTTTATATTAAAGAGGTTTCTGATGTAAATTAAGACAAAGTAATAGATAACATTAAGACAAAAAGAAGCATGAATATAGTTTGAAGGCAAGATTGACAGCTGTCATTCCGAGATATATTTAAAGGGTTATATTTATTTAAAAGAACAACAATATTAAATTGGTTTCTTTGTACACTAATAACTAATCGCATATTCTTGCTTCTGCATGCAACATGTAAATTAAATAAACATACTATTGTAACTACACAGAGATTTCGCAATTATCTGTGAACTATTGTAAATTAACACTAATTATGACCACGTGGTACCGGCACAGTAGAATATTACCCTCTCCTCTCCCCGTACCAGGTATCTAAAGAGGCGATTGAATTACCGAAATCGACTAATACCTAAATATCCATTGGAAACAGTGGAGCTCAAATGCAACAGGGCGGGAATGGGTAGCAGCATTACCATTGCGAAGCTACGCTCTGCGATAGCAACTACGCTTACCGGTCACGTTATATTTTACATAATATAACATATTTATGTTTAAACAATTTATTCTCATATGAGATTTACATTTCACGTAAAATGAGATAAAATATAGGTTTATACAATACTTATTCGTTAGTCGTCGGAGCTCGATGTTATATAGATCTTTAGCATGCTCTTAAAACTTCCTACGGTTTTACATTCTTTGATGCTATCTGGCAAATTGTTGTATAGCTGTACTCCTTTAAATAATATGGCCTTTTTACCGTAATTTGTTCTCGGAGTAATTAATTTTAGTTTATTTATTTTTAGCAAATTATGTTTATTGGCTTTTACATTAAAATCTATGTTTGATTTAATAGTTTTAGATAATATATGTTTTATTGAAATGCATGAGGTATATGTGTGGATTTCAATAAATTATTTTTATTCAGATTAAAAAAAAATGTTTTACTATATAATTGATTTGTATCGGTACGGAACGGATAGTGGAATAATACTTTTATTATTTTATTTTGAGTTCTCTGTAAAGAGTTTAAGTTGGATGGTGCAGCAGATCCCCAAATTTCAATTAGGTATTCCAAGTGTGATTTGACTAGGCGGTTGTATATAATTGGTTTAACCGTTTTTGCGATACAATGGGCTACCTTCCGTAGTGCTCTTTTCCACCATATTTATGCGGTGTAGACGGTTTTTAACTCGAGAATGATCCAGCAATTTTAGTACAGAACCCAACATTGATCGGTGAAATAACGACAGATTACAATAATATCTTTGTACCAGGTGTCGTTCGAGGCGAAAGAGTACTAGAGTCGACAGTTTTTCCACCTAAACTGCTTGTGCAAATGTAACAGGACCAAGATGGACAGCAGCATTCCCATCTTAAAGCTAAGCTCTACTATTTCCACCATGCCTGTCCAGCGCAGCAGTTATTGGTGAAGTTCCCCTTTTCTTGGGGAGCATATTTTGTGTAGCGGACGTTTAACAGCTGCTATGATGGTGATAACATGAAAATGATTGCAGTATAAAGAGGAAAGATTTTACTTTATGTTTGCTACGATTAAAATCAAAAATTACTAGGCCATATAAAAAATCTTTCACCGTCAATTAGCTATATATTTGTCGAATAACATAAGTTATATTTCATCTCTGTATTCTAAAGGAATTGATAAGCGAAATAAAATATTGACACTCGTTTAATTTTATTGCTAGTAGGATAAGATTATTATTACATGATAATTTGCCGGCTGAATTACTCAGAGGAGTATAAACTATGTTTTGTAGCCTCTTGAACGGGGGAACGGAAAAGTGTTATATACGTACCAATATTATTAACAATAAATGGATTAGCCGAGGTCTGAGAATACGTTGTAAAACCAAAAGATATCTGCGTCCTCGCTATTATACTCACATGACAACAAGCAACAAAAAATGTAATGCAACAAATTCTAAATTATTGAGGAAAAATATAAATCGATCAAGAAAGAACTCGGATATAAAATTTGGAATATATAAGTGTGAGAGGCGAAGCCCTTCAGTGGTAATCATCATACCTATCTAACCCTAAACAATATGTGAAAGTGGATAAATTAATTAAAAATTAAATAACATCATTTTCATATAGTTATAGTAAAAATAAAACCGGTGTTCCTCAGGGAGGTATTTTAGGGTCGACTGAAAAGAGAAATAGCTCATTGACTTCTCATGAAATTGATAAACTATTGATATGTAAATTGAATGGTTCGGTGCACTCAATTTAATATATATATATGTAAAGAAATAATATTTCTTTAATTTTTGAACGAC
>JACJUM010002496.1:3792964-3810400 GCA_020976665.1 Heortia vitessoides
TGTGTGTGTGTGTGTGTGTGTGTGTGTGTGTGTGTGTGTGTGTGTGTGTGTGACAAATGAGTGAAGTGTTTTGCTCATCGACTAAATTGTGGGTGTATTTGTGATTAAGAAATGCTTAGGTGGCTATGGCAGGCATTTATGAAAGATATGCTATCGACCTGTATGTAAACTGTCAAAAACGTTTTCCACATTTTTGACAGTTTACGTTTCTGGCATATACCAAATTTAGTGACGTACGCGGAAACCACATATAATCGCCACCAATCGCGGCACGCCTTGCTTTGTGTGTGTGTCGTAACACGCACAAGCCATCGAACTTCACCACGCTCAAAAATTTCAGTGCGCTTTATAGAAACAACTGTGTCCAGTATTGTTAAAAGTCGAACAGACACACACACCAACAAACTATACTAATCTACACAAAAATACTCTTCACTCATCAAGGGAATGAGCTATAGCATTAGTGAATTCGTTGAAAGATAACACAATCGATAAGATCACACATATATAATTCAAATTATATGATAAAAATCCATCAGTTGAGGTATAGTTACGCTGACTGGACAATTAGCCCGACTGGACAATGTCAGGGCTAAATATGTCCACGTATTTAGTGTTAGTGATTGGACTTGTAGTTATAGGACAAATCAGGAGTGGTGTTGGACAAATAATTCAAAATGGACAGTGCAACGACAATATAAATCTGCATCAGAACTTCGATATAGACGATGTAAGCAATGTTCCGCTTATATAAAATATACTTTATTCGTTTTCCAACTAATAACAATATTTATACCTCATCTCAACATTGTCCAGACTCCGAGTTAAATCGATTAAAGCACTTGTGTTACAGACGTCAGACAAGAGAGAAATCACAAATATATACTTAAATACATATATGTAATAACCAGGCACAGAACAAACACATATATCATAATATAAATGATTGTCCTGGGTGGGGATCGAACCCTTCACCCTTAGCTCTCATCATTACCCTCTCCGCCATCGGGCCTGTCATCTGTCATGAATGATTTATTATGTATTATACTTGTTTTTCATAACATACGAGACATGCTCTATTTAAGGACAATACATGTGAAAGAAATATATTCTAAGTGATTTTTGTTCTAATAAAACTAGACATCATAATTGTGTAATTTAATTTAAATTATCGTATATACATTATAATAATTATTATATTAGAGGAATTCATTACAATATTAATACATATTATTAAAAAAATTATGCATTCCATTAAAGAGACATGTCCGACCCAAAGGTCCCCAGAATGCTTGCAGCATTTCCACGCTGCACAGCAAGCTAGATCCTCTGCATCAGAAAAGCCAAGCTAGAGCGGTAGTCCAATCCGTAGTCCACAGAAGAAGTAGAAGTAGAAATTTCCTTCTTTATTCCATACTCCAGGACTAGACTTGATTGTATTATTTATAGGTTCGTAAAAATTGTGACTCAATAAGATAAGACATAGGTGTGAACACTAGGACTTATATCAAGTATATCTTGAATCACTAAAGACTTCGTCATTTCTATTATTTTTTAAATATAATTAGCAAGTATCTTCCATTGAAATGTGAAACTATCGCTTTCCTATACTATAATTTTGAAAAAGAAATGTTTGTAAAACATTTGAGTCTTGAGGTACTTAATTAGAATAATGCACTAATCACATTTCACCAGGTTTCGTAAGATTGCGACTGTTCTACTCTATGACGGGCCCGATAGCGCAAATGGTAGTAATCCTATCTTATGCGCCAAAGGTCTTGGGTTCGATTCCCACCCAGAGCAAATATTTATAGGTCTGGATGTTAATTATATGTATTTAAGTAGTACATTTGTGATATGTTGTCTGGCGTCCGTTACATAAGTGCTTCAAGCGACTTACCATAGACCATGGAGTCAGATCAATGTATGTGAAGTTGTGGTAATTTATACTCTAACGCAACCTCATATAAATCTAAACTGTCCACCTTTTTTAATTAAGGAAAAAAAAATTATAAAGATTTCCTAGATATTTTTTTTCCTAAATATTAATTTATCGAGATATTTTCACTGTATTAATATAACACCGAGAAGTGTCTTACAGATCCATTATTTACTGTAAATAATGCATAATATGTAAGTACCACATTCCTTTTCTTTGACAAAATCATGTTTAGAAATAAAACTTTAATTATTTATGTTTTCTCTTATATTATTATTATGTAAAATGGCAAAAGAAAGTATGACTCTTCTGAGTCACTCGTTTATTCATGTAATTGATATCAAAACTAATTGGAAACATTTAAAATGACATTTAAATGTGACTCGGCTACACTGTGCGTGCACTGCATTTTATTGAGAAATTTTGTGATTTTAACTATTGCATATAAAAGGTAATGTATTATACTATATAATATATAACTATTGCATATAAAAGGTAATGTATTAAACTATATAAATATTTTATACACAAATGGAAGAATATATTTTTTCAGAATCTCGTAAGAATCGTAAATCTCTCTTTATAAACTATTTTCTACAATGCTTAAGATTCTAAGTAACTTCTGGGAATATACTATCTTTTGTAATACTCCCAATGACCAAACCGAGGTCCAGGTCTCAGAAATACTCTTAAGGGAACGCTGTCAGTCTTACTTAGGCCTCTAAACGCCATGAGTTAATGTGCTAGACCCGAATCGCTCGCTAAAATCGATTGCAGCTATCCAACATTAGGTTTGATAAAAAAACATTTTTTTTATTAAAATAACCAACATATCTACGTCTACAACTTCAAAGGTGGTCTTGAGTTCGGTCCCGAATAAGACAGCCTTTGCATATACTATAGAGGTTGGTTTTTAATTCAAACCAACCAACCAGCTGTCTCGAATTTCAGTGTTACTTCATAATAACATATCTCTTCAACCGACAACATATAACTCACTCATGTTGCTATGGGGTCAATATTTCACCTCATATCGAGACTGTATTAACCAGTTTTTATATACCATTATCTATTATTTCAAGTGCAATAATTTATCGCGTGCGGCTATCATCAAAGCCTTTATTGCGTTCATATTCGCATATTGCTTCGCTTTTAAGCACATTCACAATTCCAAATTGATCGATTTCCATGCTGTCATCGATTGGTTCACGTCAGACAATTGTGTAATTTTTTTTTTCATGTGGCGAAATGTACTGAGTACATCTTGATCAGAATTTTAGTGATAGGATGTCCGATGCGTACATACCTTTAATTATTACAACGAGGGATCCCTATATTTATATTGTATCGGTTCATTTATTAATCTATCTTATTATTTTTATCCAAGTGTTATTTTTTTTATGAGAACAATTCCACTAACAAGCACAGTCCGCATGATAGTAAGTGTGACCGCAGCCTGTAGACATTCGTAATATCACAAGAATATCACTAGCACGTTGTCAACCTTGTAACTTGAAGATATTATGTCACATTACCCAGTAATTTCACTGCCTCTCTCACCCTTCAAACCGGAACGCGAATACTGCTATTTGGCGGTCGTGGGTGAAATAGGTGAGAGTGATATACCAATGGAGATGACCTTTGTATGAGTAGCTATTTTTTCAAGTCAATACACATAGTCAATGATCTGTTGTTTTGTTCCCTTGGAAATACACACTCTGAACATTGACCTGTTTGTCATGTTGAGACACATATAATATCCTTTTTATATTTGTTTTAAATTATGTAAAAAACAAGGTTTTATTTACCTATCTTTATAATCTAGTATATGTAGACGGGCCCGATGGCGCAGATGGTAGTGATCCTTTCTTGTGCGTCAAGGGTCGTGGGTTCGATTCCCACCTAGAGCAAATATTTATATGATGATATAAGTGTTTGTTCTGTGTCTGGGTGTTAAATATATGTATTTACATTGTACATATTTGTGATTCCTCTGTCGTCTGGAATCCGTAACACAAGTGCTTTAAGCGACTTACCACGGAGTCAAATCAATGTATGAGATGTGAGAATTTATGTATTTCTTTAAATTGCTATTCTTTTATATATTTTTAGCATCAAAAGGACTTTCTAAGAGCTCAAAAAAAGTTTGCTACTTTCGCTTAGCCGCCGCGCTTGTCGATGTATTGTTTCCATTCCAGAACTTGCATTTCCATTGGCGTCAAATTCAATTTGAACACTAATATTTTTAGTAGAACTAGATCTATCTATCTAATATACTTTAATATAATCAAATAATGATTATACTAAAGTATATTTACCGCGTATTTTTGTGATATCAATTACACTTATCCACGTAATGGGGTTTATTAGCCGGAACAGTAAAGAAAAGATTAAAATAAGTTATCGATGACAACACGCACGGAAACAGATAGTCCTAACCTTGACTCCATTTTTTATATTATATAACTTCTGCAAAACAATAAACATTACATATACCGGCTATAAAGAAATTTACCTCTTTGTTACAAAAAATTTTATATTTACTAGCAACTACTATACATGCTACTATTTGTCTCTTTCTTACCCTCCATTTAAAATGGGAGGTGGAAGTTTGTATAGAGAATTCCGCAATTTTTAAGCAGAAAGCTATAAACTGGTATATGGAATATTTGAGGTAAAAAAAAATCGTGCATCATTTAAGTTTAAGATTTTATCAGTTCAGTAGTTTAGTAGATACCGCACAAACACCGTGACACGTAGTTTATATATAGATAAATATTTTAAAACGTAATGCGAAATATATTTGGTAGGAAAGTATTACGAACTATAAAATGTTATTCTTAGGACTAGCAAGAAGAGGTACAACGCCCTTGCCTACCTTTAAAATTATAGGCAAAATTATCTTTTGCTTCGGGTGGCCTATACCCAAAGCTTGACTTTCTAAGGCTGATATGATGATCATAACTATGTATATCCGTAGTCTATGTAAACTTATTCTTCGTCCGAAATTGCCTCAAAGAACACTTTGCGATTAGGTCGTTATATACCGTCACAAATTATCTTTTTATACATAAAAAAATCGAGTCACCTTTTTGTCTGGGATTAACTCCTATACTACTGAACCAATTTTAATCAAATTTTGCTCAATACGTGCTGTCTAATCCAACCTAACTTTATATTTTTTTATTGAAATTAATTATAAATATTCTTCCACCGATCTACGGTTTGGTGTCCTACAACGTTAAAAAATAAATTGATACAATTATCATTTCTCAATGCGGGCCGATCTCTGGGTAGAAATCTGGGTTAAGTTTGGAATTATACCCGGGTTATGTTTGTATTTACAAAGTAAATTATTGTAACGATAAAAAAAAACTGACACACATTTTCACTGATATCGATAAATTAGACCATTAATTTGTGTGTGTGTAAGTTAGTGATATAATTAAGAATGATATATTGTTTAATTTACGAAACCGTACATTTTAATTAGTTCATCATTATTAAAGGGGGGTTATTCCCATAATTGCTGCGCTAGATCGTAGCATCGTGACGGGAAAACCTAATCCAGCCAATCCCTATTGCATTTAAGCTATACTATTTTAGGTGGATATACCCTTTGATTTCAGTATCACTGTCGCCTCTTAAGACAACCGTTGCACTATTATATTATTATTCTCTGCTGGTACCCAACGGTGCATGATTAGCTTTACACAAAAATATGTAAAGATTCCCAAAAATGTGTGTTACATTCCATGACACATTTTTTTAAAGTTCCATAGTAAAAGAGGAGGTACCTTACTCTATTACCAGACATTTAAAGTCCACTGTTGGACATAGGCCTCCCCAAGAAAGGGGGTATGTTGCCCATAATTGCCGTGCTGGGCAAGCGTATTGGCAATCGCAGAGCGCAGCTTTCGCGACGGGGAAGCTGCTGCCATCCCCGCCCTGTACATTTGAGCTGACTTTTTTGCATGGATATACCGCCATCTGTCGGTTCTGGTACTTTAGTCACCTCTTACGACACCTGGTACAGGGGGAGGTACTATTCTACTCTGCCAATACCTCAAATTGGGTCACACAAAGAAAACTGTGGTGCTAAAATCATTTTTGATGTATCCACTTTAACTGGCTCGTAGTAGCGAGGCTTTCAGCGACGCCATCGATTACTTTTCCACTAAATGAACAAAACAGAGGTAGACTTCATACAAACATCGTCTGAATCTCCACCTGACTCTTACCTATCTCCACCGCCAAAGAGCAATGTTCGCATTGCTGTATTCCGTTTTGAAGGATGAGAGAGACAGAAAAATTACTGGGTAATGTGACATATTATCTTTAAGTCACAATGTTGGCCACGTGCTAGTGATAATTTTGTGATATTATCAGCGTCTATAGGTGCGGTGATGCATACTATCACGCAGGTTGTATTTGTCAACCTGGTGTGATAAAAAAGTAGGTTTTATTTAAAAATATATTACCGCCCTCGATATACTTCGCCAATTGTTAATTAGCTGTGAAGTACCGGCAGAATACAATAGTTCTCTTTCTGTCGTAAGACTAAGGTACCAGAACCGACAAATGGCGGTATATCCATCCGAAATAGTGTAACTTAAATGCAGAAGATGAGGATGGGCAGCAGCATTCTCGATGCGAAACCTGCGCTCTGCGATTGCCAAAATGTTAGCCCAGCACGGAAATTATGGGCAAAATTCCCCCTTTCTTAGGGGGCCTATGTCCAGCAGTGGACTTCTAATGGATACAATAATGATTGTTAATTACAGTGTTGGGGTTAGTTATTTGATAGCAACGCTGTTTCGCCTTCATTATTTCCGTTCTCATGAGAATAATAAATAATAAATGTAGCCTAAGTTAATTCTTATCACAACAGCTATTTTCCAGTCAAAATCCCGTTAAAATTGGTGCAGCCATTTCATACATTAATAAAAACATACAAACAGATAATAATTTGAATAGCTTATATTTGAAATCAAAGTCGAAATTTTTTCTTATTATAAATACAGATAATGGGATACCTAGCTCTATTTTAGTTCTAGTCCTAGTTAAATGTATCTTAATACATAAAATTCTATTGTGCGTGTGTATGCCACTGAACTACTTCAAAACGGGTAAATCAATTTGAATGTTCTATTTTGTATGCGATTGAATAGCGCCCTGGATCGATCGAAATGATTCACAAATCAGCCTAGCAGATGGCACTGCCATCGGTATCTAGGTTATTTATTATCCGTTTAGTCCATACTATGACTAAATGGCTAGATCGACTTGAATTATTTTTTGTGAATGTATGTCTCAGATGGGAGCCTGGATGATTTAGATTCACAAGTTAGCCCGACAGATAGCACTGTAGTCGATATTCAGGTTAGGTATATTAGGCTCTATTTCTCGTCTGTCACTTTGTTCATATCCTAATCGCTTGAAATATCATGCAAGACAACGTCTGTCTGATACGATGGCAGACGTATAAATTAATTTACATAACTTTTCCGCAGTTCGTGGGAAGATGGTACGAAGTATTCCGGTCCGCTAACCCGAACCAGCCCGGGGACTGTTCGTACTTCGAGTTCAACCAGACAGCTACCAATATCAGTGTGTACTATCCTGCCGTCAATGCTAACTTCTTCGAGTCAGCCAACGGTTTAGCTAGCGTCACAAATGGCACTGCCAGACTTACATTGTCCGGTCTGTTGGCTAACCGTAAGTATTTTAATGTAATCCTTCCTGTAAGAATCACCATCATTATCATCGTCATACCTGCCGCAGGACGTTCACTGCTGGACATAGACCTGTGGGCAAGTGGCGAGTGAATTCTAATAGAACCTATGGACGTCTTGTGTCGAGCGCAATCCTGCGGTTTGCGTCAGATCCTCTGTCCTCCTAGTAAGTAGACGTCCTCCGCTGCGATTGCCCTTAAGAATATAATGATAAAATATAGTTTACTAGCTGTGCCCGCGACTAAGTCCGCGTGGAATAGGTTTTTTTGGGTACCATATCTGTTTACCTTAACTTTTATAAACTTTGAATGTCATGTTTATTTATATCGAATCAATGGCCCGAAAAATAAGTTTAAAGTTTCTAGCTCTAAAAATAGCGATATTTTCATACAATTTTTCATCGACTCCTTACAACCCTTGTTTCAAATGAAAAAATAGCCTATGTCCTTTCTTAGGGTTTAAAGATTGTCTGTGCCAAATTTTTTTCAATATCGGTCGAGAGTTTAAGCGGGAAAGCGTAACAGACAGACAAACAGGGTTACTTTCGCATTTATAATATTCAGTAGGGATGTTACTAGCAGCTGATAATATTACTATTTAGTGTTGAAAAAAAATTTTAATTGGTCTCGTAATTTTTGAGATAAACTGTCACTAAGTACAAAAATAAAAATTCCGTTTACATACTCCCAGGGATACATAAATAAAGTACATATCCTTAAGGATAATAAAGGTTATTTATTTATGTAGCCTATGCCCCGTGGAGTAGAGGCGTACCAGCGGAGTAGAATAGTACATCCCCCTTTACTAGGCGTCGTAAGCGGAGACTAAGCGGTACCGACAGAAGGCGGAATATACACCTGGGGATATACAGAAGCATCTTCGTCAAGCAGTTGCACTCTGCGATTGCCACCACGCCTGCCCAGCGCGGCAATGCATGAGCATGAATCCCCCTATCACGAGTAGGCCTACGTCTAACAGTGTACTTTATATGGCTGATATGATGATGATATTACTCCAGAAGAATGTAGTTTTCTATCAGTGAAAGAGGCTCTGAAGACGTATCAGTAGTTTTTGAGTCTATCCGATTTTTTTTGCTAATTATATTAGTATAAATAAAATCACCAGTGGAATTACCAAAATTCAAATTCCGTTTACATATTTCCATTATAGGAAGTAGATCCCTACCTTCTTTTATTTGTAAATATAATGAAGCCGATGTTATATTTTCTAAGCCGATGTTATATTTTCTAAGCCGATGTTATATTTTATAAGCCGATGTTATATTTTCTAACTTTTTCGTGCTGTTAATAAAACTAATCTTTTTAAAATGCGGGTTATTTCATTGATGTCTCGTTCTTGAGAACCGTTGCCGCGGGGTTACTGAAACGTCAAACAAAAATTTAAAAAGTTTCATAAACCGCATTTTACAGCCGTTAAAAGCATTAGCCGTTAGCATAGTTTTTGAGGGTATTCGATACAAATATAAATACACACAAGAAAACTTAAACTTAAAAATATATGTAAAAATGTACAAGAATTAAATTGACCAAAACATTTAGTTCTTACTTATAGTAGTTGCAAGTGACCATGCCGCATTCTCTCTTATGCACTGGACCTCCGTCTTATGTCACGCCATTATAACTTACTTTCTGCTGTCAAACGCGCTGTGCATGACATAGTGAAGCAAGCTTCACCGATATCGTCGGAGGGATTGTGGCGGGTAACTTGTAAACATTAAACATGCGTATATTATTAGTACCCTCTTTCTGTGTCTTAATAAATAAGAATCATGGTTTAAATGTATGCAAATTGTATTTTTACATTATTATTCTAATAAAGTATTTCTATTTCTATTTCTCAATACGAATTATTATTCTCCCGTGGCAAAAAAAACTTTCTTAAAACATTCTTTAATGTAAAAAGTTCTTTTATCTTCATTATCTGTATCTATAAAAGGAGAATTTGTCGTCTGTCTGACCGGCTGGCTAACATATAAACGTAGGGCTGATGCTATAAGGGTCAACTTAAACTTAAAATTTTCCACAGGAGTTTCCTTAACACTACAGGGTGGCACTTTTATAAATATACCTCAAAAGGGGGTATAAGATTCAAAGTTAATATGAAACTGCTGTTTTTCACTTTATTCGAATTATATTCAGCATAAAGGTTATTTATTGAAAGTCATGAAACACGTGTAAAATATTTTTTCTATAAACGTCTCTTTAAGGTGATTAAGAAGGGGGTAAGAGGGGGGTGGAAAATTAGTATGTTAGTTATACAACTTAACACGGGTGAAGCCGCGGAGCGCCGCTAGTAACATATAAAATCCTATACACACGTTTGCTTTCTCATCTGCTATTAGATATGTCTAGAAAAAAAGTAGATTATTTTTAATTAAACCACTAACTATATCTTTAAATTCCCAATTATTTCAGACATTTGATTATTCACCTATTTTTTCAGCATTTGACTTCTGGATTCTTCTGACGGACTACGTCAATTTCGGTGTTGCCTACAACTGCATCAACCTCTCAACGACCCAGAGAAGTAGTAAGTAATATTGTAATACTCGATTGTTAAGCTAAAAAATTTCTTCAGGTACGTAACCTCGCCCAAGATTTAACAAGTATGAATAAACAATTTTAATTCATACACCATCTTATTCATTGATCTGCCTCCGTGATAATTCACTTAAAGCACTTGTGTCACGGACATCAGACAACAGTGGAATCACAAAATAATAAAATAAATACATATTTATCACAAAAATATTTGTTCTGTATGAGGAATGAACCCACTTCCCTTGGTGCACAAGGTAAGGTCTCAACCATCTGCACCACCAGGCCCGTCAAAATAGATTATATTAAAGCTGTACAATTAAGTACTATCCCCTATACAAATGTATCTTTGTGTTCGTTTTTGTGTTTTAGTGTTTATTTAATTAAGTTTTTTTTTATAGTCAATGTCTGGCTTTTGGGAAGAAGCTCTACGTACCCCAACGAGATGATCCCAGCTCTCATCAATACAACACTCAGTAACCAATTGGGAATCACCTTAGCTGATTTAAGAGAGATCGATCATTCCGAAAACTCTTGCTTTATACTGCCCGTGATAGAACTTGGCCAACCTATTATTTTATCTGGACAATGCAACACCAACATTACAGTTGTGCAAAACTTCAATGCGTCTCGGGTAAGTTTATTATGAGTATATCATCATCATATCAGCCATTAGCAGTCCACTGTTGGCCCCCTTCTAGACTGGAGGAATTTTGCCCAAATTTGCCGCGCTGAGCAAGCGTGATAGCAATCGCTGAGCACAGCTTTCGCGACGGGGATATTGCTGCCCATCTTCGCCCTATGCATGTGATAAGCTGTTTAAATACAACACAAGTAGTGTTATCAGAAATATACTACTTTAATTAGTCAATTGAACACCCAGACACAGAATAAATATAGAAATTAACATATCAATATTTGTATTGTGTGGGGGTCGAAGCAACGACTTTTCATCGTCATTATATCAGTCGTAAGGCGTTTACTGCTGGACCTCCCCATGTGAGTCACATAAGTTTTATTGATGTGTTAGTAGTCAATATGATTTTGGGAACTAGGCAACTGGGGTACCCCACTGGGGCACAAATTTGAAAAATACAATTGTTTATACTAAATAATTTATTTACTCTAACTATGGCATATAATTAACACTTCTACTTACCATGTAATGGATGAACTTTGTTTTTAATCTTTCCGAATGAGTTCACTATCGCGGTAATCTTATCATAATACAGTGTATGCGGATGACGCATACATCCGCAATTTGAAGACAAATAGGTTGATAGTTTTTTTTCTAAATTGCCTACAATAATATTTAAGAATGGAAATAAAACAAGGTTAAGAACTGACTACATAAATATATAGAGTGGAATAGAATGGAAGGGTTGGTATAGGACGACCGAGGTTAACATATCTCAACCAGGTAGAAGAGGTATTAAAGACTGGGCCAGGTCAGAAGTACCAAGAATAAACGAGCATGTATGAATAGACTAATGCGAGTAAGAAAAGCGAGAGAGGTCTCCAAGATCGTAGTAAATGGGGAACTATAGTCTCTGCCTACCTCGATGGGACACTGGCGCGATGTATTTATACGTTTCCTCAATTCAGTTCACAGGACTGTGGCACGAGAACTACGCCTATATATCTGAAAATTCGGTGAACTCATGCTCCCGCAGCGAGTACACGTTGAACGGGGGTATAGTCAATGTCGTCAACAGTCAAGTCATCAACCAGACCTTGGATATAGTCACTGGAACTGCGACTGCCAGCGATGATGGCAGTGCCAAGTTGTCTGTAATACTCAACCTCTCATCGGGCAGTAAGTTTTTATTTCCAATTATTTTTTCTACTACATCTTTCACATATATTCTTAGAACTTCTTTTCCTTGTCTCTATAATCTCTATAAGAATATAATCTGTGTAAATCTATCTATCAAAAACTACAATAATGGTCTAGCTAAGCCCACTTCTCTAGACCATCTTATAGAGATTTACAATTTCAATATATTTTTTAATATTAGTCCTGTACATAATATATGTGTTCTAAGCAATCAAAAGCTAACTATAGTCTACACTGCAACAATGGTAGAAGACTGATATTGGAAAACTAGCTAAATTATTTTAAGTGGAATAAACTATTCTTCATTAAAACCTGTCTGTTTCAGATGTCTCACAGGAACTTTGGGTCCTAGCTACTGACTACGACAGTTATGCTGTGGTATACTCCTGCGTGAATGTTCAAAATGACCAACAACGAGGTATGTTACCATAATATTAGATATTTTCATTGATAAAATTTTGATCAATGTTATGAGTCCTTACTTAGCTCCCTAAACAATAGAGACATTATACAGAATTGTATTCTCAATTTCTAAAGACACATAAACTAAATTTTCACTATAAACTAAAAAAAAAAATTCCGATTCCACAAGACGTAAAATTGGCTAAATACTTAGAATGATTTAAAAAATATTAGTTAGAACATACATGAAGTTCTAAATATTAATAAAACAGTCCCAAAAAAACAAGGAACATTCATCAAGCTAAAAAATGCACAGTAATCATCATCATATCAGTCATAGCAAGTCCACTGTTGGACATAGACCTCCCCAAGAAAGGGGGAATTTTGCCCATAATTGCAGCGCTGAGAAAGCGTGCTGGCAATCGCAGAGCGTAGCTTTCGCGACGAGGATGCTGCTACCTAACCCCGTCATGTGCATTTGAGCTACACTATTTCGGATGGATATACCGCGATCTGTCGGCTCTAGTACCATAATCGCCTCTTACGATACCTGGTACAGGGGATATACTATTCTACTCTGCCGGTACCACACGGCACCGCACTTTACACTAACTAATGTGTAATGAATATGAGTCAAAAGAGGTATTATAAATATTATATTTATCACAAACAGAGAAAAAAATGCCAAATGTTCATCATATCCTTTAGCGCACAACACGGGGACAGTACTGGGTGCATCTTCAAGCCTGTCAAAATAAAATTCATTGAAGCCCATCTTTTGAATATATTTCTTATGTGGAATTTATTATTTCATCACCTTACCAACAGTGTACAGCTGGATACTCAGCAGAACTCGCCAGCTAACCGCACAAGCCCAAGCCGCCGTAGATCTGGTGGTAGCCAGCGAAGTGGTCCTCAACTACGCGTTCTACATTCAAACAAATCAATCCGATGACGCCTGCTTCTTCTTTCCCGAGCCTGTTCCAAATCAGTCCGTCATCTTTAGAGGACAGTGTGATCTAAACATTCCTGCTATGGCAAATTTTGATCCAGTTGCTGTAAGTTAATAAACATACACAAAGTACCATCTCTAGTAAAACCTATTTTATCTTAAACACTTAGAGGTGTCATATTATTTCAACAAGGCAACAGATCAATGAAAAATTGAGACGTTCTCTCTTTACATCACTTAAAATACTCTTGGCGATCCAATAAAAGATCGTTTGAATAATCAAATTTAAGTAAAGAAAATGTACAATTCATAAAACATTTACTATTCATTATTTTTACCTTTTTCTTTCTTACAGTACATGGGCATCTGGCATGACATCGAGTCGTACCCATCGTCTTTCCAAACCGGTACCTGCAGAAATGCCAATTATGCCCTTGTCGACGGTATCGTAGACGTTTTCAATACGCAAGTCCTCAATCAAACACTAGACACCATAATAGGCATTGCTGAGATAGCGTCAGACGATGGAAGTGCCAAACTTAACGTAACCTTCCCCATCGTTGGCACCAACGGTAAGATGAATTCTGTTGTTGAAATATATGAACTACGTTTCTATACAAAATTGTTGGATATAGATTAAAACAATTCACACATCTCATACATTGAGCTGACTCCAAAATAAGTCGCTTAAAGCACTTATATTACGGTCATCATCGAACAGAGTAATCACAAATATAATACTTACATATTTGACACCCAGACACAAAAAAACACAAATATCATCATATAAAATGTTCACCGGACGGGGATCGAACCCGACCGTTGGCGCACAAGGTATAAATACGACCATCTGTGCCAACTGACCCGTCAACAGATCCCGGTTCACTAACAAAAGTATTATTATTTATTTACAGGAACAATCAGGACAAATTACTGGGTACTTGATACGGATTACGAATCGTATGCTTTAGTTTATTCCTGCTTCAACATCAACGACGACGTAAAACAAGGTAACATTTATAGAAATTATTGATGTTCCGAGGTCTATAGATATATACATATCATGAAACTTGAACAATGTGTTTTATTATAGTGTGGTCATGGAAACTCAGTAGAACAAAGCAGCTGACTGCAGTTGCATCTATCGCTATTGCAAATGCCATCAGTAACATCACAGTCCTCGACCAGCGGTACTATGAAACTGTTGACCAAAGCGTCGATGCCTGCTTCTACTTCCCTGAACCCCAGCAGGGTGTTCCCGTCGTTTTCCCTGGACAATGCGATGAAAATGTCACAGTGGTCCAAAATTTTAATCTTACCCAGGTATAATTATTTTATTTATTTTTCCAAAACTATTAAAAAAGTTAGTTATTTTTGATATTTTGTAAACTTTGATTATGTTAACACAAAATCGTACGAATCTTTCAGTTCGCTGGAATTTGGCATGAGATTGAAACTTATCCAAAAGAAGAAGTTCAGGGGCAGTGTATTAACCATCAGTACACGACTGGAACTGCCAATACTCTTAACTTGCAGACATCGCAGATCATAGATCAATTCTTGGGTCTCTCTAACGGCACCCTAAGATTTAACTCCACGGATAGTAGTGCAAAACTAACTATTGACATCACTGTCAATGGAACAGGTAAGGGCAACTACTTTTATTAACAAAAACAAACAAACAGCATTATTTAGTTAATAATATGTCAATTTTATATTAATAAAATTTGTGCTTATTTTATTTTAGTTATAAACATTCCATTCTGGATTCTGAACATCGATTATAACGACTACGCTCTAGCATACAGCTGTGTGAACTTGAACCAAGACTTCAGAGCAGGTATTATTGGAATAATGATCTACCAAACATAATCTTATGGACTCATGATGAGAGAACTTTACATGACAATTTTATGTTTCAGTCTACAGCTGGAAACTTAGCAGGTCAAAACAATTATCCACCAGTGCAGTCACCGCTATTAGTAACACGGTAGCTAATATAGAAGTACTCGACCAAGTCTATTATGAATCAGTGGATCAATCTGATGAGGCGTGCTTCTTCTTACCAGAACTGGCGCCTGGTGAACCCATTGTCCTCGTTGGACAGTGTGATCCTAACATTACTGCTGTACCAAACTTTAACGCAACCAGGGTAAGGCCATCCAGTACTACAAAATTTTACGACAAATTTTTACGACTCTAAGTCCTTATAGTACCACTTTCCATTTGTCTGTCAAAAATCTCATGCTTTTGACCGTTTCTTGAAACTGTTACAAAATCAACATTTAAATTAAGGCGATCTACAAAACCTGCCGTCTGAGTCATTTTATCTAAATAGTAGATAAATAAATAAACATGGGAATTTAGAAGAATTAAGATTTTACAGTATAAGTAAGACCTTAATTCTTGTTAATTTGTTGATTCAACATAAAAAAAAATTAACATAACCAACCTTTTTATTTACAGTACACTGGTCGTTGGAGATTACTAGAGAGCTACCCATCCGATTTCCAATCCGGGCAATGTAACCAGGCCATTTATTCCGCAGGAGTAAACGGAACAGTTGATGTGTTTAATAACCAAGTTATAAATCAATCTTTAGCTACTCTAACCGGTTCCGCAACAGTTGCAAGTGTTGATGGAAGTGGAAAACTTCAAGTCACCTTCCCAACCTGTAAATATCTTTCCAATAGCTTGTATTATAAAATAAGATTGTGATGAACAACTTTACATACATTTTTTCGATTTCAGCGTCGACACCATCTGACTACTGGGTTTTAGACACGGACTATGACTCATACGCTCTTGTTTACTCCTGCGAGAACTTGAATTTGGAACAAAGGCGGGGTAAATACCATTTATTGAGTATCATTTATAATTTTAACAATATGCAAACTTATGATATCTCTTTTTACAGTATGGAGCTGGAAAATGAGTCGTACCAGAAGCTTTTCTCAAACCGCAGTCAACTCCATGAATCAAATCATTAACAATGTCAACGTGCTGAATAATCGCTATTATCAGGACGTGGACCATTCGGACCAGGCCTGCTTCTACTTCCCAGATCCTGATCCGACCACACCAGTCATATTCCGTGGTCAATGTGATGAGAGCATAAACGTCGTCCAAAACTTCAATGCTTCAAGAGTAAGCTTCAATCATATTTTAATGTTTGAAACATAAACAAAAGTTAGCGTTATGATAATAATATTTCGCGCCTCATCTTTCACAGTACTTGGGGCTTTGGCACAACATCGAATTATATCCTTCAGTCTTCCAACAAGGCAGTTGTAATAACGCCTTCTACTCCCTGGGGTCGGCAGGCGTAGATGTATTGAACACTCAAGTTGAAAACCAAACTCTGCTAATTCAAGAAGGACTTGCCGTGGTGGCTTCCAGTGATGGCAGCGCTAAACTGAATGTCACCTTCAACGTCGGTGGAATTAATGGTAATACTTGAAACAGACCACAACTATTTCATTTAAGAATTTGAAGTCTAATACATAAATACAAGATTATTACAATTTAACTATTCCTTTTCTTTCAGTTACCACTCCATACTGGGTTTTAGGCACCGACTATGAATCTTATTCTTTGGTGTATACTTGTGTCAACTTGGACGAAGATTACAGACAAGGTGAGCAGTTGAAACACATAATTATAAAACATAAGTCATATTGTTTGCACTCAGCTGACTTACAAATGCAAAATACCAATTTTCATTTCAAGTTTGGAGCTGGAAGTTAAGCAGAACCAAGCAGCTTTCTGCAGCTGCAACCGTAGAAATTAATAACATCACAAGTGGAATCCAGATCTTAGACGACCGATACTACCGCAACGTGGATTTGAGTCAAGATGGTTGTTTCTATTTCCCTGAACCACAACCTGGTGTGCCTGTCGTTTTCCCTGGACAGTGTGATACCAACATCAGCGTCGTTCAGAATTTCAACCTAACACAAGTAAATAATTTTTCTTTAGTCCATAAAAAAGGTAGTACTGTTTTTGTACGGTGT
>JACJUM010002496.1:3810410-3835245 GCA_020976665.1 Heortia vitessoides
ATTTTTCTTTAGTCCATAAAAAAGGTAGTACTGTTTTTGTACGGTGTGACAATGAAGTATTTTTAATATTTGCAGTTCCAAGGTATCTGGCATGAAATACAGGCTTATCCCAAAGAGCAGCAGCAAGGCCAGTGTATCAACCACGAGTATTCAGCTGGAACAGGGAACACCTTGAACTTGCAATCCTCCCAAGTATACGATTTGAGTCTCGGTGTCAACAACGGCACCCTTAGCTTTACTTCTACTGATAACAGTGCTAGAATGAGCATTAGAATTTCAGTTAATGGCACAGGTTTGTATAATCTGCGGAATTATTACAATAGTTAAAATTGCTAAGATCCTTGAAGAGTTAATTTTAATGGACGAGAAAATGATGATTAGTTATTTAGTACATTTTATTTTTTATATTTACAGATATAACGATACCGTTTTGGATTTTGAGTACTGACTACTGGGATTACGCTTTGGCATATAGTTGTGTCAATCTGAATGCAGACTACAGAGGAGGTAAAGACGTTTATCCGATAATAATATATAAGAAGCAAACAAAAAGCATTCAATTTACATCATGTCTATAAATATATTTTTTATAGTGTACAGTTGGAAACTCAGCCGAAGCAAGTCTCTATCAACCGTCGCTAACAATACGATCAATAGCGTAATTGCTACCGTTGATGTTTTGGACAACGTTTACTATGAAAACATCAATCAGACCGACGAGGCTTGCTTCCATTTACCTGCCCTCAACCCTGGAGAACCTGTCATCTTCCCTGGCCAATGTGACCCTAACATCACGGTGGTACAAAACTTCAGAGCATCTGATGTAAGTTTAAGTTATATTATTATTCTTCGTCCGAAACACCACAGATAGTTTTGATACGTCTTTATCCTAAAAATTTAGATAGTGTCTGAAATTGGGCATTAATAAAGTCATTGAGCAATTTTCCAGTACCTTGGAAGATGGAGACTTATTGAGACCTATGCTACTGATAATCAAGATGGAGCTTGCAACCAGGCGACTTATTCCGCTGGCGATAATGGATCCGTTGTTGTTTTTAATACGCAAGTCGTTAACCAGACATTGGGTAGCATCACTGGATCGGCAATCGTCGCCACAACTGATGGAAGTGGAAAGCTTTTGGTCACTTTCCCAACGAGTAAGTAAACTATATATTTAACCAAAGAATATACATCATCATACCAGCCATTGGAAGTCCACTGCTGAACATAGGCCTCCCCAATAAAGAGGGAAGATTGGCCATAATTGCCGCGCTGGTGAAGCGTGTTGGTAATTGCAGAGCGCAGCTTTCGCGACAGGGATGCTGCTGCCCATCCCGCCTGTGTATTTGAGCTGCACTATTTTGTCTCTTACGACACCTGGTACAGGAAGAGGTATTATTCTACTCTGCTCAATTTATGAATCTGATATACATTAGATTCATAATTTTTTCTGCATCTTCTGGCTAAACTCTGAAATAGCAGCACTGGTCATATAACAGAGAATTTCACCGGAAGTAAATGATGATATAGACCACATTAGTTTTAGGAAAACATTCATTATCATCATCATCATATCAGCCATAAAAAGTTTACTGTTGGCTCCCCAAGATAAGGTGATGTTTGGCCTGGATTGCCTCGATGGGAAGCATAAATTATTGTTCTATTCCCAAATAATGATTGCCCTAACGTTACGAAAACCATAAACATAAACGCCAAACGTACAACAAAAACAAAGAACATGTACATTTACTATATTTATAAAAATATTGTTTTTGTTAATGCAAATGGCGAATACTTATTTTTTTTTTCTCTCGGAGAACCTACTGCTGGATGCAGACGTTAATTTCAGCGCCATCGGAATGCTTGGATCTTTCGTAATTTATAACTTGAATTGCATTTTTTTGCTTTTTTAGGCTCAACCCCATCTGAATACTGGATCTTGAGCACTGATTATGTTTCATACGCCTTGGTGTACTCGTGTGAGAACATCAGTGCTGATCAGAGGAGAGGTATGAATCGTTTTGAACATAATAATTATTTTAACATAATGGAGAAAACAAATTTGGTCTAAATTTCTGTTTAATTTCCCCACAGTCTGGAGCTGGAAGCTTAGCCGGTCTACCAATTTGACTGCAGCAGCTGTTACTGCCATCAATCAAGTGATAAATAACGTGAACGTATTGGACAGCCAATACTACACTGTAGTCGATCAGTCTGACGCAGCTTGCTTCTATTATCCTGAGCCAAATGGTTTACCTGTCAGATTCCGTGGACAATGCGATGAGAGCATTCCTGCTGTTGGAAATTTCAGCGCTGAGAGAGTAAGTATTTTTTTAATACATGTTAGTATACAAAATCACCTTGTTTTAACATAAAAGCTGTAAGTACAGCGCCATAAATATAATTTAAACACGTAGTACTCATGGATTGTTTTTTCACTATATACCTTTGATGTTGATCGTACTATATATGTTTATATTTTTACCATCAGTGTCTTTAACAGTTTTTGATTTTTATGCTGTCAAAGGCCAAAATATTTTTTATAAGATGAGCGCGTTCAAACAAAAAGTCTTTGCATTAGTACATAGCTCAATCGACTCTGATGGAACCATTTACTTCTAGTATTTAGGCACCTGGTACGACATCGAAAGCTACCCAACGGTATTCCAAGATGGAACCTGCCCCACTGCGACCTACTCTGCCGGCACCAATGTCGTGAATGTCTACAACACTCAGGTCATCGACCAACAGTTGGACACCATCAATGGCACAGCTATCGTTGTCTCTACTGATGGCTCTGCTAAACTCGATGTCACATTCCCCGTTGTTGGAACGAACCGTAAGGGTTATACACATTATAATTGATTCTAATAACTTTTTAACTCTATTAGTGTGCTCAAACATCGTACTATTTGTTTCAGTAACAGTCACAACACCATATTGGGTTCTTGCTACTGATTACGACAACTTTGCCCTCGTCTACTCTTGCTCAAACATCGATGGTGAATATCGAAATGGTGAGTCATAATTTATTAATTGTCGCTTCTTTCCGATCTTCAAGCCTCCCTCAAAAAATCTTTAAAATAAAAATTTATGATGACCTCTATTCCAGTAGTATTATTATTATGGGTATTTAGATGTATTTCAGTGAACACCAATTTGTAGACTGCTTAACGAAACGAAAGCAAAAAGATTCTAAGTACAAACAATGATATGTTTCTAAACTAAATTCACTAGATACTATATGATACTATCACTTTCTGTAACTAACTATATCTGTTGTTCCCAATTAGTAATCGCGTCTTCAAATACAAATAAATAATTAGATGTAGAGAAAGAACAGATTATACAACTATGTCTTACTTTTCTAGGATTACACCTTTTTCTAAATAACGATCGCCAAGTTTTTATTAAAGTGCAATTAAAGTGCAAATATAACAATAATAAATTAAATTTTTATATTATTAACATATTTTATTTCTTATAAACAATTAGTTTTTAAGTATATTATATTGACCTGCTCCATTCATTGTTTTAGTAAGCAGTTGGAAACTCAGTAGAACTCGAAGTTTGACTGCAGCGTCAACGCTTTTGATTAACACTGTCATGAACAACATTGCGGTGCTGGACCAACGCTATTATGTGTCACAAGACCACAGCGTTGATGGCTGCTTCTTCTATCCTAACAACTTCGGAGGTCCGGTCATTTTGGACGGACAGTGCGAAGCTGACAGTACTATCAATGTTGTCAGCAACTTTGATGCATCAAGGGTTTGTAATTCTCTGTCAAAAATAATTACTTTGGTTAAGACAAATGATTTTTTTCTAATATTATAAACGTGAAACACGCATTGCTGAATGTCGAAAGGTCCCAGATCCCAGTGAATAAACTCGTGGGGGGAAAAAACGTGAAAGTTTGTGCTTATATTCCAAAGTTTATCTTTGACGCAAACTGTATAGGTTTATTATAATTATACGTCTATCAACTGCATAAGTAAAAATTTACAAATAAAAATTGCGACAACTCAAAACTGCAGTTTGAGTAGAAATTAATTTAAATTACCGCATCAGGGTTCATGATTCGTGTACTTATTCAGAAAGAAAAAATTTTTGGACATGTTGCTTGTTGAAATCGTCCTGAACGAATTCGACATTTCTTTCAAATAAGTTAATTAATCGCGATATTTCTAAAATTGTGGTATATATTATATTTTGTGTTGATGCAATTTGGAGCTAGGAGAGCGAAATATAATAAAAGTTACTACACTTTCTAAAGATATGTAAAACGCGTTGTCTCAAGTAATCGATAAATTTAATTTGATTTCTGTTGACCACTGTTTTAATATTTTATTTTATGTTTGCTTAGTTTGCTGGTAGCTGGATCGAGTTAGCTCGGTTCCCGTCAGAACTGCAAGCAGGAACGTGTGTAGCCAGCGAATATGTTTTCAACCAAAATACCTTCAGCCTCACCCAAACAACAGTTCTAAATGAGAGACTCCAAACATTATCTGGACAAGCAACGTACGCTACAGACGGTCGAGGCATCTTATCTGTCAGCCTAAGCAATACTAATCAATGTATGTTTAAAATTACCCATTAAGTGTATACATTTTTTTATTCTTTTATTCATTAGTCAAACAAGTCTTAATTTTTATTAAAATTTTCAGCGTCTATTAACGGAAATCTATACATACTTGACACGGATTACGAAGAGTTTGCGTTGTTGTACAGCTGCAGAAATATCAACAATATCACAAAACAAGGTAAATCATAGCAAGTTTACATTTACACTTCTTTTTTCTTCTATTGTGTAATAAGCAAAAGTTGAATAAGCATTTAAATCAGATTATTGATTAATACTCCTTGCCATTATCACTCACTTCGTAAGGGACAAATCAAAGTCAAAGGCCTACTAAAATATACTATATTTAAGTAGGCCCATTACAAACACTTTTGAAGAGTCAATAAAATAAGTAATAATAATGACATAAATATTTCTAATTAGGAAGTGATTTCATGCATACTTATATACAGTCGACCCTAATGACCCAAAGGATCAAAAAAGTCATCTAACACAGATAATATAATCTATTGATTTTAGTTAATTTCCTTTATTACCTTTATTTGTTGTTCCAACAGTATACAGCTGGAAACTTACCCGTACCCGAGCAGAGCTTTCTCAATCTGCTAACGAGAGAATCGATAACATTGTGAGAAACCGCACCGACCTCTTCGAGGGATATTACGAAACCACCAACCAAGGCAACGATGGCTGCTTCTACTACCCAGTCTTCGATACTCCACAGCAATCCATCAGTCTCCCCGGTCCTTGTGACACCAGTATCAGAGGAATCTCCAACTTCAATCTCAATAACGTAACTATCAACATTTTGTTTTTAAATTATTGCCTCATTGTCAGAGTACACAATGATGGCGTTAATTGCATGATTAACACATTTTGTATTGTGTTTGTTAAATGCATTTAAGTGTGTGTCTTTTTACATTTTAGCTATAATAAGTTAAGCTATAGTTTAAGTCAATTGATATACGTTTCTAACATCTTTATAGTTCCTTGGTCGTTGGTACGAGATCGAAAGGTATCCCCAGAGCAATCAAGGATCAACCACGTGCAATCGAGCGCAGTACAATGGCACTAGTACAACAGCCTTCGATATCTACAACGCTGGAGTCATTAACAGAACCCTCAGCCCCATCACCGGATCAGCTGTTGTGGCTTCATCAGACGGTAGAGGCGAACTAACTGTACAGCTTTTGACTGGAGGAGGTACATAAATAAATTACGTATAAAAATGTAATGAGTAATAATGAACAATCACTTTGTTTTGAATTAATAACAATGTACAATCACTTTTTATAAATTTAGAGTATGACACATTATTTTTCAGGACTCAGAGATAACACACTATACGTTCTGGACACGGACTATACAAACTATGCTTTAATTTACAATTGCGCCAATTTGAGCAACAACCGTAGACAAGGTAAACTCAATTCAGTTATTTTTTTAACGTGACAACGTCTTATAATTCGATGGAGTGGGCTGCACGCACGAAAAAACATAACTCATGCGGCGTTACCCCGCTCTGAGGCGTTCCGTTTAAGGCTTAAAGAGCAAACAAGAGCGCGGGACGAGCGACAAAGAGGCATAATCGGCCCCGCGTTCGGCAGCGTTCGACATCTGTCTCTCTCGCACTCGAGTGAGCGATGCGCCCGCGCGGAGAGCTGCTATACAATAATACATTTTCATAAATAAATTAAAACATTCTTTTGAAAATTGCAACTATTTCATCAGTATTTTCTTATGAAGTTGTCACGTTTAACAATCGTCAGTAAACCGACTTAACAGACAACCAATTTTTAAGGTAGAGGGAATTCTGCCCATTATTACCACGCTGAGCAAGCGTGTCGGCAATCGTAGAGCACAGCTTTTGCGATTTGGACGCTACTGTCAATCCCCGCTTGGTACATTTGAGCTACACTGTTTCGGATGGATATACCGCTATCCATCTGTTCCAGTAACTTAGTCGCCTTTTACGACACCTGCAGGGAGGTTTTATTCTACTCTGTCGGTACCTCACAGCTACTGGATGTTATCCAAGCTAACATTTTTAACATATTGCGGCATAATTCCAGTGTCCAGTTGGAAGTTCAGCAGAAGTAAGACCATGAGTACAGTTGCGAACAATGCCATCAATACCGTCATCGCCAACACCCAGGGTCTTATACAAGACTATTACAACCCAACCGACCAATCTGACGAGTCCTGCTTCTATGTTCCTACATTCAACGCCAACGAAGCGCCACGGTTTAGGGCGAGATGTGATAATGTCACTGGAATGCAGAACTTTGACGTTCAAAGAGTAAGTTCAATGTTTAAGGTCACCTGTTAGTTCTAGCAATTATGTGCTTTATGCAATATCTATTGGCAGCTGTTGCTAATGCATAAACAAACTAATCGTTATACTTATAAATTACATACACAGAAGGATAGCAGTCTTAGCATCTCGTAACCATATTTAATATTATAAATAAAAACCTTTTCTTCTGAAATTGTAACGCAAAATTCGAAAACAGGTAATTTATACATTGTTCAAATGTTAATATATATGTATTTGTGTTGATGAAACTCAACGAAATCTAGGTCAAAGACATTCTTTGGGTATTAACGACTTTTCAATATATCAAAGTGCTTACTAGATTCAATAGTCATAAAGAAAACTGAATTACTAATAACTTCAGACCTTTAATATAACTGAAACCTATCTATTTCCAGTACATTGGTTGGTGGCACGAGATTGAAAGGTACCCAACCGACTCCAATGTTGGCGAGTGCCGTAGCAGCCAATACCAGGCCTCTGGCAACCAGGTGCAGTTTGTGGACACCAGTGTCTTCGACTTGACTGGTCAGCTTACCAGTGGAACCGTTGTGGCCAGCAGTAATGGACGGCTCACGAGGACCTTGAGCAATGGACAGCAGGAAGGTAAAGCCTATCTTCATCAAAATCAGTATCTGCTCATACTTGCTCTCTGATATTTGGACTTCGCTAATCCGAATGGATATATATTATTGATGTACTATTCTACATCGCCGGTACCCTAGTTGGTTTTTGATCATGTGTAAATTTACTCTCATACCTCTTACTCCTCACCATTCTAAGATTACCTAACAATTTTCATTGTTGTACGGTTATATGCGGTTACAACCAACACTATACTTCAGTTTGAAGAAAATTTAAGTTTTTTTCTCTTAACCATTGATTATTATTTTACTAACCTAGTTAAAATTGGTAATATATATATGAAACATCTTACGCATATATTTATTTCGTTAGAGCGTTGTTATGTGATGTTGTATGAAATTAATTATTGGAAATTAGAGGTATCAATGCACACTCGGATGGAACGAAGTTTCTTTCGTTCCATTAGTGAAGGACTTGTGACAAAATCAATATCCGAAACTTATGTCAGGATTCATTGTTATTATTTTTTTATCTGTACAAAATTAATTAATGAAGGAATTGTTTGTAAAATTAATAATTGTAAAAATTGCTGTTATTATTTATTATGTAGAAAAACCTGTATTCACTCAACAAAAAAGAATCGACGCGACCCCACACTGTCCAATGCGAAATAAAAATACGGAAGGAATTCGCCTGCTTTCTATGAGAGAGAGAGACAGACAGAGAAACATTGCAACTACAGCAAAAAGTGTCATTACAACTTTTGATTTAAATTATTTCCGTCTAGCCCCCTTTCGCAACGCGCTACATTGAACTTTTTTACAAAAACAACAATGTATTGTATGTTTGTCTGCTCGAAGCGCTTTACCGATTTACAACAGTAATGACGGAATTTCTATGTATTGGGAATGTGAATCGGGATATGAGTACAACATAGATTAATTTTGACACCGGCAATTATCCAAAAGAAAAAACGAAATTTTATTCCATGCATTAAATAATAGATAAGTTATGCTACTAATATTTAATACTAGCTTTACTTTTTAAGTTAGTATCTAATTAATGATTTGATAGATTTATATATTTTTTATTACAGAGCTGTGGGTACTGGATACGGATTATGTTAATTACGCTCTGCTGTTCTCGTGTGAGACCGTTGACGATGAATACGTTCGTGGTAAGTACTAGTAAAAAATAAAAATATACACCGCAGTCATCCAACTTTCTTAAACTTACTGATACCGTCTAATCCAAACCGAGTCTAATCCAAAAACTAACTAACTATCCACAATCCCATTATATGAAATGTATTCTCCATTATGACTGCTCACATAGTGGAACGTTTCCACCTTAGCTGTGATATATACAAGACCTTCCTCAGTGGCATGTCTGCAGATGGTGTTAATGACTATCTCTGCCTACATATTTGACGTAACTACATTTAGAACACTGCATATATCATAAATGTTCCATTTAATCCGTTGTAAAATACCAGTAATTTTAATGATATAATGACTATGATCATTGATTATTACCTCATCATCATAATTAAGACCTACTTCATAAGGCTAATAGCTATCACGACTCTTTCTTTAATCGTTCCACTAGTAGCTGTGTCAAACTTGGTAATTTATGGTCAAAGTCAAAAATATCTTTATTTACATAAACCTGTCATAGGCATTATAAAATCTTTAAAACAGATAATATTTTTTCTAAAATTATAAATTAACTTTTGAAAATATTACTCAAATGACCGATAATCCTAACAAAAGTTTGTTAGGATTATCGGTCATAAGAGACATGATGAGAAATATGCGGTTAAAAGAGACATTTAAACAAATAGATAATTGAGTGGCCTACTTTAAAATGGTTTGACGCCACCAGGCGGGTTTTAAAACTTAGATTATAGTAGGTTCATTACGCGAGCCACTAGAGAAGAAGAATTAGCAAATTAAACTGAAGATGGTACAAGTTCCACTGATAATTAGGTCTAAGGGTCTACCGGCGTCCCATAGAAATTCTTCACTTAATAGTAGAAGTTAAAGCAATTAAAATCAATCTTAAGTAGTTTCATTGTTAATATAATCTTTATAAACAGTAATCAGCATAAGCAATATGTTAACCTCGCTGAACAAGCGAGTGGTTCTTGGTGGAAAGACGTTCGATCTTGTTAAATCTGTATTCATAAACCACAGCTAAGTGCGAAGATATATAGCGTAAAATACCTCAACACCAAATTCAATCATAGTAACATAACACTGTATGGATGTGAGTATATGATATGATATATCACCTCCGACCACGCCCAGCAAGTCAACGGCAGCATCAACCCATATACCGCTGAATGTCCCATAAAGGAGACAGAATGTAGTATATAAAAAGAACTAGAAAAAACCTGTATTTTACTCTGACTGATAATAAACTCTAGGTACGGTTCCACAGGAGTTAGAACCACACTAGTGGTATTAGAACAACACCACTTATTTTCTAAACTCTTACTCTCTTACAGTTTGGAGCGCAAAATACAGCAAAGCTCGTGCACTGACTCAAGCAGCTCAGGACGCAATGACTACAATCATAGCGTCAAACGATCTTCTCTATGACCAGTTCTATATCCCCGTCAACCAGTCAGACAACGCATGTTTCTACTACCCAGAAGAGGCAGGAGCCCGCGTCATTCTGCCTGGACAATGCGATGAAAATATACCAGTCCAATCTAACTTCGACATTGGTGGTGTAAGTTGAAGTATATATTTTTTAATTTCTTAGGTAAGATCTATATTTTAATCTATTATCAAGATCGTGGGGTACCAGCCGAGTGAAATAGTACCTTCTTCTGCACCAGTTCCAATGGTTTTTGTATCTCATGTATGTACAAACGTCGAAGTTACCGGAACCAACAGATCCGATAATTTGAACTGGGTGACAATGGATAGCATAGGAGCATCCTAATGGCCAGCACGCCAATTTAACCTTAGGAATTTCAATACTGGATACAGGTCTCTCTCCAAGATAGTTCCAATAGGACTTGCAGGCGATGAATAAATGGACGACGTTTGCGCGATCTTGATGTTCTAGTCAGATCGTCTATCAACTTGTTAGTGGATGTCCTATGGAGCGGTACGGAACGTGGACTCCAATTATAGAATCCTGCATATTACAAATATAATTTTAATCGGTGTGTTTAAGAATTTGGTTTTAATGAACTTACACGAACAAAATGCTTCTGAATAAGAATAAACTCCAATTTCTTCTCTTCGCAGTATTCCGGCACCTGGTACCAGACAGAAAGGTATCCATATCCTGAAATCACATCGGCCAGTACCTGTGTTGGAGCTAGGTATACGGTGAGGGACAATGAGGAAGTGCTGGAAGTTCTGAACTGGCACGTCATCGATGACGTACTGATGACTATCGAGGGTGTAGCCATGGTTACCAGCAACGCTAAGTTGAATGTGGTGCTCACTATACCTGAGACAGAAAACAGTAAGTTGATTTCATATGTTGTATACCAACGAATATTATAAATGCGAAAGTAACTCTGTCTGTCTGTCGGTTACGCTTTCCCGCTAAAACCTCTAAACCGATTTTGATGAAATTTGGCACAAACAATAGGCTATTTTTTAATTCCAAAAAAGGGTTTTGAGGGGTTGATAAGGGGGATGAAAAGTTGTATGGAAGAATCGCTATTTTTGGAGCTAAAAACTTATTTTTCAGACCATTGATTTGATAAAAATAAATATGACATTCAAAGTTTATATATAAGTTAAGGTAAAGAGGTATGGTACCCAAAAAAACTATTCCACGCGGCAAGTCGCGGGCACAGCTAGTTTAAAATAATGAGAAGGAGATACGATTGTGCTTATGAAATTTAAAAGGCAAAGTTTAATGGATATAAATAAATTCACACATCATCTCAAATCGACTCAATCATCATCTCATCTCGATCATCGTAAATTCAATTGTCGTATAGGACAATGAGCAGTTTTACAGTAAGAACAAAAAAGAAAAATAATTATTTTTGTTATAGCTTTAAAAAAGAAAAGCTATTTTTAATTATGTTTCAGATGTTTTTAACTAACAAGTCTGAAATAATTAAATACGCAAATTTCTGCCTACATGTCCTTTACGACTTAATTATATATACGTTATTTCCGACCGTCCAAATATGATGAGATAAGTCGCTTATAGCACTTGTGTTACGGACACCAGACAACAGAGGAATAACAAATATAATGCCATAATTCATATTTAACACCTGGATTCCTGGATAAGTGTTTGTCCTGTGGGGGATCGAACCCACGACCTTTGGTGTACAAGATGAGATTTCCAACTAATATCCACGCTATCGGGACTTAACGGCTTTGAGGACATCTTTAGTAAAAATCTGGTACTGTCTACTGTTAACCGACGACGATTAGCAAATGTGATGAAAACCAACGTACGCCAACGTACATGAACTCCTTGATGTCCATTTATGTTTAACAAAATATTTTAGAGAAGGAATTAACATTTTATGTTTGTTTTCAGCAACCTCAACAAATCTGTACATTCTATCTACCGACTACGTTACTTACTCGTTAGCGTATACTTGCGAAAACGTCAATGCGTTCCAGCGAACAGGTAACTCACTTTTGTCTAATTCTGTACCATATCGACAGAAAAACGACTCCTTATGCGGTTCGGTCACTAAATATTTTATGGCACACTTTTGCCGTACTTTCGTTTTGTTTTTTAAATACAACGACTGTGCAGGCATGCGGCTAGTCTATTGGCTAGAGGTTACCATAGTCTATAGATGCCTGCAACACTCATATCAAACTCGAGTTACTGATCTTTTAAAAATCTATTTACTCCATCTTGAAAACAAACCTTTTTTTTTAATGGAGTCAACAAAATTGAGTCAAATGTTGAGATATATTCACAGATTTGGCATGACATAATATAATAGATTAATGTACTGGGATGAAGTTTTATCCCAGCATTGCTCAGAAGTAAAACTTATTCTTTATTTTATATAATATATATATTTCTCTTACACTAACACTAGCCAACGTTTTATTATTCTATATTCCATCTTCATGTTGGCTGGAGTAGCAGGTCTAACGCGACAACTCGACTTACAAGGCTGTCAAAATTTCGCAATTGATAATAAACTCTCAATACGATTCATAGACCTCAATATTGGTTGTGAAAATGAATTTCATATTTATTTATTAGACAATTAACACAATGTTTTTTCACAGTGGTCGCATTAAAACTAAGCCGCACGCGCAGTCTCCCTGACAGTGCTAACACAATCATAAACACGTATATGGCTCAGAGAGAGGAACTTCATCAGCCCTACTTCCAAAGAGTAACTCAATACGAAGATTGTGACGAACCTAACTCCTCCTTCTTCGTCAAAAGCAGTATTATTGTCGTTCTATTATGCTTCGTCATACAAATACTGGTGTAAGCTTTAGTTAATAAACTTAATTTTAAATTTATTTATGTTAATATGTAATTTAAATGTTAAATTCTTGTAGGGACTTATTGTAAATAAAATATTTTTCTATTTATTAAAATATTTTTCTATTTATTATATATTAGTTTTATTGAGTATCCAAATTTAATATTAAAATAGGATAGGTTTGATTATTTATGATTGCAAAAAATGCAGCCTTTTTAAGAGAACACACCAAAGCTGCATTTTTATCGAGTAACAGAGTATAAATACACACGAGATATATAAAAATTCTCACGGTGACTGGAAATGATAAATAAATACAGGACTCTTTGATTATTTATTTCCCTGATACAAACCTTCTACTAACTTTATGGTTAAATATGATTGCAATAACGAATCTCACTGATAGTCTCCGGAAACCCTGCGATTCTGAACTACTATGGAAACGACAATCCTACTTATGAACTACTTAAGGCTACCCCTCTCACAAAGAATCATACAAAGAGGCGAACCTAACGCCACTTACAGGCCACCTCAGGTATAGTAAGTTATGACTGGCATTATTAAAAAATTAGAATATATTAGTGGGAGACAAACAAGATTTTTTTACAATTCACATGGTACCAGCGGCCTATCCCGGGTGCATAATGAGGATAAAAAATGGTCATTGACGTTATCCCTAAGAGATAGACATGCCACCGCGAACTTGTTATATACTGTTTATGGTATAGTGTAGAACAATATTTTGATCACTATCGTCCAGCTCAGCCAGCGTTTGAAATGTAATCACATAAAAATGTTTATTTACGACATCACATTAGAAACTATTAAAACTATCGAAACTATTAAAACTTTATTCTTCAATCACTCTATTAAAAATTTAACCACATCAAAATCCGTCACCTATATCTAAGCATAAAGATAGCAAACGAAGCACACAGAGACAGCGCTTTATACTATGTAGTGACGCAAATTAATCAAAATAATTATACGCAATAATAAGGGGACAAATTGGCAACTAGGTCTGCATTTTTTTTAAATTCAAAGATGCAAATCTCAAATCAAACCTTCTATCACACTTTAAAGCAAATCACCACGTGTCTTAATAAAAAAGATTTGGATGTAAGTATGAAATTTTGTTAAGTTTATGGGTATTTTAAATGGACGCCTTGGGTATTGCGGGTTATTTTAGATAAGGAGAAGATTATGGAGAATATTTAAGATAATATGTTGAGCGAGGAATTGTAATATATACAGATTTGGATTAAATTGAATGGTAGCCTAATTAGTAGCCCACTGAAATTATTGTATAAAGCATTCCTTAAAATTTCTATGTGTGACAGGCTGTGTCATAAATCTTATTCTTATTTTTATATGTGCCGATTTATATGTACATCATAGTAATATCCAAGTCACTTTTAAAGTTTTATTAAGGTGTAAATATTTTTTCTTTGGATAAATTTATTGTAAGAGACTAAGTAAAAATAAAAAGACGACACAATTATACACAATATACTAACTATTCAACTTACAAAAAAATAAATAACGAGAGCCAAAAAAAATATTTTGCCGTCAATTAAATTTTTAGAGGCATATCTAATACCTACTGATGTAAATGAAAATAATTAAATTATCTAAGAAAATTTGCTTGGAAATATATAAAAGTTTAAGTAAATTTATAAAATCAATTATATTTAAAATAAGCTTTACATTTTAAGTGAATATATACCTAATATTTTTTAATATTAATTTTATTTGGGTAACATACAATATTATGAATATCAATACAAAATACATAAAACAACGAAATTTCCACTAAATATATATATTTATTTGCAAAACTGATTCTAGAAATTTTACACAATAAGTATTTACTCAAATTCAAATCTTTATTAGACAAATATGGGATGAATCATAGGACATGAATTTGTGATTAGTATTAGACTTTATTTTTCGAATAGCAACATTTTTTAAAATTGTCATTCCATTCATTCGGAAAATTCATTCATTATTTCATTCATCTATCCATCAGACACCAGTTCATTTTAATGAATTGCGAATACGATCTATGTAAATGGATGTTTGAGTATCACAGTTTTTATTATTAGGCACTTTATCAATTAGCAAATCGTGATTATTTTTGTTAATACGTTTTAAATAATGGCAAGTAATCCAGAGATCACAAGCCCTGTGTCGCAAGACGACATAGCGACTGCGGAAAATTACAAAAATGACGCAAATGAATATTTTAAAAGTAAGTAAATCGTTTATTATTACTTGTCATGGTAAGTACTAAGAATATAATATAAATTTATTGGCATTCTGATCGAATATCGATCGTAACGGGAATAATAAATTGACACACATAACCTAAAAATTGCAGAACAGAATTACAACAGTGCTATAGAGTATTACACAAAGGCCATAGAAAAAAATCCGAGCAATGCCGTCTTCTACGCTAACAGAAGTATAGCAAACCTTAGGCTCGAAAACTTCGGGTATGCCCTGATTGATGCTTCAAAGGCCATAGAACTGGATAAGGCATACACTAAGGCCTATTACAGAAGAGCAGCGGCGCATATGTCATTAGGAAAGTTCAAATTAGCGCTTAAAGATTTTGAATATGTAAGTATAAACAGGACTGTAACTATCAGATTTTGAGTATCATGTGATCCCAACATGTTCTATTTAGATTGTTATCAGTTGTAAATTAAGGTCAACAATTGGTAGATATCTCATACATAGTTTACTATCTTTAAACGAAATTCATAGCTATTTGTAACAAGAGCTAACTGGTTCCCTCAGAACATTGCAAGTGAAAGAACAATGGCACAACACCAAATAAAACTAATAATTGAAAATAATCTCTTCAACAAAATAAATTATACTATTTGAGCTTTGGTTAATTTAGATTGTTAGGTTTTATTGTTATTTTCTGAAAGATATATTTTACCTATAATATTGTTAAAGGCAATTTCACCTATTAGTCCTTTTTAAATATATTGTTTGCCTATTTCTTGTTATATCAGCTACTGTCATCATAATTTTATTATTACTTAGACTGATCAGATATGTGTGTATTTGGCAATTACAAGACAAAACAATTTTGTTTATTTTTATAGTTATAAAATAGAACATTTTAACTTTTTGACTACAATGTTGAAAACCATAAGTAAACAGTAGTGGTATATCTGAATCTAAAATTAATAGTGTTGATACACTAAAACAATGCATAAAGGAAACCTAAGTTTTGGACTATGTAATGCTAATTTGGTTATCATCTTATCAGCTGCTGGACCTCGACTGCTAGACATAGACCTCCCTAATAAAAAAGGAATGTTGCTCATAATTGCTGCACTGGGCAAGTGTGGTGGACACCATCCTAGAGTGTAGCTTCCCAAAAAGGATACTGCTGCCCTTTGAAACCATTTAACCCATATAAACTATAATTTCATTAGGAATAGATCAATGGCACATATGTAGCAATAGTAAATAAAGTTTAAAACTCATTTATAATCGAAGGAGTGTATTCTGTGCACATAGTATTGACTGTTTTGTTATTTGCAAAGAACTTAACCATTTATGTACCATCAGGGTTTATTATTAGGATTACTTTTTGGAAATGTTTGCAAGTACTTGTTATTTTATATTCCCCTATGATTTCAGGTAACCAAAACCAGGCCAAATGATCAAGATGCAAAACTAAAATATAATGAATGTAACAAAATAGTAAAAAAAATTGCATTTGAAAAGGCCATCTCTGTGGACCAGAAGGTGCTTAACATAGCAGATACCATCAACTTAGATGCTATGAGTAAGTTGCTATGTTATGTCACTTGTACACTTTTGAAAAAACTAATAAATACGAGATGTCTTTGAATTGCCTAAATCTATAAGAAACTAGCAACCTGTCTGCAAACATTCCTGGTATATGCAGCTTGCGCAGGTCTTAGGCACTCAATGCCTCTTTGCCCCGATTTTATATTTCTCTGAATCATTGGCCTTACTAATATTGGCCTTTCATAGTATGACAAGGCAATGTCACTTTTGGTAATATCCCAGTCTTATTTGCTAAGGGTCATGGGTTGGATCCCTGCCCTGGATAAACATTTATTTAATGAAATTTATGTTTGTTGTCTGGGTGACTATAGGTATATGTGTATATGGTCTGTTGTCTGCTTTTACAAAAAGTGCTTTGAGCGATGTATCTGAGATTCTAGAGATACATTTTTGAGATGTTTTGTGAATTTATTATGATTACAGTTAATCACCATTGCTGTTAGTGTTATCTGGTGACTGACTAACTGTAATAAAAATAATTTAAAGTTTCCATATAACCTAAAGTGTTTACATTAAGATTTTATTTAAATATGACATAATTTGATTTGTGATAATTTGTATTGGTAATTTTATTTATCAATATTATCTTGTATTTCAAAGTATGAAATGATAATAATAACATTAATCAAACGTTACCACTGTGTTATTTAGCACGGCGTACTGTGGTCTTACAGATTAGTTTCCTTGTTTTTTTTTTAAATATAAGGTGGAAACGAGTATTATACATTGCCTTTTTTTTTAAACACATTCTGTGAAACCTAGTTTCAATTATTGTGTTATGTGCCTCTGTGGATGGTTCTGTTTAAAAACTCAAAATGAATGTGCGTAATTTTTTTTATTGCTTTCTACACTGCGTAGTTTGTATCCGTATCTTTTTCTTATATAGAATCAGTTGATTATGACGTCTTAAAAAGATTGTGTAACTTTATATAATATGTATGGATTATACATTCAGTTTTTTTTGTATTGCCATATTGAGGTGTGTAAATAATTCCATATTACCAAGCATACCCACACACACCCGTGCACATACATACAAACACACACACCCATACACACACACACCCATACACACACACACCCAGACTCGCGCACACTCAAACACACACACACACACACCCAAATACAAATACCATTTTTTTAATACTTTTTACATTTTTGCCGACAGCCATAGAAGACGAATACGATGGCCCGGCACTCGAAGACGGGAAGGTGACGCTCAAATTTGTCACAGAACTAATGGAACACTATAAACAAGAAAAGAAACTTCACAGGAAGTATGCATACAAGGTGTGTATATTAATTATATATTTATTTTAGTAGCGCTCTGCGGCTTCACTCACGTAATTCTCGTTCTCGTCACAATGTGGTGATACAATATGTTATTTTTGTCACTTGGTGATAATGTAATTTGCAATTGATCAGAAATTTTGAAATGAGCTCAGTAGTTTCCGAATTTATTTGATACAAACGTACAAAAATACAAATCTTGCTTAAATAGTTTTATTTTAGGTAGCTGTCTCTAATTTTTTTTTCGAAAATATAATCGGCCTGTTTTTTGACTGAAACCGTAATAAAAAAACAAAGAGTCATTTTTTTTCCACAAATTTTAGTATAAATGTAATAGACTAGAGTTCTTATGAACTAGGGAATATGAGTAGGTCTCCCAGACACGCTACTCGATGAGGGGTACGGGATGTAACCGGCGGGTAACCAAGCTCTGCGATTGCCAGCATCGACCCAGAATGACGGTTACGCGGCCCCACAAAATGATATAAAGCCAATTGTGCAACTGTTTGTATTAGAGATGTCTTTGGGCTCGCCAGTGGATGACTGAGATTATAAATTCAGTTCCAATACTCTCAGCAGTTCCCAACCCATAATGGTCTAACGCCCACCCCTCGATGTTATATAAATACATCACGCCTGTTCCCATCCGGGTAGGCCGGAACTATGGATCTCCACTTGATATGATCTTGGCATACCTCTCTTGCGTCCCTTACGCATTATCATATCAGCTATTAGAAGTCCACTGCTGGCATCCCTAAGTAAGAGGGAATTTTGCCTAAAATTGCCGCGCTGAGCAAGCCAGTTTGTAATCACAGGGCGCAGCCTTCACGGTGGGAATGCTGCTGCCTGTCCCCGCCCTTTGCATTTGAGCTACACTGATTCTGATGGATATACCGCCATCTGTCGGTTCTGGTACTTTAGTCGCCTCTTACGACACCCAATACAGAAGGAGATACTACTCTACTCTGGCATAACCGGAACCCTTCTTTTTCGCACCAATACATAGTAAGAGTTTCCTAAAACAACGTTTAATGTATAGACTTAATATTGAACATTTCTCTGCGCCATTGTATCGGCCATGGCATTTCATTTCAGAAGTCAGGTCCTTCCTGAAAACTAACCCACAATACGCCAACGCGGCCCTGATTAACGCGGCCCCTTAACGGCCCAACGCGCGACAGATTGTGCTCAAACGGTTAAACGTTGGGGGGGGGGGGGGTGTTGGATTGGTTCGCGATTGCCATTACGTTTTCCCAGCGCCGCAATTATGAGCAAAGCTTTCATGTGGTGGTCTATGTTTATGAGACTTTTAGATAAATTATAATCTACAGTCAAATAATGCGTTAATTGTAAGCAGTACATTACGGGTCAGAATCTAAATCGACAGTTTACGTTATCGTGAGATAGATTGTAATCTTATACTGTATACACAATTTACAGAGACTCATATGAAGTACTTCAATATGAATTACTTCAATATGAAGTAATATAATATGTACTTCAATATGATGTCTAGAACATTATTGTTTTAAATAATAACCTAGACACATTACAACACATTAGTACTAAGCATAAGCGCTCTAATTATGTGGTGAAATAAACAGGAAAAGTGATGACTGAAACTCAATAAACGTATAATTGATATGACCTCACGACCGGTTAATTGTACTGAATTAAATAGCAGAATTTTTTTAAATTTAAAACGCGGTTTTATTATCTTTTTTTATTATTTGACCATGTCGACAAACTAGCAAACAGTCCGCGTGATAGTAAGCATCACTGCAACCTAAATACGCACGTAATATCACAGGGATATCATTATCGCGTTGGCGACCTTGTGATTTGAGGATATAATGCCACATTACTCAGTAAATTCACTGCTTCTCTTTACCTTTCAGACCGGAACATTGCTACTTGGCGGTAGAAATAGGTGACAGTGAGGTTCCAACGAGGACGACCTTTTGTATGAGGTCTACCTCATGTATTGAATCAAAAATTTAAAATTAGTATTCATTTGAGTGCCGATAGTGCAGATGGTAGCTTGTGCACTCTTTATACGATAAATGTTGAATTTGTTCTGAGTCTGGTTGTTAAATAAATATTTGATTATTATATTTGCGATTCATCTGTTGTGTGATATCCGTAACACAAGTGCTTCAAAATAAATAAGATACATATTTGATAAAATTTCGAAATGTATTATGTGTGTTTTTTTACTTCTTTCTTTGACGAAATTTGCGAATAAAGTTGGTCATCGCTGGTGCCTGAGTTGTAAGGGTGGCTCATTTGCGTGACAAACAAGTTTGCTGACGCAATACTTCATCCAACAGATTCTAATCGACGTGAAGTCATTCCTGGAAAAGCAACCGTCCCTAGTCGACATCAAAGTGCCTGATGGTAAAAAATTCACGGTATGCGGCGACATCCACGGCCAGTTCTACGACCTGATGAACATATTTAAGCTGAATGGTCTACCTTCAGACACGAACCCTTACCTCTTCAACGGGGACTTCGTAGATCGGGGCTCGTTTAGCGTGGAGTGCATCTTCACACTGTTCAGCTTCAAACTGCTGTATCCTGAGCACTTCTTCATGTCCAGAGGTAACCCTACTGTCATTATAGTCTGTTAAATTTAGCTTGGTTAGAATGACAGATGTCAAACTAACGTGATTTTAAATGATTTTGTCTTGATTAGTATGATTTTATATAATGCTAGCTTTTGCCCGCGGCTACGCTCATGCGTTAAATTCGGGGTAGGGGGGTTCTAATTTAGGACACGGAAGATAACTCGGAACAGAATATTATTTTAATATGCTATACTAGACGTACGTTTTTATCATAAAACCTGTACTAATTTTACGAAGTCTCACGCAAATTTCTATCCCCTATTTTAGGGGCTGGGAGAAATATTAAAAAAGAAATAGAGCCGCTACGTTTCGTTAGTATCAAAGAGGCTGTGTACCAATTTTTAGCTCTCTAAAATTTCAATCCTTTTAAGTGGTTGGGTGCAGATATCCAAAAAAATATGCACGATTTTTTATTAGTCAAGGTAGGAAGCTACTAATTGGTACGCATACTTTGTTCTAAAAATACCGGCGTTTTTAGCTTTCTACCTAGAAACATGCGTAATGCACCAGACAACATTGACGTCTGTCATTCAAATCATGCTATAATTACTTTTACGCTTCTATATCAGCGTAAAATTTTGTCCGGATTTATTTGTGGACATTTGACGCTCTTTGACGTCATGACGGCTGAACGAGGCTGTATGAAATTTGGCTCAGTGATAGATTTTAGTAAAGATAGCAATAAGTCATAGCGTACAGACCTACTTTTTTATCCTGGAGAAGTGTCCGGCTGCCAGGAGACAGTTTTGTTGGTTCTTTTTATACAAACGATATTTTTGCTTAGTTTATTTTGATTTATTTTTCACTGTCACTTCGTATTTTATTTTTATTTATTCAAAAATATGACTTAACATTTTTTCGTTCATATGGTTACTAGCGCCATCTATTACGCCTTGCACATATCGACAAATAACATAAAATTTTATGATTTGTCATTATTGGACGTATGGTGGTTTCTGTGCTTGGAGTGATAAAACTCCTTTTTTTACTACTGTGAGATTTGTATTTGATTTGTGTTATATCTAATTCATTATTATATTTTTATTGTCTGATGTCCGTAACACATGTGCTACTCATCCCAGGGTCAGATCAATAAATTATATGATGAATTTATTTATATAAAAGCAGCTTAGGTCCGTACGTACACAAAGACAACAGATCAACCTATACAAAACTGTAAATGGTTAACAGTCAATTTTGAACTCAAAGTTGCTTAATATGTCGCTTGGCCGAGATGTACCGGCAGAGTTGAATAGTGCCTCCCCCTTAACCAGGTGTAAAAGGCGATTAAGGTACCACAACCGACAAATGGCAGTATCTATCCGATACAACGCAACATATGCACAGAGCGGGGATGGGTAGCAGCATCCTCGTCGCGAAAATTTCGCTCTGTGATTGCCGACACGCCTGTCTAGCGTGTCACGCTTGTCCCCTTTCTTAGGAAGGTCTGCCTAGCAGTGGTCTTCTAATAGCTGATATGATGCTGATAATAGTGAAAATGTCGCTTTGTGTATCTTTCATAAGAGACACGAGAAATAATATTTTAAACCATTCACAGGCAACCACGAGACCCGAGACATGAACCGTATGTACGGCTTCCAGGGTGAGGTGACTTCAAAGTACACCTCCCAAATGGCGGACCTATTCAACGAAGTGTACAACTGGCTCCCTCTAGCGCACTGCATCAACAACCGAGTGCTGGTCATGCACGGTGGACTCTTCTCCCGGGATGACGTCACGCTCGACGACATCAGAGAAGTGGACCGGAACATGCAGCCTCCTGATGGTGGTGAGTATGACTTTGGGGGTACGGGAGAGTAAAATAGACTGACTGAGGCACTGGAAGCGACGAATGGCGGTATATATATCTGAACAGCGTAGCTTAGTTTCAACAGGGCGGAGTATTTCACTATGCCTGCCCTGAGTGGTTGGGGCATAATTTTCCCTATATTGAGGAGGCCTAGCTGCTAAGATTATATTAGTAATTCCTCTTTTGTCTGATATCTGTAACTATTTGTATGAATGTTGCTATAGGATCAAGCATCGAGAGCCTAGATCTAGCAGAATAGTTTGACAGGCTTGATGACACAGTGATCCAAAGCCAAAAGTGCCAAAGGACAAATTTTTATATGACGATATTTGGGTTTATTCTGTGTCTGGGCGTTAAATGTATGTATTTAAGTTTCATATTTGTGATTCCTCTGTTGCCTGATGCCTTATCACGGTGTCAAGTCAATGCATTAGATGTTGTGTGAATTGTTATTATTATAGTCTATTTTGACTTCCTCAGGTATCATGTGTGAACTACTTTGGTCGGATCCGCAACCAATGGCCGGTCGGACGCCCTCGCGGCGAGGCGTCGGCTGCCAATTCGGGCCAAATGTTACTCACAATTTCCTACAGAAGAACGGGCTTGACTACATCATCAGGAGTCATGAGGTCAAGAACGACGGATACGAGGTCGCTCATGACGGCAAATGTATCACTGTCTTCTCCGCTCCCAATTACTGGTAAATATCTTCTGTCTGTACATGAGATGAAGGCAGAAAAAAGTTGCTTGTGAGCTATGTCGTAGTATCGCATGTAGAAGTTTTAAAAAGCCATGAATTATTTTACATGAGGTAGACCTCATATAAAGGTGTCTGTATTGGTACCGCACTCACTCCTATTTCTACCGCTAAATACGAACGCGCCAAATGTTCCACTTTAAAGGGTGAAAAAAGCATTAAGATTACCGGGAAATGTGACATATATCTTCAAATTTATTATTTTAATAGAATGGATCATCTACGATTAATACATTTATCAAAACATAATGATGAAATTTGGCACAGACAATCTTTACACCCTGAGAAAGGACATAGATTATTTTTAAATTCGAAATAAGGGTTGTAAGGGGTCGAAAAGGGTGATGAGAAATTATATGGAAGTATCACTATTTTTAGAGCTAGAAACTTAAAACTTATTTTTCAGGCCATAGATTCGATTTAAATTTATATGACATTCAAAGTTTATATAAGTTAAGGTACGGTACCCAAAAAAACTTATCCACGCGGACGATGTCGCGGGCACAGCTAGTATGTAATAAATTGACTATCAATCGCATATCAGGTGCCATTAAAACGTTGGTATGAGCAATTGGAAACTTTCCTTTCTCTATTTATAAATAATCATCATAGCAGCCATTGAAAGTCCACTGTTAGACATAGGCCTCCCCAAGAAAGGGGGTATGTTGCCCATAATTGCCGCGCTGGGCAAGCGTGTTGGCAATCGCAGAGCGTAGCTTTCACGACGAAGAAGCTGCTGCACATCCCCGCCCTGTACATTTGAGCTGACTTTTTGCGTGGATATACCGCCATCTGTTGGTTCTGGTACCTTAGTCGCCTCTTACGACACCTGGTACAAGGGGAGGTACTATTCCACTCTGCCGGAACCTCACGGCTAGTCATTTATAAATAAATGACTAGCTAACCCGACAGATGTTGTCCTGCCTTAACTATATATGTTTATCATAAAAAAAAAATGTTTAATTTTGATATAAACTAATCTGTCGCACAAGTCGGATCTGACTGTACACAGTTAACAAAAATGGGTCAGTAGTTTAGATGTTTGTATCGCGTTTGTTCTGGAATTGGTTCTATCCCCACCCAGAACAAACATTTCTTTGATGTATATTTGTGGTATTTTCTATCTGTTTTAATATGTATTTGATAATTTTTTGATTCCTCTGATGTCTGTTGTCCGTAACACAAGTGCTTTAAGCGACTCTTCACGGAGTCAGGTGAATGTATGAGATGTTGTGTGAATTTGTTTTAATTAATTTATTATTTCTTTGTTGCAGTGACGCAATGGCTAACCTAGGTGCTTTTATCACGATGAATGGAACAGATTTGAAGCCACACTTCACCAGCTACGAAGCAGTGGTAAGTTCATGATCATATGGCTGTTAAATTCGTATTTAACTATTATATTTGTGATTCCTCTATTGTCTGATGTCTGTAACACAAGTGCTTCAAGCGACTTGTCTCGGAGTCAGGTCAATGTAGTATATAGAAGTCCTACTTTTAATTTGTTCAATCGTCTTCTCCAGTATACGTCTATTTATAAGTCAATCAATTGTTCAATTTTTCAATGAGAGAAATTATATA
>JACJUM010002496.1:3835255-3946125 GCA_020976665.1 Heortia vitessoides
TTATAAGTCAATCAATTGTTCAATTTTTCAATGAGAGAAATTATATAATCCTTATGGGAAATAAATTAAGGTCTATAACCATACTATCAAGGTAATAAAAGACTTCGGCAACCGTTGCCGCATGGTATAAACCTAGTTATAAAATCCGTCTGGTACCGCCAGACTAGTATTAAAGTACGACATAGGTATTTTTGTTTTTTTTTTTTTTGAAGATTTAAAAGTGCTTATGATAGGCCTATTTAAACGGAGATATATTTGACTTTGACTTAGATTTTTACTTTGGCTTTAACAGAAACGTCAAGCAAAAAATTTAAAAAGCTATGACGATGATTAGGTCTAACTAACTAGTTTTTTTCTTATTATTTCTAGCCACATCCAGATGTTAAACCAATGGCGTACGCACACTCCTTTTTTAACATGCTGCATTGACAGTGATCGAACCGCAAGCCGCCGCGACAGCCTGTCCTCTCAGCACGCAAGAGAAAGAGGCGCCGCACTGTCGAGTCACGCCTCGTTGCCAAGAGGCGCACTTTGTGACAACCACAACACGCCTAGTGAGTTGCACTCGTTGGCCTTTATGTATTTAGATACGATTTTCCTTTGCATATCCCCAAATAATCTCAAAGCAGATCGGTTTCACTCAAGCTCAGGCTGCAAGGGATTATTCACCTTGGTGGTTTATTTTAGGTTATGTAACATACATATATACTTAACCATCATAGACAATAGAGGTCATTGATTCAGAATGTATCACAATCTAGCTCTGTTTAATGAGATAATAATAATAGGAAGAGAAAATGTCCATCATTCGTACCCACCCTATTTTGTATTAATTGCAATGCCACAGTAACTGGCAACCAATCTACGATAACTGGGTCTCACTTTAATATGATGTGAATGGACGAAAGCCTTAGTAGTAGAAGACTCATGTCTCATCTCATAACGCAGACTATGTTAGTGCGACGTCAGAGAGTTGATACTTTTAGCAGTCAAACTATATGCCGTATCAAAACCGATTGAGCAATGAATTCGTTAATGATATCGCGTATTGGAAGACCGTATGACTCGTTAAACTTATATGAGATGTTAATTAAGTATATTTTAATATTGAGGGGTATGTATGTCGCCATCGCGCTTGCACGTGCTAAGAGTTACGCCGGTGACTTCATCTAATTACAACTCCATCCTTGTCTTATGATTTGACAATTCCATGATTTAATACAAAAAACTTCTATATTAATGTTCCTTTTTTTTACATTTATAAATGAAATTGTTTTTATCTTTAGTTTTTTGAGACAAAGAGTTATCCATATTTATTAAACAACAATAAACATACTTTGATAATCATGAGAACGGTTACCACAATGTATTCCGGAAGTTAGGACAAGAAAAAGGAAAAAGTGTTTTATTTTTTTATTGTTATGGTATGTACATGCTTATGCTAAATGTATCTTTACTCTGACTGTCGATTTAGCGTGCATACAATTCTGAAGTTGAAGACAGATAAAGCTTTCAAGCTTACGATTGTAGCTGTATCAAAGATGATACGCATTTTTTTTCCTTTACAAATAAAAAAAACTCAGAAGCGACAATACAGGCTATAGCGGCACGCGGCTCTTTTGTATATTCTAGTTTTAAGTCCTAGATATATAATGTCACTATATATTATTTACAATTGGTTTGCATTCGTAATTTTTAAATCTGCTCGCTCCTTCGAAACGCGTAACTGAAACGCCTATTTCTAGTTTTTTTTTTTTTTAGAATATGGTGGTTTTCAAGTTGTAAAGCGTTTTAGGTTATTCTTATTCGGTACAAAATAATTTTCCAATTCATATTAAGTTTCGATGTACATTTGTAGTACTGAAACTACTTTTTTAACGGTTTTAAGACACGGTTTTTTTACATTTTTTAAGGCGGTATAAAAAGTAGTTAGTGAAAGTATTACACATTGATAATTTCGTTACCTATATTAACAAGTTATATCTATATAACAATGTTGTTTTGAACGCGCGGTTTGAAGTAGCGAGCGAAATATGGGGCCTTTAAATCAAAACTATTTCAATCAAATAGCCCCTAGTATATTTTTTTTAAACGGGAAGGTACTATGCTACTATCGACACATTGGTAACGCCATCTAGCGTTACCCGCTAGCTAACCTTCCCCATTAAACTGATTATTTTGTTTTAATTTTGTGTAGTAGAATACATTTTAATTTCGCCATTTTCATCACGGGATGATGTCAAAGATTTTTTTTATGATATTACATTGTGTATATATATTTGAAAAGTTTATTATGAGCCCGAACAATCTAGACACGTCTGCATTTACTGGGTTATGATCGTAATTAAGTTACCACGTCACATTACTGCCTCAATCTTAGTGAATTCCATGGGGAACGTGACGGGGGAGATGGGCGTGCTTTTAACACGATGCATTTCGTTTTATAGAAGAAAGTTTGTAAGATGAGCAAAAGATGGCGCTGTCACGCTTCATGGTTTTTATGATTATGAATAATTTTATGTCTAACTACTTAACGATTTTATGCAAACACAATTAAATATAAACTAATTTTAATCGCCTACGGCAATGTCATTTTATATTGTTCTTTGGAATTTTATATAAAATTAAATATTAGACTATGGGGTAGTACATTTACAAAACACGCCATCTCTTTCGTTACAAACTAATAATATTAAAGCAATTAGCATAATTACACACGCAATAACTCTTACGAATTATGACGACCAACGTTCGTGATTTTAGCTTTAGAATAAATGAATATGTATATTACAAAATAACCTAATAATCTTTCGCATGTGTATAACAAAACATTTGTTATTGTAAGGCGGAGGTAACACTAACGGGGCAGTGTTATTAATTGATTGATTTTATCAATTGATTTTGTTTTTCAACGGTTACTGACTCCACGATGTGATAAATTGGTGGTTTAAATGATTTTATATGTGTTGCCTCCGTCTACGTCCTTACGAACATTAAGCGACTGCATGTGTGAGCAGCAAAAACTCTTTTAGTTTTTGTCACAAATTCATTTATTTATAGCAATAGGTAGGCTAAATTGTTCATTTAATAGGATTCATACATACATACCGACTGGAGAGTTCAATGTCCCCTAGATATCTATTGATTATAAAGTTTACAATTCAATGAAAAATGTTGAAATATGGACCTTATTTACTAATACGCGGTATTCAAATGATATTCATAATAGTAGATATAATAGGCCACGTTTAAAGCACTCAACGTTGAAGATACGTTAGAGTAAGGTGTTCGAGGTTCTATGTAATTTCCTAATTTTTATTGATTATTTTAACGTTCCCTTGTCAAATGTGACTTGTGGGAACTAATCCTTAAATAAAAGATAAATTCCAACGAATATGTGTCCGTGTAATCCATACATTTTATGAGTAATGAAATGGAGAAGAGGTCGATTCTGCGATGTTACAGAAGCAATTTGATATCGTTCTAAGAAAAACCAAGAATATTTTGTGTGTTAAGTTTTATATAGAACGTATCTAAACAATCTTCTCTTCTCGTGTTTCTTGTTAAATTGTGACTTAACTTAATGACTTTATGTTAAATTAAATTATTTAGTAGAAACACACGGCAGGTACAACGTATACAAATATACCAAAATCTCTAAACCAATGTTGGACTCTAAACAACACGTGTAGTGTTCACAATCAATCGAGGAATATAGAGATTTGAACTATTAATTTGCACTTCTGGCTTGTAACCGCTAACAATGATACTCTGCACAGGAATCCATTTTGGTGATCACTACCATTTCGTAAACACCCTTAATTCCTGCATTGCCAATTTTTAAGCAATAAAATGTAATTCTAAGACTGTAAATGCATTATGCCTTTAAACTATGTTAGGTGTTTGGAAAATGCGGCGTCGTATAATTCTATGATCCCGAGTTCTTGGAGAGCGCAGTGCGAGCGAATGGCGTGTTTCTATTGCGTGTGTGCGTGACGCACACTAAAAAACGCGTGATTTGATTGGCTACTGCCTATGCATTGTGTCTGTAAATTTCGAACGCATTCGTTAACCTATGCTTGCCTATACAACTTTTACGTTTTAGTTTTACAATAGTTTCACATACAGACATTTTTGTAATGTACCTGATGCCTTCGTAAACATGTCAATAATAATGTATGGCGCGACGAAGACGACAAGTTTTGTGCAAATTTTTGTCTCAAATTTGTGCAAATTTGCACAATACAAACACTCGTCGTCATCATTGCGTTTGTTCACGCTTAATATTACGTAATAGACTTTATGATGGCACTGAGTGCAGAATTACTCTGTGCACTTGTAAATAATTACATTTTCGTTTGTAAATCGCAAGTGTATGTAAGTATATTAAATCCAAAACCTGTTAGGTGTCACATCTGATTTACGAAGGTTATTAATGATGTTGTATTTTATCTAATTCAGAGTTTCCCAATATTTTCTATGTCGAGCCCCCCCCGCCCCCCCCCCCTCACTCCAGATAATAAATATAATGAAATATAATTATTTGATAAAACCAAGGACATGACTATGAAATTATGTATGTTTACTAAATTTACTATAATTTTGATTAAAGTTCAAGTATATCGCTGTCCTTGATGAAACTGCTTATAAATATTGTTTTCTGTAAAATTTGAGAGATGAATACAGACTTCCAGATCAAAACTGTAACTCGTAAATCACGTTCGTCGAACACGTCGAAAGACAAATTTCATACAATTATATCATTGTTATTTACCATTAAATTAAAGGAAAATATCTACTTCTTACAAAATGATTTTAGCCAACCATCTACTATTGAAAATATATTATACATTATTAATATATATACTATATAAATAGACTATAATTCCTTACATATTCCTTTCCTTAAAATTAGTTTTGATATAGGATGGCAATTATTTACAAACATGTTCATATTAAAATAGATATATTGCATGAAAAATGTGTTATTTTCTGTAATTACTGTATTGTTATCACTATATTTATATTATGCCATTATATAAGTACCCCCTTTGGAACTGTTACTCTAATAATTTTTATGATTCCCAATAATCGATTGATTGTTATTGTAAAAATGGTTTTAAGGCACGCAGTATAATGAAGACTACGATACGCATCTAAGAATTCTTTATCAACCATCAATTGAATATAAATGACAGACATTATTCCGATAAATCTAAGTAGTGTTACGTCACCAAAGGAAATGTTTGTCGTCTCAGTTGTTCTCTGACTATTGTCATAAGGTAAAAAAGTATAAATACACTTTAAAGTGTAGATAATTTGAAACGTCAATTTCATTACATAAAGTATATATAGCTGTTAAAGATAAGTCCCTTGCTTGAAATTGAATTACGTTAATTCTAATTTCAAAAATTCGAGAATTTTTAATACGTACTCTTAATGCTAATTTTCGAGATTGTGAAATTCGAGCTAGCATCCTTCGATGTCGAGTAAGCGACCCATTAATGTTTCCTATGCTTGTTAAAATGGTAAGTGACCACCGAACCAGGCCAGCATGTTATGTGAATGCTCAAAGCATTACTATTTTAAATAATAGTGTTGTTAACTGAGTTATTTTTAAATAGGGACGTTGTGTGAGATTTAACGCGATGACTGCGGTCGCGGTGACTGGTTTACGTTGTTCGTTGCGCGGCGTGATTGTTTACGTGCGTGCGTTTATTAAACGCGACAGTGAGTGGTCTCGTGTTGAACTCGTACACAAGTCCGTACGACTTGAGCGTCATCATTGTGAAGATATATAAAGCGGATTTCTTGTCGACGATTGAGTTAGGAGCATATCAGACGATGTAGATAGGTTTTGGTGTTGACTTTAATAAAATTGTTAAATTTGTATATATTTGTTTCATTAATTTACCCATTTTTTTCCTATAGATTCTCTACTAAGCAAGGTTTTCATGAGACAGAACTTTTACAAAAGTCCTCTGCATTGGTACCTCACTCTCCCCTATATTTACCTCCAAATAGCTGTGTTCGCATTACTGTGTGTGCCGGTTTGAAAGGTAAGAGAGGCAGTTAAATAACTGGGTAAATGTGACATTATATATATATATCTTCAGTTCACAGGGTTGGCGACACACTAGTCGTCAATTTGTCATCCTTGTCACATAGCGTGTACCGAACCGTAATCTCCTTAGTTGTTGGAATTTAATATTTTAAATATAATGCTATGCCAGGAAGAAAAATACTATTGACAATAATAATTGAACATGAAAACGGGTCAAGCAGTACCTATTTCGCCTCAACACATGCCGCAGTTTCTTGGTAAAATACCATAGCAACGCTGGTATCCTGGTTGAGCTTGTGGCGAAGGCACGGATGTCCTTTAGCTGCTTTTTATTTGTTATCAAATACCGGGACCTACTCGTATTCTCTACCGCATAGCAACAAATCGTAAAATTTAGCTTTATATAATGTATATATAATATACTATTCATGCACATTATATTTTATTTAAAACTAGCTGTGCCCGCGTGGAATAGTAGTTTTTTTTAGTACCATACCTCTTTACCTTAATTTATATAAACTTTGAATGTCATGTTTATTTATATCGAATGAATGACCTGAAAAATAAGTTTCAAGTTTCTAGCTCTAAGAATAGCGATACTGCCATATAACTTTTCATCCCCCTTTTCGACCCCTTACAAATCTTATTTCTAATAAAAAAAATAGGCTATGTCCTTTCTCAGGGTCTAAAGATTGTCTGTGCCAAATTTTATCAAAATCGGTTGAGAGGTTTAAGCGGGAAAGCGTAACAGACAGACAGAGTTACTTTCAGATTTATAATATTACTAAGGATTGCGTGTATTACTAAAAATATAACAACATTCTCAGAGGATCTTTAGAGACAGGTAATATAAATAGGTAAAATTTAAGCAACTCAGACGTCAGACTCCGCCAACGGGGAGCCATGTCACTCAATTTGTGAGTGCCACTTCCACATGGAGTGTGGAGCCAAAAAGTCAAAATATTTGAATGAGACAATAACAATACCGCACGGGAGGCACGGACTTGATTGCGTTACGCAGATTTCTAGTGGCGTTGAGTTTGTTTACTACGAAGATGATCTATCCTAGCGCCATCTGTTGACTTTTATAGACATCTGTATTCAGTAATTATATGAAGAAAATTAAAGGATACGTGAACAAAAACTAAAATTATTTTAGAATCCTTTATTTAAGTATAGTTACGAGGGCACCAGCTGGGTCAGCATTTTTACGACTGTCTTTTTGTCCAGCTTGCATTTAGGGTAGAGGGCGTGACAATCGCTGTCCAGTGAACGCCCGTTTGTGATCGCCTCGAATATCGACGTTCCGTCTAGCATACGTCGGACCAAGGAATTGCTGGAACAGAATATGTAATAACTTTTTACTGGCTTCTGTCTGCCATTTCGACCACCGTCCCTAATTTCGTCGACATTGAAATTAGGACCGGAGAGAAAAAAAAGCAATGTGTAAAACAGAAAATGACGTTAAGGGTCTGCCTATACATTAAAAACATACTTAATAATTGTGTTTGAATTTGAACTTATTCTTTTTACAATTGCTGCTTTCAAATTTGACGAGTCAATGGTCGTGGGTTGGATCCCCACCCAGATCAAATAATTCTACGATGAATATTTGTATCAGTTCTTTCTGGATGTAAAATGTGTATTAAGCGACGTATGTCGGAGTAAGGACATTGTATGAGATGATGTAAAAAATAAATTAATAATTTAATTATATGTGATTGTTATATAACGGAAAGCCTTATATATATTCCGTTATTGTATTTAAAGAATTTGAGTACTGATACATGGTCACCGTAGATATATGCTAGCGGGAAATGCAAATATTGCACTATATATATATATATATAAATTTTATAAATTTTATAAATTCTTAAGAGTAATAATTATACAAAAATTTACCTGGACAAATTAGAGAGCAGAGCATCGAAGTCCGTCGCATTGCCAGTCACCATGTTTTCGTTGGCCAGTTGAACATAGGAACACGCCAACCGCTGTGTGCAAGCGCTGGAGTCTATGTTGTACCGGCTCAGCATCTCGTCCAGGCGGCCCAACATGTCTGACACCTGGTTCATATCGGTTTCAACACCTGAAATAATAGAAGGTTTAGAACAACGAATCAGTAGCCGAAACTCTCAATAGTTCCATTCCAAGTAACAAATCTGTACCAGGTGTCGTTGGAGGCGACTATGGTGAAAACAGATGGCGGTGTATCCATCCGTAACAATATAGAAACGCATAGGGCAGGGATGGGCAGCAGCATCCCCGTCGCGAAAGATGCGCTCTACGATTGCCAACATGCTTGCCCAGTGCGGCAATTATAGGCAATCTTCCCCCTTTCTTTAACCATTCAACTATCAGAAACTTGCCTATATTAGCCTAGCTGGACACTCCTGATGATGGGGTAACTACTGCCATTCTCTGATTCCGGTAACTTTTGCCTCTTCCAACACCTGCTACAGACCAGTACCAGGTACTATTGTGTTCTCACGGAAGATAGGTAAGATCTATCATCATATCAGCAATAGGACGTCCACTGCTGGACATAGACCTACCTTGTAATTGGGTAGGCATATGTTTAATGTGTAAGGGGCAAAACTTTCCCTTTCGACAACAGGCCTATGTCCAGCAACTAGTAGACCTCGTAGTAGTAGACCACTAGTAGACCAATGACTGACGTAATGACAACGATGATGAAGTGGCTATTGGTCTCTTAAAGTCGGTAGAATAGTACATCCCTCGATACTAGTATTGAGGGATGTGCATTTGAGCTACGCTTTATCGGGTGAATATACAGCCCTAAATGGCTGATATGATGATGGTGATAGATCTTACTTATTTTCCGTCAGATGATATCTACCCGATAAAGCGTAACTCAAATGCACTACGCTCTGCAATTGCCGTCATGTTTGTCCCGCGCGGCTGTTATGGTCTGAATTCCCTATCTTGTGAAGGCCTTTGTTTGTCGTTTGATAATCACGCGGCTATAAATGTATTGCTGTTGCAGTGGTAATATTCTTCCTTGATGCAAACAGGAACAGGTTGAGATCCAGTAAAAGAGACGCGATATTAAATAAAATCTAAAAGCACCTGAACAATTAGTCTGATCAATTTATTTCCGTGTTTTTGTGAGCGTGTTTTCATTAATCATTATTCTTAACAATTTATTTAAATTTATATATTTATTTGTATTAAATTCTCGTCGTAATTATTTATAAGAAGACACTTATTTGTGCTGATGGAAACAATAAATGGTTAAAATCTGAAGCATTTTTTGTTTTGAATTCCCACAACATTATCATCTTATATTGACATGAGTAGCTGTACTAGCTTCAAACCCGCTCTTAACTGTGCTAACACTTACATCGTACCACGAGAACATGTTTTTTTAAAATAAAAGGTAGCCTGTATGATATTCCAGACTATCAATGATATCTGTGCTAAATTTTATACACATATGTTTAGCGGTTGATTTACATTTATTTGACGGGCCCGATGGTGGTCTCAAGGATCGTGGGTTCTATCCTCACCCAGGACCAATATTTGTATCTGTTTTATGACTGTAACACAAGTACTTTAAGCGACTTATCTAGGATTCGAGGGAACTGAATAAATATTTATTTTTTAATTTATACATCCATCCATCCGTTCATATAAACTTTGACGTTTAATATACTAGTATATCTAAGTAGTATTTTTACTTACTTCGTCCATACCCTCCTCCATAACCGTAAGACAATGCGTGAATGATCTTGGGCAGTATGATGACTGCTCCAAACCCTAATATAGATCCGATGAGAACACCTCCGAGATCAATCTTCACAGGTCCATACAGGCCGGGGGCTGAAGCGCCATATCCTCCCTAAAAAGTATGACAAAGATATAAGTATTAAAATTAAAAGTTTCATTCCTATTTGTGCTGTCAACAAAATCCATCGGAACTTTATTGACAACCCTGGATATAATCTATGGTTTTTATTACAGCACAATATAGATCTGAAAATAGCTCAACGAGCTATGGAGAAGGCAATACTCGGAGCCTTTTTGCGCGATCAATTCAGGAATGAGGAGATTTGTAACAGAATTAAAGGTACCGTCATAGCCCGGAGGATTGGTAACTTGAAGTGGCAGTGGTATCCACTTGGTACGCAGAATCGATGGCCGATGGAGACGTAAGGTTCTGGAATGGACACCACGTACTGGCAAGTGCAGCATAGGACGTCCACCCGCAAGGTGGACAGACGATCTGACTAAACCCGCAGGATCGCGCTGGACCGGTCCTATTGAAGATTACTTGGGGAGGCCTATATCCAGCAGTGGACGTCTTATGCCTGATTTGATGATGATGAAGATAGATTTTACCTGTCTTCCGTCAGAACACAATAAAACCTACCACCCTCTGTACCAGGTGTCGGAAGAGGTAAGTTACCGGAACCGGAGATAGGCAGTAGTGACCCCATCATCAGGAGTGTCCAACGAGACCAATATGGGCAAAAGTCCCTAATGATTGATCAAAGAGAGATCAAAAACAACCACTGCTGATCATATGACGAGTGATGTGAGTGACGGGGATGGTGGTATCCATTATCATGGCTGCAGCCATTGGAGGTTTACTACTAGACATAGGCCTCCTTAAGAAAGCGGAATGATTGCGTATAATTGCCACGCTGGGCAAGCGTGTTGGCAATCGTAGAGCGCATCTTTCGCGACGGAGATGCTGCTGCCCATCCCTACCCCCAGCATTTGAGCTGCACTGTTTCGGATGGATATACCACCACCTGTCAGTTCTGGTACCTTAATCGCCTCTTACGACATCCGGTACAGGAGGTTACTATTCAATTCTGCTGGTACCTTACGCACCATGTGTAGTAAGAGGTGACTGATGGCTGTATATAGTATCTGTAGCTCAAATGCACTTAGCGAGGTAAGGCAGCAGAATCCCAGTCGTGAAGTTGTGCTCTGAGATTGCCAATACGATTCATAGGGAGGTCTCGACCGACTGTTATGATGATATTTAGACATACCTGCGATCCGGTGCTTCCATAAGCCGATATCCCGAATCTCTGTGACTTCTCAGGGACACTATCTCGGTCTCCTCTTTCCACTCGGGCTGAAGGCTCAGCCAGTTGGTCTTCAGTCCGATAGCCGGCGCTCGGCAGGAACCCTCTGAAATTAAAGCTATGAATTGTTAGTACTTGTAAAAACAAATGGATTTTGCACATCTCTTAAGTAATAGGCCCAAATATAAATAGGTCAATACTTTGTATTATGAAACCGGGAAATTATACCGCTAACATTTTAATTACTTATCAAAAGAAATTGTTTATAAACATTTAACATATTCGTTACAAACTGGGCAGAACTTTGATATGTAAACGAAGAAGTTCTTTAAGGTTTATGAGCAACCCTGTGCCCGATTTTCACCTGCGAACCCCTAACTTACACCTGATGGTGAAAGTAGCTTTTTGATGTTTCCGCTGTGCTAACTTTTTGGGGTATCGGCTGGGAATAGAAACTCCTCTTGTACCAAATGTCATAAGAGGCGGTACAGAAATCGACAGATTGTGGTATACCAGTCCAAAACAGCGTAGTGTAAATGCAATAGGGCGGAAATGAGTGCATTCTACGCCACGTTCCTGCCCGGCGTGGCAACTATGGGCAATATTCCTCCTTTGTTGGTGAGACCTATGTCCAGAGTAAGATGTATTGCAATGGGTGGGATGATCTGATTTTTGGAATTTAAATTTGGGTATTCTTAGTAGTCTTTGGTAATAGGCTACTTTTTAATGTCCCCGCATTGTCACTGGCCTTCTTTACGAGTGAGTATGGGAAAGGGCTTAATGCGGCTGAGTTTTTAAAGGACAACGAACGAAGCTGGTTCTAATAGCTTAGAGTGCTTTCGAAGTACGGAGCAACTTGAGATTAGGTAGGAGCAGGGACTGCACGCTTTCGGCGGACGTGGTGTACCTACTGCTTCACGAAAATAATGTGTGTGTGATTGTGGAGAGCCAGTGAGAGACGTAGGAAGGTATTTAAAGAAGCTACGCTACTGGGCGGCTGGTCACCCATCCAAAATCAACCGTTCCGAAAATTGCTTAACTTCAATATTTATGGGCGCGTAACTCATATGAACTCTGCATTATAATATTTGAGATATAGTTCAAATAACTCTTGCATATGAAAACTCTATTAACTAGTACTCCGTAATACCTTAACGTACACAGTAAATGACACGGTTAAAATAAAAACTCTTATTGGAAATATAATCTATTTAACGTACTTCAAGACAAACATAAACACAAAATGTCAAAGGTATGCACATTTATATTATCAAATATAATTCTGACTTGTATGTCATTAACAATTGATATAATCAAGCGATTCAACAATAAACTTAATTTCACGGAACCCAAATAACATTTCAAAGGAACTTTTTAAAACGTGTAAAAGTAAAACAAAAAAGTAATTGAAAGACTTTCGTTTTTTCGAAAACAAATCACCGAAATTGCCCGATTTTTTGTTCTATCAATCTTACCCATCATTTCCATAATCACCGGTGGCGAAGGCGAAACAAAATATGACCAAAACCAATTGCGCTCTCATCTTCGCGGATACCAAGACGTCACTGCCCGCTCAGAGATCGGTATAATGTTTTATACAGGGCGTTCCGAAGCGTGCCCCTAAACAATCATATGGGGAAATAGTAGAAATACCATTGTCGCACGTGTTGCGTCACAATGCGACAGGCATGCACGTCTCGCTTTGATGCCATCTAACTGGGAAGAAAATGATGTTGCACAAAGCGATGTAGGGTAGGAAGTAACTGAGACTATTAAAAAAATCATGCTACTAGAGCATTCAATAGAAAAATATGTTACATAGAGAATACATTCCAGCATAACTTTATTATATATTTAAAAAATCCATTTTAAAGCTTAATTAGAATGACAGCTGTCAATAGTTTGACAGCTGTCATTTTAATTAAACTAGCTAAAAAATATTTTAATGATTTTTATCTTCGATGTGTTTACATAATATGCTTATTAAGACCCGACCATTAAGTACGACATTGCCAGCTGTCATTCTAATCAAGCTATATTTAAAGAATTATAGGTTTTATTTCGCGTCACGCGAGCGTATTCCTAAGTCAACTATAATTAATAAGTCTTTTAGCTATAAACAGGATGAGTTTCATTAAAATCGGTCTAACACTTATACCATAAAAGCGGAACAAAGAGATATTTGCATTTCAACAAAGTTCCGATAAAACGTTGTAAAGTAACTCAAAACTTTAAACAAGTAATAAATATAGACTTTAAATATACATTTTAGATCGGGTTGATTCCCATCCCGTACAAATATATGTTAGTCTAGTTGTTATAATAATATGTGTAATTCTTCTGTCGTCTGATATCTATAACGCAAATGCCTCTACGTACTTATGCCATAAATCAAAAGCAGGTGGAATTTATTTGTCGAATAGATATTTTTAGGATTTTTATTATTAGGGGTAATGGATTCATCAGACAATTAAAGGTACCTATTAAAATTATGGACATGGTTCGTTCTTTCTGGGGTGGGTAAGTCCACTATTGTGAGCATAGATCCTCCTTTCTTCGGTAGTCTATGTCCAGCAGTGAACGTTCTACTGCTGTTATGATGATCATGAAGATATCAATATTGGGTATTGGTAGACATCTCCAAATAAATGAGCTGACGATATAAATCAGTCATTAAAAATCAAGTGCAGTTTCGGGAATCCATTCCAGAATGGCAAGTCAACGACAATGCCTATTCTATAGGTGTTGCCCGTTCTATAGGTGTTGTTGTATGCCTATACTAAAAGTGCTAGATGTAGGCTGGATATCCTACATTTGATACGATGATGAATGTTAAATAAATAATTTATTAACATATTTTATTTATTTACATTAAATCATCTAAGCAACTGTGAGATACCGGCAGAATAGAATAGTACCTCCCACTGCACCAGGAGTCGTAATAGGTGACTAATATACCAGAACCGACAGATGGCGGTATATCCATCCGTAACAGTATGTCAAATGCACAGGGCGGCTATACAGCAGCATCCCCGCCGCGATAGCTGCGCTCTGCGATTGCCAACACGCTTGCGGAGCGCGGCAATTATGGGCAAAATACCTCCTTTCTTGGAGAGGCATATGTCCAGCAGTGGACTCTCAATGGCTGGTATAATGATAATGAACTAATTAACTTATAACTTGATACTAAACATAGGTTTTAAACTAAATGTAACAATATTTTGAAGGCAAACACAAGATGCATTTTTAATAATAAATAATAATAATAATAAATTTATTCTAAATAAACATTTCAAATTTCCTCTTTTTTTTTAAATCACAGGCTATAGATAGAAATTTTCAACTAAAAAGAGGTACACGTTGACAACTGTGGTAGTATTAACTGTGATACAGCTAATAGTTTAATATATTAAGTTATATATTAAAACATCACACTGTATAACGCTGTGAATTTGAACACATGAAAGAGATTTCCTTGTCGTATATAGTAAATTTGACTGAATACACTAGACGCATTAACCATTACTTTCTTTTATTTCTTGACTTGATCTTTTTAGCCATCTTTCAATCGAGTCAAAGTTTTCTAAATTTGACTCTACTAAGAACCAAACCAAACCCTGAGCGCAACCAATAAACTAACTAGCTTTCAAGGATAGTATTTTAAACTCGAGTTCCAACCGTATCCAGAAACAGATCCTAGAAAATCCCCATTTACATGGGAATATTTGACAGGCCAGAGTCCCTATCTTTTGCGCCAACGATAGTTCGAGTCACACTCCTGTCCATACAATATTTGTTGTTATTCTATGTTCTGGATGTAAGATATGTATTTACGTATCATTTATTTTGATAATGAATTCTTTTTAACTCATAAGAAACATTTACACTTACTGATCTAAAGCATGCACTAAATCTAATTTAACTCATGCAACGGCGAACTAAATTCCATATATACCTATATATATTAGATTTTTATACGTTTTTATATTTATAAATTTTATTATGTGTTTATTTATTAAATGTTGGTTATAAAATATATATATACATTAATATTTTACTTTATAGAATTTTTATTGTTCCTACGGAATCTAATTTAGTAATAAGTAAAATATGTGTAGTTTGACATGTAACAAATGGTAGTTCCTAACATTTTTTTAACTACTGTCATTATATCGTCTGATGTCTGTAACACATGCTTAAGCAACTTATTTATGTGCCAGTTCATGTATGAGATGTTGCGTGAATTATACAAAATAACTCTGGTATATATTTTGCCTTCAATTGATGCCGATTTTTGTCTACAGCAGGAACACGAACACGCGTCATATTCTTTCCGAAAAAAGTGCTCTAACAATTATTCTACTGAGCAATTATTCTTTATAGTACCGTAAGATATATAGTATAGTAAGATACTTTTTTAATCTAACGCTTTCTCTGTAAATTATTTGGTAACAGGAGTCTATATATCAATATTATTGGAATAAAAATAAATACATGTATGTAATTTAAATACAAACCTTTAACATTTGCTGTTCTATTTCTTTGTTTTTCAAGAGTAGCAAACCTTAGAAAATATAATGCCACATTTTTTATATTAATGTTATGATTTCTCATGATTTTCATTGCACCTTATAATTAGTATATTACATGTTTGTTATAACACAAATTTATCAAATGACGAAACTCAGGCATCTAAAGACAATGCGGACCGCTTCTGCTCTGTTTAACGAGAAAACAAGTCAAGGCCCATTTTTCTTGGCGTTGCATAGCATTTACGCATGTGAGGTTATTTCTTGAATGTACCTGTTCACAATGTCGCCTGGCTATTGTATGTTTAACTAGGTTCAGCCCGCGGTTTCTCCTGCTGCCCCGTATATTGTCCACAAACTTATAACAATTCTTCACAAGGTTAGTAAATGTAGAAATAATCAGTTCAATCCAATATGATGAGTTAATCTATATAGCTCAAGGGAAGACATAACTATTTAGTTTTCGTACATTAATGTAGTAAACTAGGCACCACGCCTCGGCTTTTAACAAGTTCAGCATTCGATAGATACATTGCGTCGGTGCAAGACCGCTCGAATTATTACGTCCTGCGGAATTTTTACGATATATTAATCTCATACACACAGACAGAAAGTCGTTGGTACTGCCTTTAAAACCATAGAAGCATGTAAGAATTATTTTTTTGCGACGACTTTATGTTGTTCAAGTAAGGCTTAAATTTGAGTAGGCGGGGCTGAATATGTACGTTCCAGTTCTAATTAAGACCTGCCCAATCAAACGCAAAATATAATTTATTAAGGATGACTTAAAGCTATTTTGAATAATAGAAAAATTCCAAATTATTAATTATTACAATTAGATCACATGAGATAGACTTCATACAAAGGTCGTCTACATTGGCCAGACAGTGTTCGCATTGCTGTGCCTCGTTTTGAAGGGTGAGAGAGGCAGTGAAAATACTAGGTATTGTGACTTAATATATTTATAAGTGAGAATATTGGCAATGCAATACTGATATCCTTGTGATATAACGAGGATATATAGACTGCACTGACTCTTAAGCACTGTATGTCACGCGAAATGCATGCTTGTTTGTCGACTTGGTCTATTTATAGTTAAAAAACAGATAAGAATCTTCAAGAAATCTGGTGGTGATTAAGGTTCGATTAATACGAAGTAATTACTGTTAATAAACCCTTACCGTCTGACGACGATAATATATGTATATATATATATTTATTGTGTAAAACGGTTTCTTGGAGAGGCCTATTCCTGTTGTTATCTTGTTGTTGCCGCTGTTTGCACTCGGGTTAGCAATCACTCAATGTAGCTTCGCTACAAGGATGCTACTGCACAGTCCTGTGCATTTGGCTGTATGCACCTGGTACAGAGGAAAGTACTATTCTACCCTAAAGTTATTCCACGGGTTTATAGTGTGACCTAAAGCTAGCCATTTTTAACGTGTATTTCTAAAGTCGCTTTCTACATTGCCAGCACGCATGCCTAGCGCGACAATTATAGGCAAAATTCCCTCTTTCTCGGGGATACCTATATCCAGCAGTAGACTTCCAATGGCTGTAATGATAATGATTAGTCAGCCAACATTTCCTATTAAATATAATAATAATAATGAATACACCCAATATTTCTCACATTGACCAAACTCCGAATCACATACTGAAATACATTCTACATTTCCACCACAGAACAAACATTTATATTCATCAAAGAAATGTGTGTCTCAGGTGAAGATAGAACCCATCGATCGACATCAGGTCTTTATAAATGGGAAGGTGTTTCTTTTTCTGTCAGTTTGTTCAGCGTTAGGGATTAACCGACGCCGTGATAAAGTTTGGGATGTATATAGCTAGAAGCCAACGACCTGCCTCCGCTGGTAAGCCGCTCAAAGCACTTGTGTTACAGACATCAGACAACAGGGGAATCACAAATATAATACTTCAATATGAATTTTTAACACTCAGACACAGGATAAACACAAATATCATCATACCCACGACCCCTGGCGTATAAGCTAGGATCACTATAACCTGCGCCATCGGTCCCGTCGATCATATAATGGTTGTATTGTATATTATTTTTCTTTATATATATATATGTTTTTTTTATATCGCTTTGATCCCTTTTCTGCTTTGCCCGGTGGTTTAGCATTAAGTCTGACATATGTACATCGATTTATTAAAGCAAAAAGTTAAATAAATAGATTTGGGCAATTTTGGAGCCCGGTAAGTCACCGCAGGAAAATACAGTGAAGTCAATGCGTGCGGAGTCGCGTGTCGCTAGCTTCTAACATATAAGTCAACATTAACTTTCTTATAGAGAATAACAAAATAACATAATCGTGTACAATTTGTTGAACAATAATTCGTACTGTCGTCATTATAAAATAGCCATTACTCCAGTCGCGCGCTGTGTAAACGGTGCAGTTTATGAACAACTTAATCTAACTGTAGAGTTAAGAAGCTCATAGATAGGACTTCATTATAAAACATTTTTTTATCTAACACACCACAATATAAAAAAATGGGCCCTGAGGTACCGGCAAAGTAAAATAGTGCCTCTCCCTGTACCAGGTGTCGTAAGAGCAGACTGAGGAGGAGGAATTTATACATACATCCAATCAAACTTTCGCTTTTACAGACTCTTTGCACACGTGCAATGAAGATCATCATACCAGCTATTGAAAATCCAATGCTGGACATGTGCCTCACCAAGAAAGGAGGATTTTTGCCCATGATAAAAAATCTTAATAATAAGAAATTGTTATTTGAATCTGCTGCACCATCCAACCTAAACTCTTTAACAGAGAACTCAAAATAAAATAATAAAAGTATTATTAAACTATCCGTTCCGTACCGCTACATAATATATAATACAACAAAATGTTTTAATCAAAATCAAATCTACATATTTAACACATGCATTTTAGTAAAAAAAGATCTTTTCTAAAACTATTAAATCAAATTTAGATTTTAATGTAAAAGCCAATACACATAATTTGCGAAAACAAAATTAACTAAAATTAATTACTCCGAGAACGAATTATGGTAATAGACCATATTATTTGAAGGAGTACAGCTATACAACAACATACTAGAAAGCATTAAAGAATGTTAAACCGTAGAAAGTTTAAAGAGCAAGCTAAAGATATATAACATCGAGCTCCGACGACTAACGAATTTAATTGAATTAAAACAAAGTATTGTATAAGTCTATATTTTATCTCATTTTAAGTGAAACGTAAATTTCTTATGAGAATAAATTCTTTAAACCTAATTGCTGCGCTGGGCAATCGTGTTGGCAAACGCAGAGCGCAGCTTTCGCGACGGGGATGCTGCTGCCCATGCACTGTTTCGGATAGATATACCGCCATCTGTCAGTTCTGGTACCTCAGTCGCCTCTTACGACACCGCATATATAGATCATACCAGTTGGGTAAGTAAGAAAATTTATGAGGATTCGTGGATGTTGGTTACTCGCCAGAGTGACTTTATTAGAATAAAATTTGACACATACGACAGATGTGCATGTAAAAGCAAGGTTAAAATTTTATTTGGAAGAAAAATTACGGAGTTTATGTTATAGATTATTATTTTTTTCCCTTAATAGGGATCGTATTTTATTTGATTGTAATTAAATTTTTCACATAGTTTGATCTGCCCTACGGTTTGTGAGGACTGAGGGTCACTTTAATATATATATATATATATATGTGTGTGTGTGTATTTTTCAGTATATTTGTTGTTTTATAATACTATTTAAGTCTACTTGTATCCTACGTATAACGTATAAATCCTACGTTTTTATTTTGCCGAATACAAGGTTGGTCCGTTAGTTCACACGCACATAGATAACTAGAATCAAATAACAATCTCACTGCTGTCTTCGGTTGGCATGTCTATTCCTTCTAAGCTCTAGGCGCCATAATGTCATAAGGCGCTAAGCTGTCACAACTGTCGCTTCTTTAAAGACAATACGCGGAAAACCGACGCATTTGCTACTTCCTCGGCTATTTCTTCCAACGCGCCATAAAAATGCACTCACTGTCCGTTTCGTTTTTGCGCGGGAACCATCATTATTAGCTCCAATCATTATTTGTTTGATATAATGAGTGCGAATAAATTTGTTATAGTATTCCAGTTCTTTGTGTTGGTGGCCAGTGAACGGAAGTATGAGCCGAGAAAAGCGAAGCTGTTTACTTTCAATACATTGGATAATGATATACGGGTAAGTATTACAACTTACATCTAAAGGTTTGAGCTAGAGAAATAAACATTTTAACAACGCGCTTTGGGGTACGGGCAGAGCTAAATAGTACCTCCCTTTGTATGAGGTGTCGTAATAGGTGACTAAGGTACCGGAACCGACAGATGGCGGTATATCCATCCTTATAGCTTCCTTATAGTAGCTTAGATGCACAGGGCGGGAATGGGCAGCAGGCTCCTCGTCGCGTAAAGGTTGTGGCTTCGATCCCCTCCCAGGACAAATATTTATTCAATTTTTTTAGTTTGTTCTGTGTCTGGGTATTAAATACATATATTTCAGTATTATATTTGTGATTCGTCTGATGTCTGTAACACAAGTGCATTAAGTGACTTATTACGGATTCTGGTGAATGTATGTGTATAATTACTGTGGGACTTTAGTTTTATTTATTATAATACTACTACTGTGGTACCGGCCGAGTAGAATAGTACTTTCCCCTGTACCAAGTGTCGTAGGTACCAGAACCGACAAATAGTGGTATATCCAATATACTGCAACTCAAATGCACAGGGCGGGGATGGGCAGCAGTATCCAAAGCTGCGCTCTGGGAATGCCAGATTTACGTAATCACCACTCATAATAACTTTCACCCTTGCCTCTGTCACCCTTCAAACCAGAACAGCAATGCAAAGACTGCTGTTTGGCGGTAGAATCTGTAAGAGTTAGGTACCAATGCGCACGACCTTTGTATAAGGTCTACCTCATGTCAAATAAAGTTATGTATCTGACATGTAAAATTTACAGAATAGAAGAAAGAAAAAAAAATGCTTCCTGACTTTTATTGTGGACGAATCTTATGCTGTTTGACTCTGACGTAGAGATGCCAGATCTTAATCGATTTTTTAGAAAATCAATCAATCATGGCAATACTATCTACCATTTTTTTAAATCGATTCAACTGGATACAACCTTCACTCAAATCGAATCGAATGACTAGAAGATCGTATGAAAAATTCGTATCGTAAAAAAGGGCTTGCTAGACAATCAGATCCTATAATTTATTGGATCAACTATCTGGCCGGACTTGAACTGTTCGACTTTAAACTATTTGTCAATATCTGTCCCTTCAGAACGGCTGTATTCTCTAGCTGGCAACACTTTGATTGATAGTCCTAATAAATTCATTCAATTCGTTTTACTTAATTTTTTATTTTAAAAAGTTTAAATGCAGAGAGTTAGAATCTATAAATGCAATGTTAAATGCAATGAAAGTGATATTATATGCCTTTTTATTTTTTAAATTATCATACGATCTTCAAAGATCAATTCAATTAAATACAATTAAGATCGTGAATCGATTAACAGGATTGTGTTCCATTACAATTTAAAGCAAAAGATCGGGCATTCCTATCAGCATTTCATCTGATATTATATTTCATTTCATTTCATATCATATTTCCCTAGCTTCACCGAGGAAAACCTTTAATTTCATGACTTTCTATTGTTCTTAGAAACAATTTATGGGGGGGGGGGGTTAGTACGACAGTGGACGTGATGATGATAATTTTGCGTATTCAGTAGGGTCAATTTTGTTTCAGATAGATCTAGATTTTTCAATTCCGTTCATCAGTATCCCCGTAAAGAAGACTATAGATACAGCATTCGGGATACCTGGATTCTCTGGTTTGGTAAGTATAGATATAATAATGGACATAAGCAGTCACATAGTACAATAGACAAATTATTTGTATGTTTACTTATAGTAAATTGATTATGTACCATTATCAGTTGTTAGATAAAACAACAAACTGATTTACGAACTACCTACCTATGTAACCACAATCCCAAATATTGCAAGCGTAGATAAATTTGAAAGAAGCGGAAAAAATAACGAACTTCTGGAGAAGTAATGGTTTTAACCATTTATCGTCTAAGATACGCAATATAAACGCACTTGCATACTGGACTGTTCTGTGATGACTTACAAAAAAAAGCATTATTAATCCTACTTATATTTTTGCCAGGGTTTCCCGACGATCAATATCAACCCTGCATCAATAGCATTGGGTAGCACCATAGTGCTGGGCGCAACGGTTCTGGTACCACTATTCCTCAAAAACTACGCTTTCCAAAACCCTGAGGAAAGATCCTCCAGGTGTAAGTATACATAAACAAATACCTTCATTAGATACACTCAAAACTCATCTCTAAAAAAAAATTCTAGAACGAATACAAGCATAATTTTATTTGATGAACAATCAACAAATAAATAGAACAAAGCACTGTCTTTTTGGACACCAAAAATGATTATCGGCAAGGTTTGCAACAAATCTTCTTGGAAACCCGTCTCTTCGGCTTCACAGAGGTACTGGACGCCTTACATTTCATGTGTTGCGTCTCCACAACGCCCGCATCAGACGGATTATACTGTGTTTCCACGTGTATGAAATGCTTACGTTTGCGAGGAGATAAATCAAAGCAGCCGAATGGCGGGGTATACTCAATATCCCAGGTCGCGTTGCTCGACAACGAACTCAGCGATTCCTCTTGACATACGCACCCAGGATCTTTAAATGCTGGACAACTGTCGATGACCTTGTCTATAGCAGTTAGATCATTGCAAAAAACATCCATGTAAGCACACTTACAAATATCCTCAACGGCTTCGGACAGTGCTTTCCTAATTTCTCCATCCCGCTGCTTCTTTAACTTTACCATCTTTCGCGCTTCAACCTTCGCCTGCTCTTCTGGACTACGCTTTTTAATAATCTTGAAGACCATAGGGTCGCAGTCCACATATGGGTCTTCGTTAGGCGATATTTCTGTCAAGTCTTTTAGGGGATTCACCTGGAGAAAAATAGTTTTTATTATTTACCAGTTATTCGCCTTTATGATATATTATCTGAACATAAACAGACATGTTGCTGTTATTATAAAAAGGTATACGGCTATTATCCCTTTTGCTGGGAATGTCGGGGATGAATTCTCGGATATCTCGGATAACTCGAGTAGAGCTAACAACTGTTGTAGCGTGGAGCGTGCGTGTGTAGCGTAGAAGTGTGCAGTGACAAACATCTGCATTCAATCCGGACGTAGACATCGGCTGTTTCTTGCCATGTCTACGTCTTTAACTTTTGCGCAATCACTTTTATGCCTCGCGCACTTAACGCACTCCTTTATGTCTCACCCGGATTTCAACGTATTTGTTGACAACGTTGTTTAATTTTTGTTGCATCTTCATAATTGTGTAATTGGGATAACCCGTATAATTATGTTAAAGAAAAAATATCAGCGAGCCAAAATAGACTAGTTCGAAACTGGAGTGATGAGACCACTCATCAAACATACCTGTATAGTGAACACGTCCCCTTTCCTCTGCACCTTGAGAGTAGGTTTGGGTTCAATAGGTTCGTCGGGTTCGGAGTCTCCACCACCTAGGTCAGGACGATTACCTTTCTTCTTCTTTTTCTTGTTCTTGTCTTTATCTGCCCCGCCGCGAGCGCACTTGAACGTCATCAGTTTGGCGACGCTTTTGCCGATTACGCCTGGTTGCCACCCTTTTCGGACCTGATGGTAGGTAGAAAGTACGTTAACGTATGCTCCGAAAAGTATTATAATGCTTTCAGACGAACATTCTTATACGCACGCCTTAAACCACCATCATCAAACCAGCCATTAAAAGTCCACTGCTTTACAAATTTCTCTCCAAGAAACGCCTTAAATAAGCTTAAAAAATGCTACGAAAGTCAACCAGCATCTACAAATATTACTACCAGTCCTCACGACTTGCCTCCAAGGAAGTGACTTTAGGGCGTATAGTAAGTAGTCTTCCTCGATAAATGGACTCTTTAACACTGAAAGAATTTTTAAAATCGGACCAGCGATTCCTGAGATTAGCACGTTCAAACGAACAAACAAACTTCAGCTTTATAATATTAGTATTGATTTCTATTAGTGGCCTATTATAGGCCTTATTTAGAATAAGTATGACGTGCTAACTAAAAATCCTATTATTTTTTTCAATTAAAAAGCACGCTTAAGCATTCATAGCATAACATGGTATGATTACCTTCATCCCAGGCACATCTGGAGTGTTCCATAACCAACCCATGTTTGCTGGCACTGGGTATCCAGACTTCAGGTACAAGCATTGCCTATGACCAATCGACACCCCTGAAAATCCAGTGGTGATTATACGAGTAGATGAGGATGATAAAAAATTATTAAAACCCGTCAAATAATTAGAAACAGTGAGCAGACTCACGTCGAATGATTGCTTGAAATAGAAAAATCTTAATAGTTCAGCAGAGCAACGTCTCTATACATCTTTTTTTGATTACATGAACTGTCATAACTAAGCATACAGTGACGGTGACCAAGTGTTTATATATAAAAGGAAATGAAGACATTTCTTATAAATAGCTTAAACACTACAGCACAGCGTCAATAGACGTTAAATATAGAACATCTCGTTTTTTTATGTTAAATATATATAGTAAGTATAAAACTTTAAATAAATATGTATGAGCTTAGAGTGTCATATTACTTTAATGTATTTGCCGTGAGGTACTGGCGGAGTTGAATAGTACCTAGCACTGCACCAGATGTTGTAAGATGCAGCAAAGGTACCAGAAACGACAGATGGCGGTATATCAGAGGCTGCCTTTATGTACAATTAATTTTTATATTGTTCTGGTAACAAATACAATTAGTTTACCTGGGTGTACATCTCCAAATGTGTAGTTGTACTTCGACGCATTTTTCTTTTTCTTCTTCTTTTCATTTTCCTCCTCTTCACCCATCTTGCTTCAGCTGGTCAATTTCTTCGCAATAACCGATATTAGTGTATGCTTTAAAATCTAGAATAGCAGAAAATTGTACCTATATATTTTTTTATATTACTCATATTCGAATTAATGATAAGACAAATATTTTATATAAAATGTATTTAAATATTTGTGTAAAATGTATTTATATTAGGTTACAAAATAAATGTCAATGAAAACACAATCTTCATTAATTTTCTTCCTTTTTATATTTCTCTTGAATAGCAAGTTTGTGGGATCCACAACAAGCCTTGCCTGTCAGTGACATCAGTATTTGCTCTTTGTCGCAACATCGACGCTCGGTGTCCACGTTAAATTTATTCAAGCAACGAAAGTCGTGGTCTTTTTCATATTTCATATAGTCCTTTATTGCTTTCTTTATTCTTTCGTATTCCTTGGAGCAACAAACTGCTCCAGCATCACTATAGCTGGGTGGTTGAGGTGGTTGCGCTGCAATCTTATACATTCTTGCAAAACCATCAGGCACAGTACAAGGCCTACCCATCACAGGACAAGGGCCTAACTTGATTGGTGGTAAACCGTACGGTAATGGTTCAGTCTCGTCTTCTTCATCGTCATGCTTCTTATTTTCTTCGTCTTCGGCCAATAAATTGACGGGACAGTTCGTTTTATGTTTATATGAAGGACAGTAAGGTCGATGTTGTTTCCTTGAAGCTTTATCTAAAGTTTTTGTTAAACACTCGCAATCAAACGTCTTACAGGGCGGTGTAGGTTTAGGAGGATTACATTTGCAGTCTTTTTCTTCGTGCATGTCCAAAGCTTGCCGACCTGTTTTTTGAACTTCAACATTATAAGTGGTTATATTTATATTTGGGGCAGAAACAGGGGTTTGGTTTCCTGTTTGTGTTCGACCTAAGGCAGTATCTCGCGAATTTTGACTGCAGCAGCAGCCAGTCGGTTTTGTGGATTTGTTATCCTGGGCCTGAAAATCGTATTTTGTTGTGAAGTTCTTGACTACATGGTTATTTCCATACATCGAATGCTTATAGTCTGGAACTTTTGTGCAGCTAAAGACGTACGCCACGGTTGTTTTGCTTCCTTTAGGCGTAACACCCGTTCCGTACATCTTATTTTTTCTGTCCTCACAAGTCTCGCCACTGGGGGCAGCACCACCACAGTCGGAACACATAACCTTTTCTTGACCTTTATCAGGACATGTGTCGCGATGCCACCGATCGTCTTTGCATTCACAAGTGCCACAATACTTCCGCGGTGAATCTTTTGTACCCGTCACTTTGGTTGCGGCTTCCTTCTTATACGATTCCAAATTTCTTATGTAAGTTCGTACTTTCTGAGCAAGCGGACAGTTCGCATTACCACAAGGCCCGGTAATATCACCCATTCGTATTTTGTCGATGGGGTATTTGTTTCGTTCTTTTTCTTCGTGTTCGCATTTGTAATCGGCATTATTTCCACCTACACCACAACTTTGGAGTTCGGTACATACTTCTATCTTCTTTTCAGCTTTATTCACTACGTCTGGATCTTCTAGCGTAGCTGTCTCATAGAGACTACCAATCATGCAGAAGTTTGGACTGTCGCCCTCAACTCTTTTGCATTCAAACATACTTGGTGCTTTATCAGTTCTAAAAACAAACGAATCTGGGTCTTTCATGAGTTGTTGGAACTCAGTTTTGATCCCTTCACCAAGAGCACTTAATCTTAGTATGAAAGCGACCTCACCAACTTGCTTACAACAACATTCTGCATATATCTGAGTCACTTGTTTAATTGTAAGAGGCTCGTGCAGTTTACAAGGTTCAGCAGATTCCTTTAACATGAGGTAAAATTGGGTGTCCCAGTGCATGTTCCCTACTCCAACAAATATGTCAACTTCATTTTCATCATCGTTCCAAACTTCTATCTCCAATGGAAACTTACTTAACATCATCATCACTGTGTCTGGGTATGACGGGAATAAGAATGATTTGCCAACTCTGATCGTTCTGCTCCATTTTCTCCGGCCCATATCATCGCATTCGATAATGTCATCTTTGGTTGGTTCATTGACAGCCAGTTGCCCCTCCTTAATGATAAATTCTAGTTTTGGTCCAAATTTTATTTTGACTATAAGGTTCTTTTTTGCTCCGCTCTGTTCATTTTCGTCGGATGCAAATATGGTAACTTTGTCAATGAATATCTCAATAAGGTATATTTGCTCCATGACCTGTTGATTTTAATAGATCGTATCAGAATGCTTCGTTCTTCTAACTGAAATAGCAGCCAATAAAGATTGTCGATAGCCTGCAAGTAGCATGATACGTAAAAGTAGAGAGTCAATAATAATCTCTCTACTTTCACGTATCGTATTCAGAAGTGTACAAAAAATTGTAAATATGGTAATGATTTCTCATTTTTTGTTATTAGCTAAAATCTTTTAACTTCTCGCTAAATGGTAATTTAAAAACTATAAGGCTTAAACGACATCCCGAAATACATACTTACTGTTCGCTTTTTATCAATCTGCTTGTGTTATTTTGAAATAGTCATTATTATGCCACTGAAAATTTATTTTGTAACCCGAAAACTAGATCTTCGCCATGCCTGCTAAGTAAACAGATGTCATAGCTGCTATAGACAGCGGCGATTTAATTTTAGAATCGTTGCCATAGCCCTCGCTTTTTACATGTTTCTTTATAAATTTATGACAATTTATGATTAAAAAAGGTGGTTTAATTTTATAACTTTAATTCAATCAGCACAATTACTAGTTCATACGGACTGATTTTTTTAATTATTATTATATTGAATGCGTTCAAAATGGAGTTTTGTTTAATGAGAAGGTCTACTCTTAATTTTTTTTATTTATTTGAGAACTAGCAGTGACTCTTAAATCTCTATTTCACCCACATACCACGGGAATATATCCCAAAATAATAATTAGCCTTTTCTAGGGTTCAAGCTCACCAGTTAAAAGTAAGGAATGCGTTAGAAGCAGACTTTAGTATGCTGTGAGGTAGCGGAGGAAGTCTTAAGAGACGTCAAAGGCACCAGAACCGACAGATGGCGATTTATCCATCCGTAGCTCAAATGCACAGAGTCTTTATTGGCAGCAGCATCCCCGTCGCAAAAGTTGTGCTCTGCTATTGCCAGCGCAGCCATTATAAGCAAAATTCCCCATTTCTTGTGGAGGCCTATGTCCGGCAATAGACTTCTAATGGAGCGTGTTCTCTTTAAGCCGAGTTATGGAAAACAGACTAGGCGGCATGGGGCGTATCCATGTATAAATAGGAGGAAGCTTGTAAGGCTACTGAAGATCGAACCTAAAGTACTATTATTTATCTAGTAAGGACCAAAATGCCCACTTTCTATTTAGGTAGCTTTTTTCATAGTAAAAGTTTAGTTGAGTAGGTGCAGAGCCTACTTATTGCGTTTTATTTCTTTGGATTGAAAAAAAAAACAATTATCTAAAATGGTAGAAAAACACTGATGTCATTGCGTCATATTTGTGGTTTCAGACTATTCTAGAGAAACGTTTATGATTACTGGCCATTAGAACCTAGCATGTATTAAACTCTCCTTTCTGAACAGGTCAGGATCCTCTTCTCTGAACATCATAATCTACAGACTTTTTAGAATTCTTTACCATCTTGTAGTTTGCCAGGATTGCATTGGCAATCTAAAAGATTCTTGTAATTGTACAGTGATAGAAGCAGCCGATTTCCAAATGGATCATGCGTTGGAGTTCGCCAGTAAGATGATGACAGAGAGTCGGAACGTGCGAGGGTGTGCGTTGAGGATCGCCTGCTGGTCTGGACAGATACCTTCCAACCCTGACACTATGCGGATCTGGAATCACGTACTGAGGTAACGGCTTCGTTTGAATGCTGGTCATTAAGTGCTATCTGGACCTACTATCCTACCTAACCTAACCCATTTATACCTCCTCTTTTTTCTGGAAGAATGTTGTGTGACTTTTGATTTGGCATTTTTTAAGACAGGACTTAAATGACTTCCGCTTTTCTATGGTGTCAGCGGAATTGACAACAGAGTAGTTATATTGATAAGACGCTCGAAAAAACGAATATTGTATTTTTTATCGGGTTGGTGCCTGCGTCTTCGTCTCTTGATTTGGTTTTATTAGTACGCTCCAATTCACATAAATCGGTTTTCTAATTAAAATAGTTGTCACCTAAGCTACTCTTCATAACATCGGTAATTAGTCAGTGGACATCATATAAAATTGCGGTCGGAGGTTTAGATTAGCAGGAACAGAGTTTTGAGTATGGTGTTATACCTTATATACAAATGAAAATCAAGCACTTCATTTTTACACGATACTAGCTGTGCCAGCAAACGATGTTTTGCCAATTAAAAAAATTTACTAAAATGACATAAAAAATAGGGTGTGTAATAGAAGTGTAAAATTTGGGCTTGTATGTATTTGTGTATGCTGAATAAAAAAAATTATAACAAAAAAATTATTAAAAAAAAATAGTTGTGGAGGACAACCCTTAACGTTAGCAGGGATGAAAAATAATGTTGTCCCATTCCGATTCCCTTTCCGATATGCACGCTAAGATTCATGAAAATCGGTCGAGCCGTTTCAGAGGAATTCAATAACGTACATCGTGACATGAGTATTTTATATATTAGAAGATGAGAGGCCCGTACCTTAATTTTTTATATTAGAAGCCAATACGACATCCTCCGAGTGCATAGTATATTTTAACCCGGGATTCAATGGGATCAATCAATACTGTGGCAGTTTGAATCCCGTTTGCAAGTATCTAACAAACCAATCACATCTTCTATGCTCATATCCCACTTACGTGCACCCTATACAAACCTGATCTTGATGCCTACGAACACAACATCAAATAATGATTTAATAAGGAATGGTCCTTCTAGATCAATACATACATTTTGACGATACAAGTTTGTTTTTGTATGTACAATAATAATAATAATAATAATTTCTTTATTTTCTCTCTTATACAGAATCACAAAATGCTTAAACTATAAACTTATTACAATTTAGTCTATGTAAGAGACTAGTATATGTACTAGAAAAACCCTGTATGACAGATCACCAGTTTAATTTTTTATACAGATATTAGAGGTCAGTACGATATCCTCCAAGTGTATAGTAAAATTACATGTTTGTTGACTAGGCCTGTTGGACGACCACCAGACTAGATGCTGCAGTGGCATCCTAGGCAAACCTATTTAACTGTCACTTCTCATCTTAGTCTTATTTCACATTTTCTGTTTTCTTTTTGTAATCCTTTCTTTTCTCTTTATGAAATGTTTTCTTTTTTTTTTAGTGCGGTCAATAGATATTTTCTTTTTTTCCAGCAACCGCCTGTTATCGTCTATGGTGAACGCAACGGCTGTGGAAGACGCCATGTTGTCCGGAAAGCAAGGCCGGGACTGCAGCGAGTACAGCCCGTGTCCCATACGAGAGCACCACATCCCAGGACTGATGCACAACATCGCTACCTTAGCCAGTCGATTGCAGTATAAATAAATAAGTTAAAGACGACGCGTGTTTTATTCTCTTTCTTATCAGTGCAACATAAGATAGAGAAGTATCTTATGTATTACTGACCTTACACAGCATTGTGAACATAGGTGGAACGGGAATAAATGACCATAATTGCCTCGCTGGGCAGGCGTGAAGGCAATCGCAGAGAGTAGCTTCGCGACTGGAATGCTGTTGCACATCCCCGTTCTTTCGCATTTGTGCTACGCTATTTTGAACGGATATTCCGCCGTCCGATGGTTTCGGTACTGCTGCCTCGTGCGACACTTGGTACCTACTCTGCCGGTACCTTACAGATCGTGATCGTGGGGTGACATTGGGTTGGCTGAAGTTATGAGGGGGGGGGGGGGTGAATATTTTATATTTTATTTTTACTTTTTAATAGATCTACAAAAAACATACGATTATAGGTAATACTAGTAAGCGTCATCGCAGCCTAAAGACGCTTGTATCATCAAAAGAATATCAATTGCGCGTTGCCAACCTTGTGAATTACCTGTAATTTCACTGCTTCACACCCTTCAAACCAGTAAATATTTATAGTCACAATCTTTTATCATGAGAAAATAGGTATTATATACACGCATTTGCAAAAAAACGTGCACCAACGCTTGGTGCCCGTGTGGTATTGGTTTGTTTGATAATTATAGGTAGTTTTACTTCCACAATTTTGTAAATTAATATAAGCAAATAATCGTTTTCGTCAGTATTATCATAAAATTTTGATAAAATTTATGGTTTTTATGCACTAGTAGTGTATGCTCGCTAGTAGTGCATGTGCTCGTGAAGTAAAAGTTAACAAAGATTTTTGTTTGTATTTTCTTCAACAAAGTAAAAGCAGATAAATGTTTAGTATCGAGTGTGACCCCCTCTAGCTGAAATCACAGCTTGAATTCGTCTGGGTATGCTAGCGAGGATATCTCTGATTGCGGCTTGCGGAATACGTTCCCACTCCGCGGTAATCACATTCCTCAGCTCTCTGATGGTCTGCGGAGCCGGTTGTACTGATATCACGCGTCGTTTCAGAACGTCCCAGGCATGCTCTATTGGATTGAGGTCGGGCCTTGGAGCTGGCCAATCCTAACAACGAATACCGACCTCTTGCACATACGCTTCCACATCGCCAGACCGGTGGGCGCAAGCGTTGTCATCCATAAAAAGTGAGTCTTCACCTAAAGCGGCCAATGCGAGTTTTGCATGAGGAATTAGAACTTCCCTTATGTATCGATGTCCAGTCAGTGAGCCGTTTTCAATAAAGACTAACTCTGTACGATCCATTGAATTTATTCCTGTCCAAAACATAACAGAGCCCCCACCATAAGGTGTTCTACAAAGCGTTCTCCTCGTCTTCGTAGCACTCGCCGACGTCGATCTTCACCGAAAAGAGATATCGTGCCTTCCTTGGAGAACAATACCCTATTCCAGTCTTTTTGAATTCATGATTCACAATTTCGAGCAAACCTAAGCCTGGCAACTCTGTGCTTACAGAGTAACTTAGGGCCGCGGGCCGAGTGATATATTGGCCGCGAGAAGCCTCCTCCTGACCATCCATAGACTAATGTGCACATTTCTTACTTCATCGAGGTTGTTCTTAAGGTCCACATACAAAGACTTGCGATTTCTCAATGCGCGACTTACAAGAAAACGATCATCCCGTGGTTGGGTACATGGTTTTCTTCCAGAACCAGGCCTTCGACGGAACCGGTGTCTTAATAGCGCTGCCAGGTCCTTTGAACCGTCGAGCGACTCACACTTAGCCTCTGAGCCACGAAGCATTGGCTGCAACTCTCTTCGAGCAGCACAATTAATTTTGGTAGCTTTTACCACTTTCTCACAAACATTATTGAGACAGCTAAACAGCAATAATTGATGCTTTGACAATTAAGAATATAAAATAAATTCATAAAAACTTACTAAAAATTATGAAAACCGATATTATCTTTTGAAACTTCGCACCAAAAATCTAGGATAAAAAGTAGTTATCTAAAGTGTTATACGAGGTATGTATAAAGTATTATAGTAAAAACGAACATCAAACGAAAATTTGAATTTAAAACGTATTGTTTTAAACATCACGGCATTTTAAAACTGGCCAGTAACATGTACAAATAAATAAAATCATTTTGGTACCGTATTTTTTAAAGCAGAATTGAAATCAAAACCGCCCGTTTTTTGCAAGTTAGTGTAGTTAAGGTAAAGTAAATTTCCACATCTCATACATTGCCCTGAATCCGTGGTAAGTCGCTTAAAGCACTTGTGTTACGGACGCCAGACAATAGAGGAAAAATAATAATAATAAAAGAGGAATTACAAATCTAATACTTAAATACATATTTTTAACACCCAGACACAGAACAAACACAAATAACATCATATAAATATTTGTCCTAGGTGGGGACCGAACCCACGACCCTTGGTACATAAGATAAGGTCACTAACATCTGCGCCAACAGGCCCGTCGAAATTATAACAGGACTACGTATACGTCGCGTCAGTTAATGTCATATAGGAATCAAAAGATTAAAATTATCTATAGTAATTTATTTTTCTAATAATCTAGCAATGGCCGGATAGCCAAGTTTCTTCGCGTAGTACAGCGGCGTGCAATCCAAAACATCCTTCAGATCTGAGGAGGCTCCATTTTCTATCAAGTACTGCACTACATCAAGGTTGTTGCTCAAAACGGCCTGGAATATATAACAAAGGCATTAATTGAGCTGAATACCAATCATCATACCAGCTATTGAAACTCCACTGCTGGACATAGGCCTCCTCAATAAAAGGGAATTTTGGCCCATAATTGCCGCGTTGGGCAAGCGTGTTGGCAATCGCAGAGTTCGGCTTTCGCGACGGGGATGCGCTGCCCATCATCGCCCTGTGCACTGTTTCGTATGGATATACCGCCATCTGGCGGTTCCGATACCTCAGTCGCCTCTTACAACACCTCTTACACGGAGAGGTACTATTCTACTCTGCCGGTAAATACCATAGATAGAGTTAGTTACAAGCTGGATAAAAGCCTTGCCATTGAATAAAGTTAGGAAATATGTGAAAAATAAGCCTATCTACAAAGCTTACTATTGCGTTAAAGATTATGTCAACGACAAAACCTTCTTGGGATTGAACTGATTTAACTACGAGCTTTAGGACAATGATTTGTTAGCGCCGATGCCGGTAGGAGTTTTATTAGCCAAGGTGGTGTTGGTAAAACCGATATCACCACCAGTTTTTCTTACAGGTTTTTTTCTGGTGGGTCGCGTAATGAATCTACAGTAAACTAAGGTTTAAGACACGTCTGGTGCCGGGGTCGTCTGTATTATATATAAATTTGCTAAAAATCACTACCTTATTGGAAATATATTAATGTTATTATTATTGCTTATTTTATTTTATTGACGATTTAAAAGTGCTGTTTAAATAAAGTATATTTATTTGACTTAGTTACACTAGCTAAAACCACTCAGAGCGCTATAATTATCAACTTATAAGTCAATGGTTACTAATTATTATTATATCATCGTATCTAATATTAGACGAGATGTATTTATCGTCATAGACAAATAACTACTGCACGATTTTGGCTCTAGTGTAGTTGTGTTACGGTTTTTATTCGAGAATGGACGTTTATTTGCTATTAAAATTAGCTATAGTTAGATACTAAAAACCTTCAGGGATAGTTCAATGCCGCGTACTTTTTCAACCATGTTCGCTAATGCCACACCGCTTTTATTTTCATAATTGCTACCAACGTAGTATTTATTAATTTATAAATAAAAAATATAATCAATATCTAATACAATGACCTAGCTCCGTGGTAAGTTGCTTAAAGCACTTGGTTTACGGAAATCAGACTATAGATATAATTACTAATATAATACTAAGATACATTTTTCAAAATCTAATATGCAGAATTTGTTAAATATATTTCACACAAATATACGACATAAAAATATTTGCCCTGGGTGGGGATCAAACCCACGACCTATGGCGCACAAGACCGCAACTAAAAGCGCCATCGGGACCTTGAATGAATCACCACGAGTACAAACAAGACTTAATAAAATCTTTTGTGCAATAAATATTGTATAAGAAAGGCTCAATAGTTCCGAATAGATTGCTACCAATATCACCTTATGTAAAGAGGTTTGATTGAGTTCGTCAACCACGTTGAAATCAGCGCCTGCCATCTTCAAAGACTGGAGTTTCTTCACGGAGCCCCTCCGTGCGGCGAGTGATAGCATTTCCACCACTGACTTTGTCTCGACGCCGGAGAGGTGGGCGCCGCATTTGATTAGAAGGTCTATCATTGGGAAGTCGTCTTGGTGCACCGCCATGAGGAGTGGTGTTTCACTGCATCTGATAGAAAATGTTCACATTCATCATATCAGCCGTGAAGCGTCCACACGCCTTTTCAATCGCGCTGGGCAAGCGTGGTGGCATCGCAAAGTTTATTCACGACGGACATGCTGCAGCCCATCCCCGCTCTGTTATGCGTTTGAGCTACAATGTTTTAGGTCTATCAAACCGCCATCTGTCGGTACCGGTACCTCAGTCACCTCTTACGACACCTGGTACAGGGGGAGGTGCTATACTATTCTGCCGGTATCATACGTAAAAAAATAACAAAATAATGCAGACTGTATTAAAGTGTACAAAAATACAGACTATTGCTAGCGATCACTCCTATTGATATAAAAAAAAATAAGAGAATATTCATAAAGCATTTTGTCCAACTAGAGAACGGTTCATCATTACAGAAATTGAAAGTCCACTGCTGGAAATAGGCCTCCCCAAGAAACGGGGTATATTGCCCATAATTGCCGCGCTGGGCAAGCGAGTTGGCAATCGCAGAGCGCATTTTTGCACAGTTTTGGATGGGTATGCCGCCATATACCAGTTCTGGAACCTTTGTCGCCTCTTACGACACCAGGTACGGTGGGAGGTACCTTTCTACTCTGCCGGTACCTCACGGGTAAGTAGTTTTATTATAATGTTCAGACTTAAATAATAAAACTAATATTTAAACTAGTTGATTGGCAGTGACTTTAGGAGGATTGCAAACAGGTAAGGTTGGTTAGTGGAATCGCGTCATCTAAAATTTTGCTTATCTCCCGACTAAATATGCGTACTTTCGATCAATATGCAGTGGATCGAAAGTAGATTTCGATCTACATGCAGTGGATCGAAGTAGAGAAAGAGAAAGTAGAAGAACAGATTATACATTTAGGCAACATTGGTAAACTAACCTTTCTCTCTTCGAGTAAACTTAAGCTATATTTCTCAGCATGTAGTATTTGTCCATATCGTACACACACACACACACAAATGTAAAACCGAATATATATACTTTTTTTTGATTATCTGTCATTAAAATTTAGTCACCGCGTGTTGGGTCTGAAGGTTTGAAATACAGAGTTCAGACTCGTCCTAAAAAAATTTTTCTTAACATTAATGAGTAATTCAGAGTTATGTAACCATGACTTTTTCCATTTCATTTGTATTTTAATTATCGCTAACGCCATTTAGATTCCTATCAGGTCATTTTTCCAATAAGAGCATAAAGGGTCAAGATCAGCTAAGGGCTGATAGCGATCACACAATAAAGCCTTTAAGGCACCGACAAAGCCTTAAGATATTATTTGAGGAGATTGTAGATGAGAGGACGGATTGTGACCGACCTTCACATAATATTGTAATATTGTCTTATCGATTGCGATTACAAGTGATTACAGCTCCGGTACCGCTCTGAACAAGAGGGAGAGGTCTTCGCTCCACGTGGTACTAGTTGTTAACAGCAATGGGCCATAGTCTATCAGTAAGTCCTGCTGCATCTAATGGTTGCACTGCTATTGATCCCCAAAAGTAGGGACGGCTCCTTTATATTTTATCGTATGGTTAGTAATGGTCTAACGCCATAAAGAAAACAAGTAATGCACTCCATATAGGCAAGGAAACCAGCACATGCTACCTTTGCATACTAACCTCGTTTTCATGTGGACGTTGGCACCATTCTTCAACATATACTCTACTATCGACTTGTTCCCCATGAGGACCGCTTCATGGAGCGGACCCTTGCCTTCAGAGTTCTGTGCGTTTACATCGGCACCCATATCTGAAATAATTATCAGACCATTGAAATTTACAAATTTATTTTCAAAATATAGTTCTTAATCTGAAAGGTGTTCTATCATACTTTACAAACTTATATATTGTATTATATGAGTTTGAAATGCTCGTGCATCAGTAGGTTCTTTTGTGGAATGCATTTCCCTCAAAAATTTGATGTGTGCAGTCCCTGTACTCATTTAAAAGGGGAAGGAGCTTTTCATTACAGTTATTTGTAGGTTAAACAGCGGTTTCATTATTTATTGATATATATATAGTTCATACTTCAGGTGTCGTAAGAGGCGACTAAGGTACCAGAACCGACAGATGGCGGTATAATCATGGGGAAGAAACCTCCTTTCTTGAAGAGGCCTATGTCCAGCAGTGGACTTTCAATGGCTGGTATGATGATGAAATGTACCTAGGTTTCTTTATAGGTGCATTTCTATTAGCCTTATTATATTAGCCTTTTATTAAGCCTATTTATTTTTTTCAGCAATATGATGCCTCCTATAAAAAAAATCAAATTATCCCTTCAAATTTGCAGTGATTAAATTCATATCATACCAATTTCAGTCCCTCAATCACCTGTAACGGTACTGGCATAGCATGAGAGACTCTTCTATGCTAAAGCTACCCCACGGTTTCATTCACAAGATATTTATTAATTAACAACTTCAATGTCCCCCAAAGCGTGCGGAGTGGACTTTTAAATGTAAACGGATCTTTTAAATGTAATCACGTGATCACGACCAAATGACGTATCAGATGTATATTTAAATCCAAGATAGAAAATTTCAATAAAACCAAAGAGGATGTGTTCTATGTTATCTGTATTTGATAAAAAAAATATATATATATGACGTTCCACATTGCCATTGACCTCATCGTCAAGACCAGAAACGGCATAACGGCATAATAAACTGGTTCTCGAGGAATTTTGAAACGATTACAATTAACTAGTGCTAAACACATTAATGTCACTCCCCGATATAAATATACACAGATATCTTTATTACGATATGACCTTTAAATTAGTGTCTAAGGTCAATAACATAAATATAAAAAATATACAAGATAAATATATTATTATATTTGTTCGATAAAAATAGTAACTATCTTATATATTTTATTAAATATTATCATATATCAGTACTAGCTATATATATACTAGCTTTTATTACCAGCTGCTGCGGCGCAACAACCATTTTCTAGATCATATCAGCTATTAGAAGTCCACTGCTGGACATGGGTCTAGGACTACTGACTCCCCGTGAAAATAGAATGTTGCTAATTATTGTTACGTTAGACAAGCGTGTTGGCTATCTCAGTGCGCAGCTTTCGTGACGAGGATGCAGCTACATATCCCCGCCCTTTGCTATTAGTCTACACTGTTGTGGATGGATACACCGCCATTCGTCGGTTCTAGTACCTTTGTCGCCTATATCGACATTTGGTACAGGGAGAAAATTGGCCGTGAGATACCGGCGGGTAGAATAGTACCCACAATTTCACCAATTTTGTCAATTGTAGATTGCCAATTTTACCCAATTTGCTGGTTAAAAATCTGGTACCATTGACAATCTACGCACTATATTTCATACTGGTCGATCGAGTAGTGAGCATTGAAGAACTTTTATACCCCTATTTAAGTGCTTATAGGTTTTAAGTATAATTATGTGATATCAATATAGAACTATCTCTAGGCGGCGTTGTACGCAGTATAGCTTAAATTCTCAGGGTAGTAACAAGATCTAACCTAGAACACAGGGTCAACCCTGTATCAGCATTGACAACGCACTTGCCCAGCGCGGAAATTATGGGCCAAATTCTTCTTTCTTAGGAAGGCCCGGAGTGGATGCTTGTAATATCAAAAAAGCAAATGGAGCGACAACCAAATAAGAAAAGAAGACAATAACGCATGACTATTATTCTTGATCGTGTCGAATTAAATTTATCATCACTGATATTACATATGACTCCTCATTGATCATATCAATTGGTACAATTCGTGCTGATTAAAACATAACGGCAAATGTGATAGGTTCGCTTCAAGGCTGTTTTGATGAGTTTGTTTACAACATCTCATCATATTGTTTAATATTCGCACATATATTCCTAATTGTAATTAATTGGATGCCGACACTTTTTCATTGAGGTTAAGTATGTATTTTAAATAATGAATCAATCAAGATCAATATAAACGAGTGTCTTTCAATTAAAGAAACTGATTACACTGTAATCGTACTGTTTGAATTTGACGTACAAATTTGAATCAAGAAAACTCAGTCAGTCTTGAGAGTAGCTTAATTCTGAGTTTGTAAACTGCCAGCTATATGTTAACTATGCATACTTAATATATTTTCTATTATTGCTTATTGCAATCTATCTTTTTTCAACATTTAGCAATATTTTAAATATTTATTGATAGCTTTATTTCTTCGTCTAGATCCAGTAACTAGAAAACTTCAATAGAACAGAACCAACTTTTGTGGGGTTTCATGTTTATGCCTTTTTGAGTCATTGGCAACTTACGATATAAATAATTCATTTTCTTTTGCTTATAAATAGAACAACCAAAATATAGGAAAACTTTAAGAAGTGTAATCATATTTTTTCTTCTGTTTTCAATCGTGGTGAAAAGATAATAAGCTAATGGTGTTTACGATGTGACAGTAACAACACATTTGGTCAAAGGTCCGATGCAAAGGTCACAGCTATACTATATACAAAAGAGGCTCACCTAGCATTTTCTTGACGGCGATTTCGTCATTCCTCTCTATCGCATACAGCAAAAGAGCACAGAAAACCTTCTCTGTCACTTCCACCAACTTCTTCGGCGACTGGATGTTTAGACTGCTTGCTAACGCGTCTATGAGGGTGCTGTCCTGTAGATTAATTGTGACGTTAATAATTATATCTTTAATAATATAAATGCTGAATAGTTTAGTTTGAACTAGCTGATCTCCTGAACTACCAATTATCATCTTATCATCAACATCATTACAGCCAGTAAAAATCCACCGCTGGATATCGGCCTCCCTAAGAAAGGGAGAATTTTGCTCATAACTGCCACGCTGCGCAAGCGCAGAGCGCGGCTTTCGCGGTGGAGATGCTGCTGCCCATCCTCGCCCTACGCATTTGAGCTACACATTCTTGGTTGGATATACCGCCATCTGTTGGTTCTGTTACGTCGCCTCTTACGACACCTGGTAAAGAAAGAGGAAGGAGAATTCTACTCTTCCATTACCGTGAGGCAATAAGATTAGAAAATCAATTAAAATAAAAATGAATCACTGAAATGTATGTAAGTACGCCCATAACTCTTGAATGTCTGCATCGTACCGCATAAATATTATTGTGCTAGTAACTGTCAAGATCTGGTTTCTATGTGATCAAAGATCAGCAGGATTGGGATGTGCTAAAAATTTTGTATCATAGATAAACGATCTGAATGCACGGGAACGGAATCCACGGGTTAAAAATTTACAATGTACTCGTACGAGTTGAGGCGGTTCTCTAGATTATAATAATCCATAATTTTATTTCTAGAACGCTACTACTTCTTGTGGGAACTGGGTGTTTTTGGGAATTTTGCAAGCAATACCAGTGGACAGAAAGAAGAGTTTCAATAGCTCTATAGTGAGTGAATAAAGAAGCGTGTGTGTATATGGTCTAATATAATACAAGGTTTGTTAATACAACATATTATTTACGTATATATTACATAAATACATAGAATATGAAGCTATACTGTGTATATATAACATACATAAACAATAATAGTAATAGTAACAATAAATATAGTCCAGTCTAGCATAATATTGTTAGCAATTCCTCTATCTTGTTGTAGTCTAATGTCAAGAGCCATTCCCTTACTGTTGTTTTGCATGCGTGTTAATTCATGTCATGAATATCTATTTCATGGTTTATTTTTTTATAAATAAATGGTCCTGAAAAATTTGGTAATCGCTGTGCGAACCGTGTACGACATGGCTGATGTATATTTTGGAAATCCACATACTTTCGTCTACAATGAGATAGTTTATTTTCAGGTTTACATAGTTTATACTGTTTGAGAATAAGTTCTTGGTAGTACAATTGTCTCACAGATAAAACTTTGCTATGGACATACAGTTTTGAGGTAAGGTATTTAAAAGGTAAGATGTACATAACCTATTGACAATAGCATAGTTACTTTTATTTAAGTAAATTTTTAAGGATAAGGACAATTTGCGTAATAATTTGGTTATATAAGAAACGGTAGAAATAAAAAGTAAGTAGTTCTTGAGAGTTTTCTATACCTAAATAAAGCGAAAGAAAACCATTGCTTGGACTTAGATTTTATTATATATTCTCTTACCTCTACAGATATTGATGAGTGGGCTGTCAACTCTCCCCTAATATTTGTAGACATCATCTGCGAGATAGAAGCAGTACTAATAAGATACAATCTCATCTAACACACAAGAACATATTTGAAACAGCTTACTGACTTCTTTCTTCTGCTCGTAACTGAGGTCCGTCTTGGATAAAACGTACGATAATTTGGTGAGAGCAGCCTCCGGGGTCATGTCGTAACCTGACACCACGCCGCACTTTGACAGGAACTGTAATGACATTTTGAATTCACGTTAATTTAATAAAAATAGAAATGTCACGGACTGTCATTTATATTTTTAAATAATGAGACGAAGTAAGCCAGTCCTGTGTGTGCCGTGAGGTACCGGCAGAATAGAATAGTATTTCCCCTTTTACCAGGTGTTGTAAGAGACGACTAATGTACCAGAACCGACAGATGACGGTATATCCATCTGAAACAGTGCAGGACAATTGCATAGGGCGGAGATGGGCATCAGCATACCCGTCACGATAGCTGCGCTCTGCGATTGCCGACACGTATGCCCAGTGCGGCAATTATGGGCTAAAAACCTCCTTCCTTAGGCTTATATTCAGCTGTGGACTTTCAATAGCTGGTATGATGATGATGAAGCCAGTCCTATCAACTGCATACAATTTACAACAGACCTTGAAATAAGACGAGACTTGATGTAGACCTCATACAAAAGGTCATCAGCATTGGTACCACCGTCACTCTCACCTATCAGTGGTTTAAAGGACTAGAGAGGCAGTGACATCGCTGAGTAATGTGACAGAAATGTTAGTCACTATGTTGGGAACGCGTTTTTTGAGCGATAGGCTGCGATGAAGTTTACTATAAAGTGGTCTGTATGCTTGTTTGTCGACCTGGTCTAATATAAAAGAAAAAAACAGAACCTGATAACGTTTTTGATTACGTCCCTACCTTGTGCATCAATCATCGTTGTTTCGATGTCCAGCCAAGACAAATATGCGTTGTAAAATAATTATACAAGTGTTATATTTGTCTAATAATTTCTTTTGTTGTCTAATATCCGTAACACCAGTGCTTTAAGCGACTTATCTCGGACTCAGGTCAGTATATGAGATGTTGGGTTAGCTATATTATTAAGACGACAATGAGTTCAAGAACGGACGGACTTCTCCGGACCCAATTACTGGTGAGTATCTTCTATCTGTCGTTAAGATGAAGACAGACAGTGAAGTATGCGTGCGAGAAATGACACAGTATAATACTATACTATGTTATAAGAAGCCTTAAATGATGAATACTTAATTTACTGGAGGACTTTATAAAAAGTCTGTCTTGATACGTCTACTTCATATATTTGTACCGACAAACAGCAGTACTCCCGTTGATATGTTCTGGTTTGAAGGGTGAGCGAGACAACGAAATTACTGGGTGTGGCATAATTGCTTGAGGTCATAAGGTTTGTGATGACACAACAGTGTTAAGGCGTCACTTAGCGTTTGACACTTAAGACTTGGTTGCAAACTTAGCAATATAAAGATCTTTCTCATTACTTTATAACAACAATTTTTATTGTAAATAGAAAAAACAATGTATGATAATGACAGGCAAAATAATATTACAAATTGAATTAACATTATTTCAGTACTCGTAGTTGTATGAGACATTTGTACGTTAGTAATAGACAATACATATATATAAATAGATTACAATGAATTGAAAGACTTATGCACACGGCAAAGTTACAAACGATGTGACAGATCATACTTTACTAGAGACTCTTACAATGCTCATCTGCATTGGTACCTCACTCTCACCCATGTCTACAGCTAAATAGCAATGAACACATTGCCTCCGATTTAAAGGGTGAGTGAGTGAGGCGGTGAAATTACTTGTTTGTAGTTTAAACACGAACTGATAAAATATTACACAGGATAAGGCAATTCAATATCATTTAATATTGTAGTTCGTGTTATGTATGTTTGGACTTGTTTTACTATTTAATTTTATGTGACTAATTCGCCAAAAATCTACCCGCGTGATAAAGCGTCACTGCAGCCTATAGATATTCGTATCATCACAAGGATATCACTAGCTCGTTGCGAAGTCTGTAACTTAATGATATTATCACTAACCAGGAATTTCATTGCCTTTCTCACTATTCAAACTGGTACACAGCAATGCGAACACTGCTGTTAGGCAGTAGAAATAGGTAAGATTAATCCCTACTAATATTAAAAATGCGAAAGTAACTCTGTCTGTCTGTTACGCTTTCCCGCTTAAAACTCTGAACCGGTCTTGATAAAATTTGACACAGACAATCTTTAGACCTTGAAAAAGGACATAAGCTATTTTTGTAATTCGAATAAAAGGTTGTGAGGGGTCGAAAGGGGGGATAAAAAGTTGTATGGAAGTATCGCTATTTTTAGAGCTAGAAACTTGAAACTTATTTTTCAAGCCATTGATTCGATATAAATAAATAAGACATTTAAAGTTTATATAAGTTAAGGTAAAGAAGTATGGTACCCAAAAAAAAAACTATTCCACGCGGACGAAGTCGCGGGCACTGCTAGTGTTATATATTTTTTTCAATCAAAGCGTCTAGTTTGGGTAATCCAACTCACCCGTCCAGTCTCATACAAGGGTGAAGCCACAGCACCGGTGGTGCATTGAGTGATATTAACCACGATGACTCCGCGACGGACTGCTGCCGAGATCTCGTCGAAGATATCCTGCCGGTTGGACGGTATGTTCCCTGCGCCATAGCTTTCAAGGACCACACCTATGGATTTAACATTACTATGGTTCACAGCCTCAACATTAGAATAATGCATTAGACTAGACTCTTTATCATCGCCGTGGGGTACCAGCTGGGTTGAATAGTACCTCTCTCTGTACCAGTAATCATAAGAGGCGACGAAATAGCGCATGCTATATACTACAGGTTTGGCAGGGTGGGCAGAGATAGACAGAAACGTCTTCGTCGCGATCCTACACGCTGTGATTGCCAGCACGCTCGCCCAGCGTGACAATTTTGGCCAAAAATTTCTGTATCTTTAGGTAGCTTATCAACAACAGTGGACTTTCTATGGCTGATATGATCAAGGATGATGAATACCCACTCTCGTGACCTTTAATACCGTTCAGGATATAACGGGCACCGCGTCTCAAAGAAATACCCAGACAGGACAATATTGAGAAATTTATATTACCTCGTTTAAGCTATAAATTCAAGAAAGAGTCGATCGTACATTTACTATAATTTTTGTACAAATACTTAAATTTACTAAAGAAAACATAACCTCATCATCATACCAGCCATTAGAAGTACACTGTTGGAAAGTAGCCTCTCCAAGAAAGGTGGAATTTTGCACATAATTGCGAGTTTTAGCAATCGGAGAGCGCAGCTTTCGCAACGGGGATGCTGCTGTGCATTTGAGCTGCATTATTCTGGATGGATACTGCCCCTGGTACAGAGGGAGGTACTACTATACCACGCTTATGGTACCCCCGGTACCATCCGCTGATGTCACCAGACATCATCGCTACTGGCACATAAGGAGAAGTCTAGTAAAGCCACAATTAATAAAAGATGCTGATTTTCTATGAAAAATAAATATGAATGAATATTTTACCTTCTATTGGCGGCTGGCAGAATGCTTTGATCACTGCTGAACTGATGCTTGGAAATATTCTTAGTAATCCAACGTTCTTGCACATCTTAGCATGGAGTCTGAATTTATCGATCACCTTTGGCTTAAATATTGCCTTCTTGTTCACCTCGAAGTCCAACTTCACTTCTACCAGGGGATCACAGTTGGGGGAATTGAAAGCAGAAAGATTATGGGCTGAGATCTTTCGGGTCCTTAAAAAAAAGGTTTTAATTTTAATTTATTAGTGAGTCGCATTTTACTTAATCATAGGCCCCCGCTACATTAGGATAATGGACCCAATTAATTACCCAATTACCAGCCATGTAATAGCAAAAACAAACCGGTATGTTTTTCTACTAAAAGTCCCAGATACACTAGTTGAGGATAGTAATAATAAACATGTATATAATTTTACAAAAGGTAGCTCAAAGAAACACATAGACATTACAAACTTTGTTCAGTTTAACCAATTTGTAATAATCTGGTGACTGAATGAAGCAAAAAATAAAACTGTAGCTATTTCATTTTTATAAAAAAAAACCTTTCAAAAATAAAATAATGCTAATCAAGCCCACATCTAATCTTATTATGTTAAAAATAATGCGTGTCAGGTTAAACAGTAACGGTTTGAACTTTTTAACTACAGATGTTATTTGATTTTTTTTGTTACTGTGCACTGTTTGATTGATTTCACCTTAAGAGACAGTATAGTTTATGCCTCATTATTTTTTCAAGACTAACAGATATATATTATATATTTAGAAACAATTGCACTATTGAATTAAACGTAAAAGAAAATGGTATTGGGCCTACACCTAAAGCACCGCCATTATTTTTCTAAGGTCATATATCAGGTAATTTTTACACTGTTTATAATAACGAAAATATTTACTCTCTAAGCCGTAATATGTGCACAAAAAAAGATTAATGATATTTTGGTAGATATAATTTATCTTTTAAACGATTGAAAACGATTCAGTCATATTGTTGGTTTAGGTTTAGGAAATGGCAAAATAATTACGCCCATACGATTATAAAGGTTCTTTAGGTACACTCTTAAAGATCGGAAACATAACAACCATAATTTAAACCATTCAATCGGTAGTCTAAATAAGAGCTAGAATAATAGCAGCTTGCATAAGAATTACATCACCACCTAGACACTGTTAAAGGCATTCGGCATAAATTTTATTAAATTCAATTGTATTAATAATAATTACGACAAAAGCTGACGATATCGTTTCTACACATCTGGAATTGCGACATAATACAGCACATTGCTCGCCAATTACATATTGTAAAATACGCATATGGCGTGCAGTCTTTGGTAAAGCGCCTTAATTAATTTGACTAATGTTTTGCAAATAGATTATTTCGCAATGTTATTTTTTTCCCACAATTAATATGTTACGCCATAAGGTACCGGCAGAGTAGAAGAGTAGCTCTTCCTATACTAGGTGAAGCGGCGACTAAGGTACCGGAACCGACAGATAGCGGTATATCCATCCGAAACAGTGCAGCTCAAATGCACAGGGTGGGGATAGGAAGTAGCATCCACGTCGCGATAGCTGCGCTCTGCGATTGCCAAAACGCTTGCCCAGCGCGGCAAATATGGGCAATCATCTACATTTTAACGGCTTTACATTTTGAATTATAAATAAATAAGCTGCGTTTAAAGCCGTTAAATTTTAAATGCGTTATAAAGTGAGAAAATATTAAAGGATAAAAAATTCATAAAGTAACAAAACTTCTACCTATTCCCCCTGAAGAGTTTGCTGCCAAAGAAAAGGGTGACCTCAGGGATGTTGAGCCCTCCGGCGATCAGAAGAGAGGACACCAGATTGTCCGTGCCATCACTGCGGGGCTCCAATATTGGTATCTGGTGTTCAACACATGGAAATATAAATATAAATTTATTTTATTCCTATCCATTAATAAATTATTGCTAAAGTGTGTTTTAAAGAAAAATATAAGCTTGTTTAATTGTAAGCCATGAGGTACCGGCCGTATAGAATAGTACCTTCCTGTCAGGTGTCGTAAGAGGCTACTAAGGTACCGGAACCGACAGATGGATGTATACCTATCCGAAACAGCGCAGCTTGAATACAAGCGTAGGTATGGGCCGCAGCATCCCCGTCGCGAAGCTGCCCTCTTTGATTGATACCACGCCTACTCAGGAGGGCAATTAAGGGTAAAAATCCCCATATTTTGGTGAGGTTGATCAGTGAACTTTCTACGGTTAAAATGATGATACCGCCATCTGTCGGCACCCGAAGTCGCCATATACGACACTTGATATGAAAAATGTTCTATATCCTTTTTTGGTCTTTTTCTGTTATTGTGCTATTGTAAATAAATAAACTTATTTCATACCTAGTTTGTCAACATAAATAAATGCTAACACTCACTTTGACAATCCATTTATATCCCAAATATAACCTAAAATTTGCGTTTGACCGATTTTCTTCAAATGAACATCTAATAAAAAGTCCTTTTTATATATAACTAGCAGTCCGTCCCGGCTTCGCACGGGTAGACATAAATAGGTGCAGATATTTAAGTTATAATTATGCTAATTATTACGACGATGAATCACTAAATTAGAAAAAAATTGTATGCATATCTTACAGCCTCCTAGTACACTACGTTGGCTGTGGCATTTGTAGGTGGCAACAAAACGTATTGATTTTCAGGAGATACTACTCGAGAAAGTGCCACAAACAATTGCTCTCGGCGAGTTAGTTACTCGATGCGCTGCGTGGCGGCCGCCGCCGTCATATTTATTTATTTTAATTTCGTAATATCTTTTGAATGAAATGTCCGATTTCAATAATTCAAAAAGTAATCATCAGGTATTGACAGTCTTGAATATAAAATTATTTATTTGGATAAGAAATTATAAATGGTATGGATAACACGGTCTGATTTTAATCGGCATTTCTATCAATTTGTTAAATGTAATAAAGTAGTTATAGTGACGTAACTACAATAGTTAGACATATAGTCTCGCGAAGTTTTTTTTAGATATTGATATATTCTATAATATTGTCGAACATCTTTTTATTCTATTATTAATACTCTTCGCAGCGTATACGGTGAGAGGCGTTATGGCAAATTTTTTTCACCTTTGGTTGGTTTTAATAGGAATTTATAAAGATTTAGATATTATTATTTTTAATAAATGTAAGTAGTTCCGACATAACTAGTGTAATATATCAATTACATACATTTTTCAGTTTTGACACAGATCATAGTGTGCTTATCCATGTTTAATGTAATGTTGCAAACTAAGTGATGAAATAAATTATTACAATATATAAAGACAATAGTCTTTCTTTACTACATCTCGAATAAGCTACACTTCTTCACTTCACTTGAGAAAACTTCATATTAAGGAATTACAAATACACTTGGCGCTTGGTGCCAATTTAGTAAGATGATTGTTCGATCACTTCTTGCGTGATTTATCACGCGCAGTAACAAAAAGTGACAATGTAATCAAGACGGCTTATCCATCACATAGCATGGAATCACAAACGCGTCAATTAAACAAAACACGTGTATCATGCTTATTAGATAATAATGTTTAATTAACGTATCACTATTAAATTATTTACGACTTTCTGATCGTTTTTCATTTGTTTTATCACGTACACTAATAAACAAGCGTGATAACAAGGTTGCACATACACATGCAAGATTTTCTCGAGCCATATATATATATATATGGAAATACACAGACGCATTGATAGCGTACGCACCTCATCTCGCAAAAGGTCTACGAACCTATTGATCGACGTCTCACTAAAACCAGGAAATCCCACTCACTTTTTTTATAAACCTATAGTTCTAGATCCATTTCGCATCGAGGGCGCAGATGGTAGAGATCCTATATTGTGCGCCAAAGGTCGTGGGACAAATATTTATATGATAAATGTTTGTTCCGTGTCTGGGTGTTATTTCTATGTATTTAAGTATGATATTTCTAATCCTTCTGTTGTCTCATGTCCGTAGCACAAGTTCTTTAAGCCACTTGTCACGGAGTCGGATCAATGTTTGAGATATCGTGTTTACCTATTTATTTATTTATTTTAATTATACTTTACAAAAATAAAGGACTCATCATTTTTTTCGGACGAACCTATTGCTGGACTACTCAGACGTCAATTCCAGCGCCACCGAAAAAAGACGGCGGGGCCTCTCATAGATGAGCGGTCCGGTGCCCGTAATTATCCTGCGTACCCCGCGGCCGCGACCGCGCGTTTAGCTACGGTTGCGCCCGCAAGACTCGTGGGATCTGAGCGGGATCGACGGCGATCGCTCGAGGGCGCCTCTAGAGGCTCGTCCCAGGCTCGGGCGGCCATCGTTGGGTGTGAATTTAATTATGAAATTGAGCAAAAGAGGACGGACGGAGGACTTACATCAAAATCACGTGGATACCAATACTAATATTACAAATGTAAAAAAGATGGGCACGATTGCGCTTTCCGTAGTGCCTCTAAGATAGACGCGTTCGACGTTTATGAGTATGAATGTGTTGATGTATGTTTGTTTCTATTTTATGCCTGAAAAGCTGAAGAAATCAAGATGTCATAGTGCACAGAAATTATTGACAGTCTATCGCCATCTATCGGTTCTGGTACCTTAGTCGCCTCCCACGACATCTGCTACGGATAGAGGGAGGTAGGTACTATTCTCTACCGGTAAATTTTGACTTTATATTACTCTGCCGGTTATTAATCTGTTTTCTAATAAAGTTTCTGGTCTGTATTCAATCAAGTGATTAAAACTACACGTCTCAGAATATTTAAAAATATGATATGTAACAACTTACCTGCGATCCAGTTAGCACTACGCATTTGCCTATGTTCTCAAACATAAACGAGAGTGCAGACGCGGTGTAAGACAGTGTGTCGGTCCCGTGCAGGACCACAAACCCGTCGTATTGATCGTAGTATTTCTGAAATATACAACTGTGTTGCTATCACTACATAATGTAAAATAAAGGCACTTCCCGCTGTCTGTCTGTGCATATGTATTCTTAGATCTGTAAAACAACGCAACGAATTTTGATGCGGTCTTCTTGAATAAATAAAGTAATTCAAGAGTAAGGTTTATATGGATAAACAATAAATAAATGCTATTATAAATTGAGCTAAAAACTAAACAATATGCTGCACACAGTAAGCAGTGAGTAAAAAAAATATATTAAAATCGGTTTAGTTGTGCAGGAGTTCATCCCATAAATTTTTGGTAATTAAATACTCACGCACATAACCATTAATTTTAGAACAAATTGATGTTACAAGTGCGACCCGCCTATATACATCTTTTTGACTACATTGTCAGAGTTTGGCAGACCACATGGTCTGCCAAAGGGTTGCTAAAGAGCAAGTTGACAATAGAGATAGACCTCACACATTGTTCGCATTGCTGTGTTCCAGTTTGAAAGCCGAGAAGAACAGTGAAATGACTCAGCAATGTAACATATCTTCAAGTCACAAGGTTGGCAACACGCTAGTGATATCCTTGTAATCGTCTATAGGCTGCTACTTGAGCGTCTATTGGCTGCGATGTCACTTACTATCACCCATATGTTTGTTTTGTCGACTTAGTCTAAGATTGAAGAAATATATGTGAAATCTGGGCTTCATCTAAGCACATGGTAAAATTTTGGTACGTGAAAGTTCTAACACCATTCTTGGGTTAAACATTATTTATTCGGAAACCAACAACCGCAATATTTAAAGTATGACAAGAGTTCTTCTATATGATTAAATTGACTAGCTATCTGCCCCGACTTCGTCTGTTTTACATAGTACAATTAAAGCCCGTTGATCCCGTCACTGTGGAAGTTTTAAAGCCGTTCTTACATCACTAATCTACAAATTAATAATGCATGTTATTTATACGAATTTCTCGGGATCGACCGTTACAAATCTTGATCTACCAAATACACTCAAAGTCGAATATATCATTATTTATATTTATAAATGGGACTATCAAGGGCACTTTCAAATCGTCAAAAAAAATATCAATGAGTATAGCTTTGCCAATTACAATTTTACACAAACGACCGATGATCCTAAAAACCAGTATTAAAGGAGCTATTTAAACAAATAGATCATTGAGTGTCCTACTTTAATACTAGACTGCCGGCATCAGGCGGGTCTTATAACTAAAATTAAACGAGCCACCAGAAAAGAACCTGCAAGAAAAACTGATATGGTGATAAAGGTTTCACACCTAATGGTATGTATTAACCTATGCCGGCATCGGCGCTAGCAAACCGTTGCCTTAATAGTAGATGTTAGAGCAAATAACTTCAATCACAAGCAGTTTTATCAAATAATATAATCTTTCAAGCAGTAATAAGCCTTTGCAATAAGTTTATCTTTCACGCAATACTTAAATTTATTTAAAGGCATATTTGTAATTCTACTTGGGATTTTATTATACAATTTTACACTATTGCCTCTGTATGAACTCGAGAAAAAAATAAATCAGTAAGGTATTTCTAGAATTAATCATTCTGACGATTAATTTATTTATATTGATAAATAACAATATGCTATTGTGATTTTGAATATCTATTTCAAATGAACACTTACATACCATAATATCTTCGGCAATCTGTATCCACTCCTTTTCGGTCATGTTCGATGAGTCCAAGAGATTCTCATATTCGATTACTCTATAGAAAACTCTTACATCTAAATCCTTAGTTTCTGCAATGTAAAAGATTGTTTTCAACGGAATGCATTTATGATGTTTGTTAGAATGTTGACGGGCCCGGTGGAGCAGATGGTTGTGATCCTATTTTGTGCGCCAAAGGTCGTGGTTCGATCCCCACTCATGACAAATATTTATCTGTTCTGTGTCTGGGTGTTAAATATAAGTGTTTTGAGCGACTTATCACAGAGACAAGTCAATGTATGAGGTGTTGAGTGAAATTTAATGAGATTCTACAATAGGCAGCCTATTCGCATGGAGCAATTGCTTCAAATCAATCTTGGAATGGAAAGTGAGAACAATGAGATGGGTTTTATAATGTACACCAAGTAACTTAATTAAAACACATTAACTCAATGTATTATATATGCTATGGACCAGGTGATTCATGCGGGTATTTTTAATAATGCCCGGTCATTATTAATAATGGCCGAGTGGTACCGGTAGAGTATAATAGTACCTCCCCCTGTTCCAGGCGTCGTAAGATGCGACTGAGGTACCGACAGATAGTAAATCTATCTGAAACAGCGCAGCTTGAATACAACTGAGTAGGGATGGGCAGCAGCATCCTTGTCCAATGGTTGAATGATGATTATGAATGAAGTCTATCGAGCTAAATTATAAATAACTATCCAAACCTCATTATGTATCACAATACACGGCCAATATTATAATTATATACAGGTACAGGCGGAGGTACTATTCCACCGTGAGGTATCGGCAGAGTAGAATAGTACCTCCGCCTGTACCAGGTATCGTAAGAGGCGACTAAGGTACCGGAACCGACAGATGGCGGTATATCTATCCAGAACAGAGCAGCTCAAATGTACAGGGTGGGATGGGCAGCAACATCCCCGTCACGAAACCTGCGATCTGCGTTTGCCAACACGCTTGCCCAGCGCCGCTATAATGGGCAGGATTCCCCCTTTATTATACTATTGTTTTCCGCTGCTCACAAAATTCTATAGCGAGACCGTGTAAATCTAAAGAAACTAACATTGCTAGTAAATAGATACGAGTATATATAGAATGACGTATATTTCGCTCGGCGCCATGTGTACATAAGAATTAGTAATATAATGTCGGAGGTGTGTCCACAACCAATATTAGTTCACTAGGTTTATTGAAATATCACGGAAAATATGCAGCACTCGGGGAACATTATATGTTCCGATCATTCTAAATTACGACGGGCCCGGTGGCACAGATGGTAGTGATCCTATCTTGTGCGCCAGAGGTTGTGGGTTCGATCACCACACATAGCAAATATTTATACAGTGAATATTTGTATTTGTTCTATATCTGGGTGTTATTCCTCTTTTGTCTAGTATCTGTAACACCAGCTCTAAGCTACTTATCTTGTATGTCTAACAGTCAGGTCAACGTATGAGATGTCGTGTAACTTTTTTACCGTTTTTTTATATTTGAGGTTTTCTATATCGTACAAACAGTCTTTTCTATAGATCTGAGAAGGCTTAATATTCAGCCAACCGTCCTTATCATAGCAGCCATAGAACATCCACTGCTGGATGTAGGCCTCCCCAAGAAAGGGCGAATTTTGCCCATAATTAAGGAAAGCGCTGTTGATGATACAAATGGATTTACTGTCATTTATCAGTTATTTTAATTAATTCCATTCGTTTTGTATTAAACCGTATTTCATAGGTTAATTAATTAGATATATTAATTAGATTTTGAAGAGTGATGTCACAAAACTTAAGCCCCCTCCCACTCCTTGTTAGACCATGTCACACTTTGTCGACCCCCTTAGATAGATATATAAAGGGGAGGGGGAGGGGGGCTTTACGTGTGACGTACTTTATGGATGTTCTGATGATGTTGAGTTCTATATATTTCATCTCACCAAATCACAACTAACAATTGTATTATTCATCTATTTAACTTTTAACTAATATAGGCTTACACAGATAATAATACAGGTTTATAGAGATTTACCCGCGTAGTTTCATACTAAGTTCATACCCCCGTTTTACCTCGTTAGGAAGTGAATTTTTAAAAAATCTTTATTAGTGCCCTCTACGTTATAAAGTAATCCTGTGCAAAATTGTAAGTTTCTAACCCATATAGTCGAGGCCCTGCGTTGATATGTCAGTCAATCAGATATATATATATATAAAGACAAGGTAGTAAGGTCATGGTGGTACGTAATTTATAGACAAATAAACACATTTATTATTATTATCCTAGGATGCCTCTTAATCTTCTCTCTTCTCCCTTACGTAGGACAGTTTTTGGTTCTAATTCCCCAATTTCTAAACTGTGTAGACTTTACAATAAGTATTACTATAGAATTAAGCGCAAAGTCCATCAATTAAACTTAGATTAAATTAGTTTTAAATTAGATGAATAAGAAAGGTTTAATGTCGTCTGAGCGCACAACGCATGCTGAGTGAACCTGAGGTTCTGGCTTTTGTACCTATACATGTTATCACGATGTAACAATTACTGGTTTACCAATAAATAAATAAATAAATAAATTATAATATATAATATAATATATGAAGTGCTACAGACCTGGTAATACAAGATAGGAGTTCTCGAAGCCGGATTCGCACAACCTTTGTCTCCAGAATGCGGTGTCGTGAAGCTGTGGGTACCCTCTTATAAGGTTCTCGAATGCTCCTTTTTGGGGTATCAAAACTGTAAAAAACACATAGCTATAAACAACGTCGCTGACTTCTTAATTAAGTTGGGTTATTTTGCAGCAATTTTTTTTAAAGAGTGACAATTAGCTAATGTAAGTTGCGTTTTAAAACAGATAAAAAATAGATTCATTACGAACAGTGAACGTGACAATATTTGAAAGTTACAGAAACGTCACTTTCTTTTAATTCCAAATTTTATATGTAAACTGATCACCTTAATAACACCACTGGATCATAAAAGTCATCTAACATATGTAAATTAGGCCTACCTTAAACTAATCTGTAATCCGGATGGGTCTTAAAACTAAGTTCAATGCAGGTTCATTACACGAGCCACCATAATGGACATCGAGGGCTAAACCTATTTTACATGGAGAAGTAATCTATATATTTTTTTCATCTATAAACTAGAACCGAGAGAGATTTTCTCGTATAAATTATTTTATAATTCATTATGAAGCTGAAAATAGTGTCAATTGAGCCTTACATACTTTTATGGGCAGCCAAAATGTGTCAAATCGGGCACGACCGGCTGTGGTGTGATGGTTCCAACACTGACATTTGGTAGTGAATGTTGGGAATGCCAAAATAAGCACGCGAGTGGAATAAATGCTGTTGAAGTGAGAGCACTTCGAAGTATGTATGATGTGAGTTTGAGAGATAGAGTAAAGAATAGTGTGATAAGAGATCAATGTGGTGCAAAAGATGTTGTTGTGACAACAATAGAGAAAGGAATTTTAAGATAGTTTGGATATGTAGAAAGAATGAATATAATATATAGAGCGGAAATGAATGGAAGAGTTGGCATAGGACGACAAACGTGTCGTCTTATGCCAACTATTACAGCTATTTAATAAATAATTTCATAATCAAGAAAAAGACTCTTTCCAATATTTGATGACAAAATTTATATGTTTATACATAAAAAAAATACGTTTAACAATGCTTTTAATAAATTTTTGCTTCCTGTATACAGATTGATCGAACTTGAGAGACAGAATAGTTTATATCTCAATTTATAAACGTATTTTTTTTATGATAAATAGGTATAAAGTAAAGACAAAGAGTGCTGGTTCAGCTAGTATATATTTAAATAGCCGTTATATAAAATTGAACTTTTATATAACGGCTTTAATAAAGTTCTGAACATCAGTCCCATATATAATAATGCACGACTTAAATAAATCACGTTTAAAGCCGTCAAACGTAGTTTTATTCAGAAAGCGTATAGATGTAAAAAAAAATAGTTTAATAATAATTCATCGCAAGTTGTCCCATTGTTATGTTTTATAGTGTGACTGATAAAAGAAACAGCATGTTTACAAACATCTGATACTGATATGAAACGACATCAGCCTCAAAGTATAAGTATTATCAACGTATAGGCCATAAAAAGTATATTTGTTTCACGATCTTAAAAGGGGAGTGGCAGATTGAGACAAATTTTACGGATTAAACTCTCACATAACATCGCAACAATATATTTGTCTTGAATCTGGGAATTGGTGGTTAATATAATATGAGATATGTTAAATACAAAATGAATATAATATTTATATTTTTTTATCTTGTGTCGTCATAGCATTTGTGATCGTTATGCAATCAAAACATTATTTTCATTTAACGTTTAATGACTAATGTGTAACTTTACCGGATTTATTGGAGAATAAAGTATTTTTTGGTATAATATTAGGAACATAGATAAAGATATTTTGTAAGTATGTAGAGGTAAACACGATACTTAGCTGTCAAAATATTTTCTCGAAGTTGACATCTGCTTGTTTGGTAGGTAAATAACGATCACGTGGGATGTGGGATGTGGGATTTGCAAAAACCACACTAATATTATAAAGACTGTAAATTAACAAACAAATAATCAATGTTTTCCATTGATTATTTGTTTGTTAATTACGATTTAATATAAAATCTACTCGACCAATTTAAATAATTCTTTCGCCATTAGAACGCTACATCTATACCTAGTAATATAGGTTATAATATATTTCATGAAACTAAACTATAAACACCTAAAATGTAACGAGGCACTATTTATATAACACGATCATTGTGCGCTTGTAATTTATAAACTCAAAAACTACTAGATTGATTTAAAAAAAATGGTAATGAAAAGTTGCATCATTATCAATTAATACAAGGTACCTATATATCATCCTTGTATTCTGATGGTAAACGGGGAATATGCGGGTATAACCGCAAGTCCTTGCTAATTATTAAATAAAATTACAAATGCATATGGTTACCTCCTTCCCTATTTTTGACCATGCCGATCGTTCCCCCAGTGTAGAGCACCAATACCCTCCGTTCATTCCGGCCAAGGCTCCTCACTGAATTGGAACTGGTTATTGACATTTCCATAAAACTTCTAGACTTCTTCACGTTAGCCAAAATCTTGGCTCTGACACCGTCCGCAGGTACACCAGCTGATGTAGCACCGCCATTTTGTTTTGCTTCCCGCGCATTTTCACTGCGCTCTGTAACACCGTTCACAGATTGCATCACAAATTTTTTAATTTTCTTCTTTTAATTCAGCAAGGAGTGTTGTTTATTTTCTGGGTGGAGCGTACAACAAGCGAGCGTGCCTCGTGAAATGGAGCGGCGGACTGAAGCCGGTTCGCAGAGTGACCTATTACAGACTTACGCAAGACCTGTCGCTGATTAGTAACGAGTTAACTAACACGTGCGCTCTTTCCACTACTGTATAATAACGTCTATTCAACTATCCTCAACATAATAAAGCTGCAATGAACGTGTACATTGCAAATTAATTGTCGCGAAACATTTTCACTTTTCCTACATTACAACTAAAAATACCGACCACGTGTCTAATGATGCTCCAGCAAAATCTAGTTTGCGCTATCAGTGATTATAAATTATTTGCCAACTTTCTTCGCAGAGTTATGACGCTCAAAAGAAATACTGTTTTAAATAGCGGTAACCTCGTTAACTGCTTTCTTTTACTTTAGGACAAGGCAATTAAAAAAAAAAGAATATATATTGTAAGAGTAATTATACAAATCTTAACCAATTTTACAGGGCCTTAAGCGTGATTTTATAATTTATCGATATTAATTTATTTAGTTTTATTTAAAAATTTAAATATCACTAACTGAAATAAATTGGTACCTCACTCGGTGAGAGTGAGGTACTATTTTTACCGCCAAATAGCAGAGATCGCAATGCTGTGTTCCGGTCTGAAGGGTGAGAAAGACAGTGAATTACTGGGTAATGTGGCATAATATATGTGATAGATTTTATCAATTGGCTGCAGTGACATTTAGTGTAATGGTAATTTAGAAGTCCAGTACGTAACAATATGGGGATGGGCAGCAGAATATTCGTCTTGAAGCTACGTTCTACGAATGCCAACACACCTGCCCAGTGCGGCAGTTATGTGCAAAATCCCTTCTTATTTGTGGAAACCTGTGCCGAGTAGAAGACAATCTATGGCTGATATGATCATAATGAATTTAGGACATAAAAATTGACAAAGGCTACATACACTTAACGCAGGACAAAGTACGGTATTTTTAAATAGATTTAATTTGGTTTCACATCGAATAACATGATTTTACATGGGGACAGATATTTAACATGTAAATATATAATTTATACACAAAGCTACGACCCCTAAACAAATATAGTTTTATTGTTACAACCTGCCGCTAGATGGCGTCTTCCTACCATCTAAACATCCAAATATATTGTTTATAAAGTTGACTTTTTGGATCCTATTTGTTATTTTTTATATTATAAAATCAACAAAACAAACTCGACTGCAGCCTATAGACGCCAGTTTCATCACAAGGAGATCACTAGGGTGTTGTCCTACCGTGTGAACTGGAGATACTAAGTCACATTTAACAAGCCCATCACGCCCATCAAACTGAAAAATAGCAATGCGAACACTGCTTATTGGCGGTAGAATAATTAAGTGAGGTACCAATGCAGACGACCTTTGTAAGAGGTCTACCTCATGTAACTCACCTTCGTTTCGTTTCTTTACCTTTCGATCTCATTCTCTAATCATAGACACTAGATTTAGTACTTCAGGAAAAAACTGAAAGAAATTGTGTCTACCCAAAATCCTTTACAGGGCAGGATCGGTTTATTCGAGAATGCGTGGAATTATTAAGTTATCTACAGAAAGCTGTAAAGAATTAAACTTCTACTTACTTAACTAAGTACTCAAAAGGTTATTTATAGGGAAAGCCTTAAAACAACCTTTTGAGCCAGCATCGAACGTATATCTATACTTTACGATCTTGTCATGGTGAAGTCATAGTCCATGAGTTTGACGACTAATAGCAGACGTTACTGTTCCAAAGTGCTAAACTGTATCTTACTATCTGGCAGATAATCAAAATCTATTGGGTACTTCCTATAAACCTAGAATCTTGGAATTTGGCAACAAAGAAGGTTAAGTTTTCCCTTCCTGTTCCTCGTCCATATAGATGTGTTACCATATCTAGTAAAAAATAATAATGACATAGTATTCTTTGTAGATGATACATCACAATTATATAAAATGAAAAGACAACAAGAAATGTATGACGACGTAAAATGGCTTAACGTAAATAATTTACTTTTTAATTAAAAAATAGAACGAAAATTGTCATGCCTCATATGAAACAAATAAAAATATATAATATTATTTAAAATGAGGATCTGGACAATTTTGCTGTATACTTAGGTATAAATTTAAATGTAAATTGCAATGGGGACCTCATATAACGAATCTCTCTTAGACTTAGTTCATTAAATCCGTACATTAACAGACAGAAACTGTGCGGTTAGTTCATTTTAACGACTTTCACAGCGATGTGTCATGCTATTTTACACACAAAAATGCTATTTTAGATGTACAAAAAAGACCATTTGATTGATTTATAAAATGATTCGGCAGAAATCTTTAAGATGATAATTTCTAATAAATTAAAATAGTGACTGTTCATAGTCAATAAATCTATGAAATTGAGCAGCAGCACCCCGGACGCGAAAGCTGCGGCTTGCGATTGCCAGCGGTCGCGGCAATAATTGCCAACATTCTCTCTTTCTTTGGTAGGCCTATGCCCAGCAGCGGATGTTTTCCAATGGCTGTAATGATGATGATGATGAATTATACACTAGTTTCGCCCCGCGGTTTCACTCGAGTGGTTCCGGTTCCTATGAGAATAATAAACACACTAAAAGTAATATCTTTATAACAATAGTTACCTGCCAATGAAAGTATTTAAATTCACCAAAAAGGAATATCGGCAATAATCATTCTTAGGAACCTACCCTAATATCGCATTCAATCTGGATGACATTATTGAGATAACTTTGAAAACCAGATAACTTTCGTTTTAAGTTTGCTCACCCCTATTACCATCTTAATTTTTACTAAACTCATACCGAGTTTAGTAAAAATTTTTGGTAAACATTTTTTAAGACTTTCAATGAATACAGTTGCGGTCCTGCGTTAATGTCAGTAAATTATGCAATCAGTCAGCTCTACCTATAATATGTAGATGTGAACCTACAAGTTATAATATTTTTTAACATTTACTTAATCGTCAATACTCATAACAAAAGCACTATTTTAACGGCATTAAAACGCGGTTTATTCAACTTACTTATTGCGATCGCAGAAAAACGCAGATTACGTAGAGTCTGGTAGAGTGATATCCCTATAATAATACATTGCTTAAACAAGCAACTTAATTGCTTTAAGTTAAATTCTACGATGCGGCTAATTAAGCAATCCAGAATAATCCAGAAAAGAATGTGTTACACAACGTTGCCGTGAACAACATAATCTATGGAGGATTACATCAAACACAAAGAAGACTATAGTTTTCAACTAATGGAATAAATTCGCACATCAAATACCTAACTCCGTAATAAGTCGCACTGTTACGGACATCAGACAACAGAGGAATCACAAATATACTACTTAAATACACATATTTAACACACAGACACAGAACAAATAAAAATATCATCATAAAAATGTTCGTCCTGGGTGGGGATCGAGTTCACGACTCTTGGCGCACGAGATAGTGTAACTACCATCTACGCCATCGGGCCCGTAAAATTGCATTTGTTTGTCTTTGCGCTTGTGCACTGAACGAATCTGGATGACATTTGACTCAGAAATAGATTATAGTGGTACAGCACGCAGAAATAATTTAAGGTTCCCGTGGGATAGAAATGTTTTTGACTTTCACAGATCAGGGGCCTAAAAAAAATTAATTAAAATTTCGCGTAACACAATTCCCACGGTAACCAAGTTGCAGACCACAGCTAGTTTTATTAATATTTCTTCGTTATTTTACAGCGGCAGATATATTTTTTCATCTGGTAACATTGCCTGTATTGCATAACAATTTATAAGTTTGAGAAATTTGTTGTGGTATCTTTAAAGAGCTTAATGACCTTACATTATTTTGTGGTTTAATTAAGAACATTAGGGCTAGACCACCACACCGTTTTACACAATACAATGTCTAATACTAAATAGAGTTGGACCTAATGGCACATTCGGTAGTGTCCCATGCACTAGGGTTCGTGAGTTCAATCCCCGTCTAGGAAAAATATTCAGGGGATGAACATTTATGTATATTTTGTATATTGGTAAAAAAAATTCATATTTAAGTATTATAATTAGAATAATATTATCTGATATTCGTTATACAAGTGCTTTAAGCTACTTATTACAGTCAGGTCAATGTAGGAGTTTTTGTAAGGAACTTGCATACAAACATTAGGTAAAAAGAAATATTATATCTAAACTTCCCAATACTAAACGGGTGCTTCCAACTTTTTATTACCTTGTAGACAAACAGACATACAGCCTGTGTGATAGTGATCGTTAACACAGCCTATATATGTCGTAATAACACAAGGATATCACGAGCGCATTGTCTAACTTGTGACTTGAAGATATCATGTTACATTATCCAATAATTTCACTATCTCTCTCACCCTTCAAACCCGCACACAACAATATCAATACTGCTATTTGGCGGTAGAAATAGGTGAAGTGAGTACCAATGCCGATGACCTTTTGTATGGTCTGCCAAAAATTAATGACACATTTTGGTGCAGTCATTTTAGAATTGTTCACGTACAGAGATTTCGAGGATTATTTTTTCTTTATATAACGCTGCAGCCGTCCATCGTAATAAAATTCGGGGTGCAATGTGGACAAAAAATGGCTATTACGGCTTATCACTAAGAGCATCATAGACATATGTGAACTAGAATATATTGAGTACAATAATAATAATAAAAGTAAATTATTTTCATCTATCTCTTCGAGTCAGCAAGCGTTTGCTATGAGAGTGCAAAAAAATGTGTTTAATTGCGACGTCTCATTAGAAATCTCCTAATTTATCAGTATTTTTATACTATATCATGCGTTTATTATACTTATAAACCTTTGGATCACGTCGTCTATTTAAAATCGCATCAGAATCCGTTGAGTTGTTGTAAAGATCTAAGCATACATAAAGACATATAGACAGCGGGATATGACTTTATTTTAAACTATATAGTGATATATTATATACTGCTATAGAACTTAAATAAAATAGTGCCTAACTCTTATTGAAATTGAATTATTGTATAATTTAACTAGAGGTAGAACTCTTACAAAGGTCGTCTGCGTTGGTACCTCACTATCATCTATTTCTACCGTCAATTAGCAGTGTTCGAATTGCTGTGTTCCAGAAAAAAGGGTGAGAGGCATTGAAATTGCTAGATAAATGTAACATTGAATCTTCAGTTCACTAATACATTATACATAATACATATTTTGTGATACATTGGATACACTAGTGATATCTTTGTGATACGTTGGATACACTAGTGATATCTTTGTGATCCGTTGGAAACACTAGTGATATCTTTGTAATACGTTGGTTACACTAGTGATATCTTTGTGATACGTTGGATACACTAGTGATATCTTTGTAATGACACGAGTGTCTACAGACTGCGGTTACGTTTACCATCAAGCGGACCGTATGCTTTTTTGCTCACTTCTAAACATAAAAAAACAATCCCAACCGCAGTGTATACGCCACTTTATGTTCCCAATAAATATATAGTTAGTACTTTAAGCTATTAAGTTACGAACACTATTGAATTACATGTAGTTTTCTCTGCGTTCTCTAACCAGACTTCAATTCACCGCCAGGTTCCTTTGAGCACGGTCAGATCTTGTGAAAATGGTAAGTTTAGTTTATTTAAATTTATTTATTTACATTTGCGTTTCTTCTGTGTTTGTATGTTAAATATATGTATTTATGTATTATATTTGTAATTCCTTGTCTGATATCCACAACACAATTGCTTTAAGCTACTTATCATGGAGTTAAGTTATGAGCTGTGATTAAATATTATTATTTAGACCATCGTCTAGACTATGTGTATGCATACTTAAATATATAAATTTCCGCAACATCTCCTAAGTTGACCTTATTCCGGGATAAGTGGCTTAAAGCACTTGTGTTACGAACATCGAATAACAGATTAATCACAAACAAGTATATATACCACTTAAGTACATATATTTAATATACATATACAGCAGAAACTTAAATATCATCATATGAATATTTGTCCTGGGTCCATAAGACCGAATCACTCGGCTATAAGGCCCGTCGAACATACTTGCGCAGAGTGAAAAGCGATAATAAAGACGAACTCGAGAATAAATTTAAAGTTGTGCAATATCACATATACCCTAAATTATTATGAATTTAATTCAACCACAACCAGGTAAAGTAAAGATCCATGATAAATACTGCCGTTGACTGCCAGCAGTTTTATTCGGACCTCATGGATCTTGAAATGACTGTTCCGAAACACCTGGTTTTCCCATAAGTCAAACTAAATATGTGGTGCTATAAAATCAATAAGTAATGAGCAGCCTGGCTTATTTCTTACTTTGACGGGTCCGTTAGTACAGGTGGTAGTGCTATCTTGTACGCCAAAGGTCGTGGTTTCGATTCCCACTCAGAGCAAATATTTATATGATGGTATTTGTGTTTATTCTATGTCTGGGCGTAGAATATTACATATTTAAGTATTTTATCTGGGGTTCCTCTGTGGTCTGATTTCCGTACGGAATCAAGTCAATGTATGAGTTGTTGTGTTAATTATTTATTTATTTTAATGGCGCTGGAAACGACGTCATAGCACATTCAGAATTTTTTTTTCAGGTTTCATTCGAAATAAAAGGAGCGCTAGCCCCAGCCTTCACTCCAATTGGCAAGGACGGCCAACTCAATTTGACGGTGATACCCAAGTACGCCAAATACTTGAGTGACAATGGAGTTGATGGAATACTTGGTAAGCAGTTCTTTGTAACCCCATCTATCAAATACGATGCTGCGTCGTTATTATATTATATAAATATAATTAGTACAACTTAGAACCTGAAATAATTATTTTAAATTCAATAATAAATTCCATTAGCGAAAAGGGGAGGTTGAGAAAAGAGAAAATCTTTAAACTGATTAAGAACTGAGGTTCATCTGTTTGATCTTCATTTCATTAGACTTTCCACCAGAAACAACCATGATACCATCGTACTGGTAATTTATTCACATTACCAGTACGAGGTAACAAGATAACTAATAGTAGTAAGGAATTGTATCCTCAGTTAATGTTAGTTCAAATGACCCTTGTGTCCTAATAGGTCATTAAAGTCATTGGTCATTTGAGTTATAGAACTGTCTATTAACACTTTCAGCGAAACAGTCTCTCTATTCGTCTTCTTTTGAATACATGGAGTGACACAACGTAGTGACGTCGAAATATCTGAAGAAAAAATATTTTTTGTCCTTAAAACTACTGATACTAGACAGCACGGCGTCTAGAGACGTTAGCGTATATTGACGGCTCGTGTCGTATTCCGAACCCCCTCTTTTTTGTTTTAATTATGGATAAAACGTTAAACCCGAACACATTCCATTCCCAAACATATTTGTGTATGGGATTAGAGTGTGCCATATCGCTTGAATGTGTTTGTCTTGCTCCACTGAGAGTGATAAAATAGAGAAAACATTTATTTATGTTGTATTACAACTTGATCGTTTTAAATCTGCCTATTCAAATAAAGATAATTTTAAATTTGAATTCTGATAATCCGAATTGACCTATCCGTCTTAATACAACTCTATTACAGTCGGTGGTACGTCCGGAGAGGCAATGTGTCTCAGCGTAGAAGAGAGGAAACGACTGCTGGCGGCCTGGCTCCGGGAAGCCCGACCTCTCGGCTTGAAGGTCGTGGCGCAAGTGGGCGGAGCACCTGTGCCTGATGTTATAGCATTGGTGAGACTTGACAGAACTTCCTTATATAGTTCTGTTGCTGTACCGTTCAATTGAATGAAATAGTCTTTCCGTTCCATATTTATTGCGCTCTTAACACTTTATTAGTAAAATATCCTATGAGAAGTATATAAATAAGACCAATTCTTATTTATAAATCAGAAAAGATCTCCCAGACCACGTGATAGATTTCCGTCCATGATTTCTGTTATTTTTTCGGCCTAAGGACACAGGTTCGCCTGTATTTATCTATACTGTAATTATGAAGTTAGGTACAATCACTGGCATTTGTTTGTCAGTCAATACAAGAATCGAGTTTCGAATCAAATATAGATCACTGCATACACTGGTATAACAGTCTAATCTCACTTATTTATAATTATTAAGTCATAGTAAATGCTATTAGGCAGCTTGCACCGTGCAACTCAGGATTTTATTCTCTTGGTACCCACAAACTTCTGTTGCTTTTATGCTCCCAATTACATATGACATGATGACAACCGCATAGCATGCATAGAATCGCAATAGAGACGCTTTGCCCATACGCGCACAATTTTTTTACTCTGTTCCTGTTGGGTACACCGCCATCTGTCGATTTCGGCGACTACTGCTCTCTGACGATACTTGGACAATTTTTAAATACAGCAGCTTAATTACTAACTCATCCCTACTAATATAATAAGTGCGAAAGTAACTATGTTTGTCTGTCTGTTACGTTTACCCGCTTAAACATCTCGACCGATTTTGATTAAATTTGGCATAGACAATCTTTAGACCTTGAGAAAGGAGATTATTAGATTTATCTTTTATTTAGCTATTTTTATTTCGAAATAAGGGTTGTAAGGGGTCGAAAAGGGGGATGAAAATTTGTATGGAAGTATCGCTATTTTTAGAGCTAGAAACATGAAACTTATTTTTCAGGCCATTCATTCGATATAAATAAACATGACATTCAAAGTTTATATAAGTTGAAGTAAATAGGTATGGTACCCAAAAAAACTATTATACACGGACGAAGTCGCGGGCACAGCTAGTACTTACTAAAACCGTAGGATTATACTGGACACAGCGGTCCTATTGAAGATTACTTGGGGAGGCCTATGTCCAGCAGTGGACGTCTTTTGGCTGATAAGATGATGATGATTTATTATAATATACATAAATAACGATTTTCTTCTTGTCAAGGCTAACCACGCTGAAGAAGTTAAAGCTGATGGCATGATGACCCTGCCTGAACTGTACTTCAAGCCCCGAAGCCCGACAAAGCTGGTGGATTACCTTGAGATGGTGTCTAATGCTGCACCCTCGCTGCCGCTGCTCTACTACCACTTTCCAGCAATGACAGGAGTTGACAGTCAGTACTTACCCTTGTTAACTCTCTAGAACATTCCAATATGATTCTATGAACTTTTATTGGCCCGAATGAAGTCTCGCCTCTTTGCAATTTGGTATAGCAATCATTATTGTTTATATACATATATCTAATGCGTTTGTTCTTGTCGAATTGTTCAAATCTTTAAGTATAATATGACTTCATTGTTTAAAGATCTTTATTCTTGTACAAAATCACATTTAATATACAATGAGATATCACATCCTCATCATACCAGCCATTAGCAGTCCACTGCTGGACATAAGCCTCTCCAAGAAAAATGGATGGATATACCAGAACCGATGACGGATCTGTCGGTTCTGATACCTTAGTCACCTTTTACGACACCTGATGCAGTGGGAGGTACTATTCTATTCTGCCGGTACCTCATGGCACGAGATGCTATCATAGTTTGAATAAAATATATACAATTTAGCTGATACTCGACTCTAAATACTATAATTTTAACATTGTTTTAAATATTATATTAATGTGTTTTCACATTTTTATGGTGTTGGGTAGCTTATTGAATAGCTGTACTCCCCAAACAGTACAGTTATTCCAGCGTTAAAAATTGTACTTTAATTTTGGATGGAGATTATAGGGGTTACACAAGGGGGAATAAAAGTCTTATATTACTTTTGAGGATTCATACGTTGTTGTTTTAGTGAACATGCCTGAACTGTACAAACAAGCCGTGGACAGAATGCCAAACTTCAAGGGATTTAAGGCAGACTTGAATATCGCTGTTCAGTTAAAAGATATGCTGGTGTCAGACCACCGGGTTTTCATAGCGAACCATGTAAGTTACCTAAGCCTTGGTAATTTTTATGCCAGGACTTCGGTGCGTGTGTATTCTTATTGTAAACTGTGCACTCGTAGAAATGACACATTTTTATACTTCAAAATTCCTTGATAAATTCCCACAACATGTCATACATTGACCACCTGACTCCGTGATAAGTCGCTTATAGAACTTGTGTTACGGATATCAGACAACAAAGAAATCACAAATTTACTACTGAAATATATATATTTAACATCCAAATACAGAAGAAACTTTAATATCATCAAATAAATAATGTCTTCAATTTAATTGTTTGAGGTTAACTTGGTTTATTTATGTTAGAACCAGTCTCTTATGACTGAACCAAAGACAAATTCTATAGTTTATAATCCTTACTCGATGCACTCATTATAGACCTTCATAATACTGCAGAGTATTTTACCCGTAAAACTGGTATTTGAGCAGTTCAAATAAAATAACATTTCTTACTTAATGCTCATTCAAAGTCGGTCGTAGGAATCATCATCAGGTGAAGGAAGTCCAATATTGCACATAGGTCTCTAGGATTTTTGCCCATAATGACAATTATGGGCAATAATCATCCTTTTTGAGGTCACCTACCACCCGCCACCTGCCTGGCGGTGTCCCGTGGCGGCAATCGTAGAGCGCAACTTCGTGAAGATGATGAGCCTATAGTATTTAAGCTGATTTACAGCCATCTGTCGGTTCCAGTACCTCAGTCGCCTCTTACAACACCTGTTACAGGCGAGATACTATTCTACTCTGCTGGTACCTCACGGCACATGTACGGCACTGTGTATTTACCATTCCTCAATACTATTAATATACCAAAATGTCCAACAGCCATAAATAATCTCTGCGTTCCAGCTCTTAGCGCCTTCTGTGCTGATGGGACATGAATCCAGCATCGCCACTGTGACCAACATCTTCCCGTCTCTGGTCCGCGGGATTGTTGACTCGGAGAACATATCGACCGCTACCATGAGCATGCAAACTAAGCTGAACACCCTTGTCTCTTCGGTGACCAACCAGGGGAAATGTGAGTAGAATTAAAATTAGAATGTTGGAAACTTCCGAGACCTCTTCAATAAAGGAGCCTTCACAGGAGAAACTTCGAAACGAATCAAGAAACAAAACAATAAAAATTAATATATTTACAAAACTTCTCATACATTGACCTGACTCCGAGATGAAACTTAAAGCACTTATGGCTACCTACATCAGAGAACAAAACAATCACAAATAAGATACTTGAATACATATTTTTAACACCCATTCACAGAAAATGACGCAAATATCAACATATGGTAAGATTACTAACAACTACGCCATTGTGCCCGTCAATGCAATTCAATTTCTTTTAACCGTTTTTGGACCTAAATAAAGTCTTGTCGTTACTTTTTCAAACAAAACAATAATTTACCTTCGGGAAGCTCAAGAGGGAGAACATAATCTTGAAGTTTATGGGCGTGATTGCAATTAATTATATTTATAAGAGCTATTTGTCTGTCCGTGTGTATCTATATACAACACAATTAATATTGCCGGTTAAACGGATGAGAGATTTATAGCATTTTGATTCTGCCTTGTGTGCCTAAGGTCATGGATCCGATACCCACCAAGGGCAAATATTTATATGATAATATTCGTGTTTGTTTTATTTTTGGGTGTTGAATATATGTATTATATTTGAGATTCCTCTGTTGTCTAGTGCCGGTAACACAGGTACTTTAAGCAATTTATCACGGAGTCAGGTCAATGTATGAGATATTGTGTGAGTGTATTATTATTTTGCGAATTTTGCAAACATTTTTAATCAGCTGTCTACCAGTGAATGACCCCTAACAATCGGTCCAGCCTTTTTGAATCTTGTATGAGGTAGAACTCATACAAAAGGTCGTTTGCATTGGTACCTTAGTTGCATTGCTGTGTTTCGTTCTGGAGGGTGAGAGAGGCAGTAAATTTTTTATGTAATATTACCACATTGCACGAGATCCTATCCTCGAGCTGCAAGATTTGCAACGCGTTAGTGATAACCTTGTGTCTATAGGCTGCTATGACGCTATTACCACGCAGACTATAAGCTTGTTTGTCGACCTGGTCTTATAAAAAAAATCTCAAACAGATGGATAGACAAACAATTTTAAAAGTTCATTTTTTTTATAAATGCCCTTCATATTTTCATGTGCCAATTTCAGCACGATTTTATGCCCAGTTAAGATGTCAGCGACATAAACCTCTTTTCTGAATAATAAGAGTTCAGCAGGGATAACATACAAAGTAAAGAAACGCGCGGGAAAAGTCGCAGGCGGGTAGTTAGTAAACAAATAATGTAACAGTATTTTTATCTGGACTGAAAGAATTTCAACTGAAAACAATTATTATAATACGAAGATTGCAGATTTGTAATACCCTTCTACCATTTCTAGGGGATTTCGTACCTTGCATGAAAATGGCAATGGAACTGGCAACTGGCATTGAGGTGGGCCCTCCACGACGACCGCTGGTGGAGATCGGACAACAACAAAAAGAGCACATAGACAACTGTCTGAAGAGCTTGAAGAATTAACAGACTAACTTTAATAGAGGAAGACCTTATACAAAAGTCGTCTACAAATTAAAAAACTTTTAATTATAATGCAATTTATTTTTTTTATTTCATTAATTGTAGCAAATTAAATGATTAACAGATAGTATGAGTTTTAATTTCAATTATTTTAGTTTATACTAAATAATATGTATGTCGAGACCTGAACATAATCCGTAAAATCCCTATACTATGTCCGTAGGACGTCTACCGTCGTCGTAGACGTCTATACCTACATTAGCGTATTATTAATTGTGGTGACTTACCTTTATTTGTTTCAGACATGTCCACCAAAAAATATTTTATCATAAAACTATATAATACATTATAATTTATCGTGAACAGGTAGCAAGAAAATTGAGGCAGGTGATTAAATAAACAAATATAATTTTAATCACAAACCGTAGACAGAAATGGCATATATCACTTTGACAACACTATTTTCACTGATAAGTCTTTATTATCAAATGAAATCGGTTTCTAGGCATAGGTTTCAGAACAATTTTATTTTTATTTTGTATTCTGAGTTTACAAATCAAAACATCGTAACGACATAAATTTAATTTAAATTTTGTTTTTTTTTCTATAGTTATAAGTAGTTTCTGCTATACTATTGACCCCAGGTTTATACTTATTTACCATTTTGATATTCTAAAAGAGGGTTTCATCATCATCATCACTCTAACCACTGAAAGTCCACTGCTGGACGTAGGCCTCCCAAAGAAAGGGGGAATTTTGCCCATAATTGCCGCGCTGGGCAAGCATGTAGGCAACTGATATGAGCTACACTATTTTGGATGGGTATATCAGTCAGTTCTGGCACACAAGTTGCCACTTACGACACCTGGTACAGGGGAAGTACTATTTCTACTCTGCCGGTCATCCCCGGCAAAAGAGGGTTTATAAGAATATTACCAAATATACACTATGTGTATATATTTTGGCGGGGACAATGACACACGTGGTAGTGATCTGATATCATGTACGCCAAAGGTTGTGGATTCGATACCCACCGAAAACAAGTATTTATATGATGAAATATGTGTTCGTTCTGTGTATAGATAGGTGTTTATTGTAATTCCTCGGAGTCAATGACCTCGGGTCAAAGGCCAATGTATCAGTTGTGTGTATTTTTTATATTCTTATTTAATTAACGGGTACAGAAAATAAAATCCGTTAATAAAAGCAACGATTTATTATAATGTTTAAAACATAACAAGAGATTTTTTTGTTCTAGTTCTTAGCTAGACCAAGCTTCCTAAGTTTACTTGCGATGCGCTCCTTAGCCTCCGCAGAGATAGGCTTCTGTGGTAACGAAGGTGGACCTACATTGATACCCGTGACAATCTCCATGCCGGCTTTCATGATGGGCACCCAGGCACCTGAAAAAAAAGGATTTCGAATAGGATCGATTAGAGGTTTTCATCATACAATCGCAGTGCGACAGCAATGCTGCTCGTTTGTTGTTTGTTTTATTGCTTTGGATAGATGGCAATCTACAGATTCCATTAAAAAGGTACCATTCCACTCTGCTAGTACCCCATGTCCTGGTTTCAAAAAAACTCTAAATTCTGCAATCTTACCTTCAACGGTGTGCGCTTCGATCGCCACGCTGAGCTTTCCCTGCAGCTCCCTAGCTTTGGCTACTTCGTTGTTGGCGACAGCGTCCAGGATTTGCTGCGCGATTCTCGGGAACAGGCTGTAGGTCGTGCCGATGCTAGACGTGATGCCTAACAGAGCCGCTGGTGCCAGCAGCTGGAAAATCAGAAAAAAGTAGTGGAGATGAAAATTATATACTAAGCTCAAATGGCTACCTATTCGACTTCGCAGGAACGCTCATGTCGTCTCTTTGCTATACAAGCTATTGTTCTGTCCTTTCTCTCTTACTTATGTTAAAAGTCACTTTATGTTCCTTGGGGACAGCCATGAAAAATCCCTAAGATCGCCAGAGAATTTATCACTCAAAATGCATCTGCATTCCACAAGCCTCTATAGCAAATCCTTTACAGTTCAAGATGTTCGTTCGTGGAATGCGCTCCCCTTGAAGTGAGATCTGCTCGTTCTCTTTCCATTTTTAAGAGAATGGTGAAGGAGTATTTATCCGTCACTTTGATTTTGCTTTTTGATTCTGTCATTTCCTTGTTCTGTAACTTTATCTTTATATGTATTTGAATGTATGTGTATTATATGTATGTTTATTATTATGTATGTATGTACTAAATGCATCTCAAACTTCCATATTTCAAGCTTTAACATTATTTCAATCCAAAGGTTGCCTGTAAGAAATTGCATTATATAATAGGCCGCCTCCTGTACCTACTATTTCATGTTTTTGTGATGTTCTTGTGTTGTTTTCGTTGGTGTACAATAAAGAGTATATTATTATTATTAAATACAAATACTTTATACAAAACAATAAAAGTTGTTAATCTTATTTTCATTTTTAATTTGACTAAGTAAAACTCAAATGTGTAAGCAATAAAAATAGTTCTGCAGGCTAAAATCTCCGGTGACCAGATAGGATAAAATACTATCTCTAATCAATTCTGTTATCGAACAGCAAGCTTATTTTAAAACCACCATTACTTGACGAATCTAAGAATTAGATTTAGAGTAGATTCGTACTACGTCTTCCACCAATCAAGTGCAGCCACCAAAATGTAAGATGATAAAAGCCTTGCCTTGATCTGGAAGTTCTAGACCTGAACCCAGGTACATAAGTTATGAAAAAAAACAGTTCTCTATCTTTTTTGTCCCATATCTGTACGATGCTTTCAGCCATGTCAAGACAAGATGTATATCCTGTCCATACATTTTTATTTGTTTACCAACTATCTTTACACAGAACCAGTGAGCAATCCTGAAGGACGAGAGAACCTAGATCGTACTTACAGTGTCAGCTCCAAGGAACATCGCCTGGTCTTCTTTCAAGGCTCGAAGAACTTGGGCGCCTTCGCTTAAGTCATTGGACGTAAACTTCAGCCCTTTAAAGTTTGGTATGCGTTCAGTGGCCAAAGTTACGAAGGCAGGCATATTAACTAAAAATTAGAAAAAACGTTAAAAATTATAAATAAGCATCCCTACTAATATTATAAATGCGAAAGTAACTCTGTCTCTCTGTCTGTTACGCTTTCCCGCTTATACCTCTAAACCGATTTTGATGAAATTTGGGCACAGACAATCTTTAGACCCTGAAAGGGCATAGGCTATTTTTTTATTTGAAAAAAAAGGGTTGTAAGGGGTTGAAAGGGGGGATGAAAAGTTGCATGGAAGTATAGCTATTTTTGGAGCCAGAAACATGAAAATTATTTTTCGAGCCATTCATTCGATATAAATAAACATGATATTCAAAGTTTATATAAGTTAAGGTAAAGAGGTATGGTACCGAAAAAAAAAACTATTCCACGCGGACGAAGTCGCGGGCGCAGCTAGTTATTAATATAACAACGTCCACTATTAGCAGGAGATGCAATTAAAAACTGACGGTACAGGACAATGCAATAACTAGAATTACACGTATAGTATATGACTTTGTAGCCGCTGTTACCTTCGGCACCTTCGGCACCTTCATCATATCAGCTATTGAAGGTCATTGCTGAACAAGAACTGAAAGGTCGCCCCAAGAAAGGGGGAATTTCGCCTTTTTGTCGCGCTGGGAAAGAGTGTTGGCAATCGCAGAGCATAGATTTCCCGACGGGGTTGTAGCTGCCTATCCCCGACCATCTGATTCGAATGGATATACCGCCATCTGTCGGTTCTGCTACCATAGTCGCCTTTTACGACACCTGTTACAGAGGGAGGTACTATTCTACTCCGCCGGTACACCTCTGCACCTTAGGTCACTTTTACAGAACCAATTCTTCCAGTCCTACCAGTTATAATCTTGTAGGTGATATTGCAGGTGAACCGAAGCACAAGTACTGAGTAACGTACGTTACTTCGTACGTCTACTGAGGGACCAATGTTCACTCCCTCTTGTCCAGAGAGATATCGGAGTTGAAAAGATACATATATTTAGACAGAGACCAAGTGTCTCGTCGATTAAAGCTTACATCGGACGCAGAAATGTCTAGACAAATTAAGTCTTTGATTCAACTCTCGTACTCTAAAGGTCGACAAACGATATTGGTCACTCTTTTGGCCCCAACCATATGCTATAGGTAATATACCCTTATATGTGCTTCTCATATCTGTTTAATTTATACTGAGGGTGTACCATTTAGGGGGTAAACCAGGATTTTCCAGTTAGGTTTTAAATGCAGAGAGAGTTTATCTAACTACACCGCGGATACATTAAATAATAGTTCATTAATCCTTATCAATAAAGAAATAAAAGCCTGTTTTACTATTCTAGTATCTACATGATAGTAACTAACTCTAGTTAAACTGTCTGAATGAACGAATAAAAATAAGTGAGTATAGAATTAATTCGCTTACTTTCCACTTTGCTCATGCTGGGGATATGGTAATAGAGGATTGGTAGATTTGGCGCCGCCTTCGCCACTATCTCCACGTAGGAGACCAGGTCGGCTACCGACTGCGGCTTGAAATAGAGCTCCGGTAACGTGAGCAGGGAATCTGCTCCTGCCGTCTCGCAGTATTTAGCCTAAGAAATTATAACATTTTCCTTTAAAACAACTTTAAGGAAGAACTCTAAAAAATTAATGATAATGGATATTGAAAACTTGGAATACACTTGGCGAGGTCTTTTCCAGCTGTGAATATTTAACGGCTATTAAAAGATCGTCTGACCATTTTTCAATCATTTAAATAATTTTTAGCAAAGATAAAAGGCCAAAAATAACTAATTAGGTATAAAAATAACTGTTTATTCATATATTGAAATATATAAAATTAAGTACTCGTTTCGTACTGATCAACGACAAACATTACATAATATCACATTACGTTGCGCGTTATCTTTATTTGTCATAAATAAGCTGATATCAAGTTGATACATTAAGAAGATGACAAGTAGCAGTTTGTTTTAGTAGCAATTTACTTTTTGTTTCATTTACTGCAATCTGCAACTCTATGCGTTCTTCATTGGGTTCAAAATTGTTTGACAGATATTCAGATGTTTTACAGGCCGAACTATAGACATTATAGACAGTTACGAATAATTGTTTCGAATGTGCAAATGTATCGGTCACTGGTTTGATAATAAAAAAATAGACTAGCTTTTTTGACCGCGACGATTTCACTTCCCATATCTTTTCCCGCGGGACCTTCAGGAATTTCTGGGATCAAAAGTAGCCTCTTGTTTTAATATTCGTACAATTACTTTAATATTACAACAATGTGCCTTATATAAAAAGTTCTGAACTTCTGGCTTCAATACTATAAAGACGTAAATTTTTTTTTATTTACGTCCACAATTTTACTTTTTAACAGTTTTAAAACATGCGTTATTAATATGAAACTTTTTTTTATCGCCTTTAAGATTAAAAACTTTTTTATTTTTTTCGTTTCGTTTTCGTTTCGTTTCGAAACGAATAACTGTTTAAAATAAAATGTTAAGGACTTTAAAAGACTTATTATTCTATAGACGTATTTTTTTATATACATAAAATGTGGCCAATTAATCATATGACATTTTGAGCAATTAAATATTATTAAAAGCAATGTACAAGTAACCATCCAGCAAAAAATTTACAAAGATCTTCAAAGGTTGAGAAATGTTGACAGATTTATATAGGCTGATCTATTTGTATACAACTTTAAAATTTGTAAAATTGTAACTGATTAATAACCTAAAGTAATTTCATTCGCATGCTACTAAAATATTTTTATTACAACATAATAATAGTTGCAGGACGCCCTCTGCCAGACAATGACTGCCCGGATGATTTCGAATAGGATTTCGGTTTGGTTTAAATATTTTTTGTTATTAGAAGAGATTTATTGCACGTAATCATTGCCACTTACACTGTTTGAAATAGATATACCGCCAACTATCGGTTCCATTACTGCAGTTACGACTTTACGACTTCTATACTCTTTTAAATATAGCTTAATTACAATGACAAATATTAATGTAAGTAGTAGCAGCGCGCAAATCATTTACATTGGCATTTAGTAGTTAATTGGCATCATAATTTGATATTAATATTGTTTTTCAACACAAAGGTTTCAAATATAATGCATGTTATATAAAATGAACTAAATTATTACAAAAGTAAATTCAGGCAAAAGCAGTAGAACAATTGAATAACACGTCAATTTGACAGCTGTCGTTCCAATCAAGCTATGGCTCAGAGACTATAGTCACCATATTCAGCTATTTCAGCCATTACAAGTCCACTGTTGGACATAGACTTCCCCAAGAAAGGGGTTATGTTGCCCATAATTGCCGTGCTGGGTAAGCGTGTTGGCAATCGCAGCCTTGGCGATGGGGAAGCTGCTGCCCATCTCCGCCCTGTACATTTGAGCTGACTTTTCTGCATGGATATACCACCATCTGTCGGTTCTGGTAACTTAGTCGACACCTGGTACAGGGGGAGGTACTATTCTACTGGTACCTCACAGCTATAGTACAGGATATTATTCTACTGTTAACCAATAGCAAACCAGAGAGAAATACGAATGTTACATTGCGTTATAAGTTTCAACTCACCAGATCGACTACATCTGCCACCGGCGCTCCACCTACTTGCACCATGATATGCAACCCAGTGCTCTTGGCTACGTCAACCCATGCGTCTACCAGCTTCTTCCTCTCCTGCACACTGAGAGACATGTTCTCTCCTGTAGTACCACCCACTGGTCAAACAAAAGACAAATCTTCAAGCCATGTCTAAAATGCTGATTAAAGAAACTAACAAAAAAAAGAATCTTGTGCATCAATTGTTGTGAGTTCGATCTCCATTCAGGACAAACATTTAGGTAATGAACATTTGTGTATGCTCTGTGTTTGTGTGTCAAATATACCTTAAAGTGTTATATTTATGACTAGCTGGGCCTGCGACTTCGTCCGCGGGCAATAGGGAGTTTGCTCATATATTATTTTTGCATACCTAACTTTAACCGTTTACGCCATTTTCGCTATCATTTTCGAAATCTGTCCAACCGTTTCAGAGATAAACTCGAATAAACAAACAGACAGACAGACGGACAAAATTAAAAATAAAAATTTTATTTTGTTATATGTATGTTAAGAAAACTTCTTTAATTTGAAGTTTGTCTTTATCGTTTTACTGACAGGCCCATTTCGATTTATTTGTTTAATTGTAAAAAGACCTGAAGAGTCTTTAAATGTTGTTTCTTTTACTATTACAGAAAAACGCAATTACATCTTTATTTCATTTATCCCAATTATTTAAACAATATCATTATAAAACAAAATTTAATGCAATTTAACGAAAAATTTAGAAAGCAAACAGCAGATAAGTTTGACCGAGAATCTCTACAATGAAATTGGAAGATTAGAACAAGTTGTTGGAAGAATAAAAATATTAAAGAAGCTTAGAACTTATTTTGATACTAAACCAAAAAAAGGTAGAAGGAAAAAAAACATGCCAGATATGTGTAAAAGGAAAAAAAGGGAAACGTTACCATTCCGAGGAACATTGTTAGTTCAAGGATGAAAATCAGGCTACGGTTCAAGAACTTAATTATGATATTTCAAATTAAATAAACTACTGAATTCCTGATGTACTAGACGAAAGAGACGTGTACGAGACGAAAGTTTACAATTTGAATTATTGTAACAAGAAAATAAACTCATAAATAAATATGAAGTAAATTTCAATGAACATATATATGGAAGAACAATTACACAAAGTTCTCTCTTTATGGTGGGGGGAGATGTAAAGAAAACTTCTTTGATTTACGATCATTTTTCGTAAGTTTGTCTTTGTCGTTTTATTGACAGGGCCACTAGATGTCACGACTGACGGTTTTGACATTTTATGGAAAAATGTAATTACGATGCGATACGATCAATAAGATTTATTTAAATTTAATTATAAAAAGACCTAAAACAAAGGCTTTAAATGTTGTTTCTTTGTTTATTACAGAGAAACGCAATTACGTCTTTGTTTCATCTATCCCAGTTATTGGAATAATATTATTATTTGTAAATAGTGATATTATTTATAGTCAAGTCATAATAAAACAGTTATTTTAATATTGCAAACAGACACTCCCATTTAATTTATATATTGGCACATATGATTTCACTGTTGTCTTTAACACAATTGCTTTAAGCAACTATCTCGGAGTCAGGTCAACGTATGAGATGTTATGTAAACAAAGTATGTGAATTTACAAACATTTTTTATCATCATATTTATAACTTTAGAATTGTTAAAATCTCTAAAATTATATCCGATGAAACAGCGTATGTCTTATGTCTTTGGGTATATATCTTATAGATATTTGCCTAATACATCAGATATTAATAAATAACTAGGATGCTGTTGCTTATAACATCTCATACATTGACCCGACTCCATGATAAGTCGTTTAAAGCACTTGTGTTACGGACATCAGAAAACAAGAGTAATCACAAATATACTACTTAAATACATATATCAGACACACAGACACGAGAGAACAAAACATAAATATATTATATAATACAAGTCAAGATCACCACCAGAAGCACCATCTGGCCCATCGCTTATGGTAAAATTAAAACCACTTGCGGACTTTACCACATAACAACTCGACTTAAGCGTGAGGTAATGAAACCCTAACCGGGAAACATAAAATAATAAAGTATTACTAAACAATTGAACGTCAGTAGGTGTCCAATCAATTTGAAATAAAAGTTATTATTATAGTAATATACGAAGCACAAATGAAGCCGTTTTTAAGAACGAACTTCATAGGGCCTTATTATTATTACAATATAAGATATGGTAAAACGTTACCCTTTATAGGCTGCCAGCATTCCATCTTATCCAATTGAATTTCAAAAATCATTTCTCCGACTTACCTAGGACAGATTTGATTCCATTATCAGCCAAGAACTTGGCGTATGTTGGAATAACACCATAGTTGACAGTAAGATCTTCGTTTAGAGGGGTGAAGACGGGAGGCATCAACCCGCGAGCCTTCATCACCACCTAGAAAATATTGTGATGGTATCTTTAACCACAGACGGGCAGACGCTTCGCTGGTAGCTAAAAGCTAACAAATAAAAGAACGTGGCATAGGAATGTATATGATTTAAAAAAATTGGAACAAAATACAATTTTTTATTCCTTTTGATCCTTATTTATTTTATTTATATTAATAGGAAACCATAATGTTAATAAGCTGCATCAAGCACGAGATGAAATTAAGAGCATGCGGTCATTTTTTATAAAGACTGCGTTTATTTTTATGTCTACCATACGAAAAATTATTGCTTAAATTAAAAATGGCAAATTTGGTTACATCTTTCGTTGTCCTACCAATATTTATCAGAAAAATATATTGCAACCATAAATTGAGACATAAATTATCCTATCTCTCGATTTGGATCAAACTGTACAAAATTAGCAAAACAAGATAAATATAAAACAATTGAACAGTTTAGAAATTCATCCCGGGCAAACACTGTGACACGTATTTTTTATATATAAAGATGCCTAAATAATATCAGAGTACGTTCCGTCATTATATAATAAATCATAAGGTTTGTATTATCAATTGTACTAAAACAGTATTTTAATGTCACAAAAAAACGTATAGGACACTCTTAATTTTAAATACCTACGTTAGGTACATTCAATTAATAAATTGTATTTTTACGGTTAGGAAAACAAGTATATTAGAAAAAGCTTGGTCGGTACCAATTCGCAAACACCGGTATTTGCCGATTACTGTTTAAAAAACAATTGCTCACCGTTCCAGCAGTTTTACGGAGAGCCATGCTACTAAAGAGGATGCAAGACGCGACTCGTTAGCAAGCCGGTTGAACAATAACTGCTTGTTCTGTGGCATTTCATATCTTAACTACAGCGCCGGACTCAGCAGCAATATTGTACAGACAGTATGTACTTGTTGTGTGTATACTTGTTGTGCGTGCAATTGAGGTTCTACTAAAACAATACCTTTGAATGTTTTTTTACGGCGGGCTCGTTCGTAGTGGTTTAACCCTACAGTCTTAGAGTGACTAAAAAATCAACAGAGAAAAACAGACAGAGAGAAAAACAATACTAGTCATATGAATTAAAGTCACAAAGTATTCTCAGTACATTAAATTAAATTGTTAATTAAATTATTATTTTTTCTGTCTTTCTAGTTTATAAACATAAAAATAGCTAAATAAATTAAAAGGCCAATGTTGTTGAATACCCGAACTAATTAACGACGCTAGTAATACGGCCCTGTGTGCATACAAATAAAATCTTATCAACAAAAACAAAAAAAGAATCTTACGAAAATTAAATAATGCCAATTAAAATGATAATCTTATCGATGATATCTTTTGAAATGGAGATAAAGAATAAAATTTTCTCCTAGGCAACGTGATAATTATCTGTTATTAATTGGTTGCCACGATTTATTTTGTATCCTTCTAAACCTGCGATTTTATAGGAGTCGAAACTTTTTCTCCAAAAAATGTATGTCTGGTGCTATATAGAAACTGAAATTGGTACAAAAGTTTATTTCTGGATTGATTCGGTTTTTGTCCTAAACAAATTGGTCTAGACAATAAAAGGTTGCAAAAAAAGGGTAGGGGACAAAAAAATTTGCAAATCCGTATTGCTTTCTAGGGCGGCGAGGATTTAGGGTCACAGCGAATCAAATGGCCATAGTTTTACTTTATAGAAAGAGAATTTGAGCAGAAAGTCGACAAATTGACCATTAAAAATAACAGGCTCTCTGTAATGTATGTACAATGAAATGAAAACTGTTAATCCTATTCCACGACAGGCAGAAGACAAATGGAACAGATAGCATTCGTAGCAACAGTTTTGCTGGATATTTTTTGTGAGAGCTTAACAACTGTTCCGCACAAGAATCTAATTTACAAGGAACATGTCTTTCTTTTTCCGATAAAAAACTTAGCGTGAGGCGTAAACATAAAATAAAAAAATAACAATAATAACAAAATAATAATAAAATAATAAATAATAATAATAACAACAACTATACATGGAAACAGCCAAACAAAACAGATTTCGTATAAAACAGCTCGAAACTATTCTATCTGGAGTAAAAAAAATACTATTCCTCCTGTTCCATACCAGGATGAAAACTAATTAGATTTGTTGTAACAGTTCTGCGTGATCAGTGTTGAGACAGTGCAACAATTGTTTCGCACGACAGGTTGATTGGCCAGGAACATGCCTTTTCTTTTCCGGACATACAAACATGAAGGTACAGTTGTTTAAAATAGATGGCGCAATTTCCAATACCCTACCTATTTCCGCACCCGAATGCATTATTACAACAGTGTAATAATGCATTCGGGTGCGCATTGCACATAAATTATGTTAGAATATGTAAGACAATACAAAGCAGAAAACATGTAATTATGTCAATTTTCTGAAAAACTTTGTAACGATAAACTTGGTAGGTACTTTTTGAGTCAAATGACGAATATTTTTGAGATAAGTTGCTTTGGTAATGGAAAATTAAATTATTTATCACTAACAGAAACTACGCGGGTAAAATCGCAGTGCCCTGCTGTTTATTAAAAAGTGAACAATTACGCTGTCAGTCCTATGCCAGCGAGCACGAAAAGTGGTTCACTTTAAGAACTTGTATTTGAAGCAATTTCAAGTCACTACGTCTCCCACTATCATACGATATTTCTACTTTAACTATTGCAACGTTATAGACTGTAATTTTGGAACAGCTTATTGTAACTATTGTTGGTCTGTCCAAGCCCACCCCTAATTTACAAGTACAGTGCAGCTTTAAAAGCTATCTTTCATTTTCATACGATAGTACGTCGTTCAATTTAGTCATTCATTCTCCATTCAAATATTTCAAACGTCAACTTAAATGCCAAATTGAATCGGGAAAATAACTGAAAACATCCTATTTTGGAATTTTGCTGAACTTGCACTCTTAATTTATTGATCTGGATTGCATTGCATCTCCATTAATCAATCAGTCAGTCAGTGTAACTTCAACAATCAAGGTGCTGGTACCTCTGAATTCCGTATAGTAAAAACGTTTAAAATGAATACGATGGTTAGTGAGCTTAGTATGAACGATTTAAATAATAAATTTTTTGAGTTAATGCAAAACGAAACCAACGCTGACGACGCGGCTAATTTTATATATGAAAGTGTTTTTGACGATGTCACGGTGGGGTTCCTTTTTGAGTTCCACCATGGGCTTAAGACAGGTCTGACAGATCTACTGGAAGGTGATAAAGAAGACGACGATGTTTTCAAGGTCGTATCATCGCCGGAATGCGATGTTTTCGGATTTTCAATAATAAAAAAGAATTCGGACACAAACTGTTCCTGTCCTAATTGTGATAGGCCGGTTTCTGCTACAAGATTCGCTCCTCACTTAGAGAAATGCATGGGTAAGTTTTCTCTTGACACAGTTTAATAAAAATAATAACTTGTGCAAAAGCTTACATCTAACTAAAATCAATATCATTTCTTTGCAATATTTATTTATATTTTTAGTGATTTAAGTTGTAGTCTGGGAATATTTTCCAAAGGAAACTGTATATATTTTTATTTCAAAAATTTATAACAAATTGCAAACTGTCTCAACACATCAAATTTGTATTTACTCTCACTTGAATCTTGGTAAAGTGAAATTTATATTTAAATTTATATCTTAATTAAATAATTCTCAATTTCATATACACCTCTATACTACCTCAAACATTTCATTTCCACTTCTCCATCTTAAGGTTGCCTAGAAGAAATTGCTTACAGCAATAAGGTCGCTCAGTGTACTTTACAATTATTGTCCTTTATATATGTATAACTTTGTCTGTCTCTCTCTCTTTATTCTATAAATAAAGAGATTCTACTTATTATCAATATTTTTATCATAGCCACACAGTGATACATTTTTTTAGCGCATTATATATTATGAACCAATTTTTCTCTATAATTTATTACATAATACAATATCATACTCATCCTTGAACAATTGCTTATATTCATTAATTTTAAAACTTTACAAAAGATCGGTTTTGTGTTGTTCTATGAATAATTAGCATGATGTTAAAACATTATGTGCAGTTGTGGCTTGAACATCAAAGTATACATACATCAATCTCTTGTTTATCTGAAAACATACTCAAATCAGAAATCGGTATTTAAATACAAAATAGGTATTTCTGATATTAAATAAACCACAATTTACACTTTATTTGGGTTTCTGCACGATATTATGTGAAAAATGTATGATAATGTATAAAATTAAAGGTTTAGATTATTTTATAAGATGTATATTGAAGTGTATACTTCAACACATATTACAAGAGGAGTTTACTTTCAAAAAGGCCTTCTGTAAAGTTAAAAGGATACTGTTATGTAATAATGTGAGATACTGTAGTCTGTAAGTAGGTAAACCTGTATGAATAAATAAATAAATAATGACGGTTCATTAGTTCTTTGGCCCATTGGCATAGATGGTAGTGTTCCTATCTTGTGCCAAAGGTTGATAAACCAGAGCAAATATTTATATGATGAATATTTGTATTTGTTCTGTTATATTTGTGATCCTCTATTGTGTAATATATCACACAACATCTAATATATTGATCCGACTCTGACATAAGTTGATTAAAGCAAACAAGCTTGTGTTACTGATGTCTAAAATATTTGTTCTGGGTGGGGATAGAACCATCAGCCATTAGTGCACAAGATAGGATCTCTAACTACCATCAACACAATGGAGTCCGTTGAATATATCAGTATCAATGATATAGTAGCAATCTGGTCTATCAAAAAAGAGGGAAGTTCACAACAAAGACAGGACGTCTTTGTTGTAAACTAGAACACTTGTAAGTTATGAATATTTAATGTTACTCTGATGTAAAAAATATGAAAAGATATCAATAACACTTCATAGTAGTTTTGCAAACTTATAAAAAGAGATCTACAGGTGGATTTGACTTATTTTTTTTAGGTATGGGACGCAATAGTTCGAGGATTGCATCACGCCGCATCGCGTCCAACAGCCGTGAGCCTACCTCATATGCCGGACTGCTCAGTGATGATGAGGATGATGCCGACTGGGCTGGCGGCTCGATGCACAACGAGAGGCGCAAGCGGCGCATCAAGAACAATAACAACCGCAAGTCGAATAAAGTTCATAAGTATGTATCTGAACTTGTATGTTATTTTCGGCTAATGTTGTGCATTTTTATCTGCCAAATGAACTACTCTCTAATATCTTACTGTTTATTTAGATAAATTTATTAACTTCTATTAGAGCCCTGCCGTTTTACAATAGTTTTTTTTAGTTCTAAATTTATTTTATTTTATTTGTAAAAAAATACATTCTTCCATTATTTTTATATATACATATGTTACCCGGTGAAAATATAGCTAGCTAAAAATTATACAAATAATCCTGTCTTTTAAATTAAATTTTAACAAACTATGAAGAAAACCAATTCCTCTCTTATATTAATAGTTTTTTGATGAGCTATGTAAAAATATATTCTTTATATCTAAACTTATTATTGTAAACTTTCTTGCTGATATCAGTTACTCTTTTGTGTCAATTATGGTTGTTATGGCTTTATCAACAGGTCTTTCTTGCTGATACTATTTAAAATAGATTCTACCCACAAATTCATTTGCTGTAACTTTGGTATTTTCATATTTATTTCTTCAATAATTCCCTTTATTAAATTTAAGTATATAAAACAAAGTATCATTAAGTATTATTCAGTACATAAAAAAGCCTAATACTTTCATTTACATAAGCATAATGTAATTCGCAAACAACTACGTGAGATTTACCCATATGTATTAAGTTACCAACCCATATATTTTATGGCATATAATCAATGAGCGTCTGCAATTACCTGGCATTCAAGCGGCAATAGCCGGAACAACAACGGGAACCAGCACGCGGATGGCAACGACGGTGGCGCCACCTACGAGACGATGACAGCTAACGAGAAGAAGAATCTGCTGCTGCAGATATGTGGCGTCGTCTCCGAACACACTAAGAAGTTATGCACTAGGTAATTGAACTGTTTTACTTTTGGTTACTATAACCAGATCGAAAATCGAGCATCAGTCCATGTCATAGAAACCGCCAGCAGTCTATAGGCGCTTTTAATATGTAATACACATCACAAGGATATCACTAACGCGTTGCCAAACTTGTGTCTTGGGAATATGCCACATTACTCAGTAAATTCACTGCCCCTCTCATTCTTAGACCGGAACACAGCAATGCGAACACTGCTATTTGGCGGTACCAATGCACACGACCTTTTGTCGGTCCTCATGTACGTACTGTTTTAGTATTATTAACTTACTGCAAGGTGTAGCAGTTTTCATAAGCCACATGGCATGAGGCAGCCCATCTTAGATGATCTTTTGTCCATAATTGCCATGCTAGAGAATGGTGAAAATATGCTGCTACGCCATGATGCGTTTGAATAATGCTGGGATTATCTAACAGTAGTATCTCCCATTGAAGCTCCCATTGTTAGAGGTGGCTAGCGTACCTACAGGCACCCACAGATAGTGAAACAGCGTTGCTTAAATGCAAGAAAACGCTATGCGATTGCAGTGGACCGCCGGTAGTTCGACAAACATTTTGCAGGGCAGTGTCGAACTATCGAATTCTTCGATTATAGAGTACTGCCTAAGACCCCCTATAGTCCAGAATGGGATACAAATGACTACCTTGTAATCCGACAAATTACAGATCCAATGATAAAAATCTTTATACATATTATATATACATATGTACATATATGTACTCTGAAGTTACTTGTAGACCGTGTCAGATTATAGGGGGCGTCGGATTAGACATTACGGGTCGGGCCGGATTACTGGGGGTCCACTGTATTATAAGGCTTGCAGCAATTATAGGCAAAACTTCCACATTCTTGGAGAGGCCTATACCTAGCATTAGACGTTCTAGGTGCTATAATAGAGATGATGACGTGATTTCAATCCTAATTCATTTGAAATATCATCCGTTGAGACTACTGGACTTGGGCCTCCCATATTTTAATTGGACTAATCATCAGGGGTTTTGCCTATAAATGTCGCTCTGGGCAGACTTTATGATAATCCTAAGGGTTCGCTATAGAGAAACTGCTGCCTTGGAGTGGATATACCGTCATATGTTGGTTCCAGTGTCACACCTGGTACAGAGAGAGATAATTTTCTGCTGGCCAGCAAGCTATATATGTCGTTTTGAATCGTCAGGTCGACCAGGTGCCCGCAGCACACGGAGGAGCAGCGGCGTGCGCTCCGTCACAGCGTGCTAGAGCCATCCACGCCGGAGTCCCAGAGCATGTCACTAGCTGACGAGGCCGGCTCCCCGCCTGATTCCAGCCCCTCGTCCTCCTGCTCGTCTTCGAGCCGCAAGCGGGACCGCCACCGCGCGCCGCCCAAGGCCAAGAACAAGCGGGAGCGGATGTCGCCCAATGGGAGGGATTAAGACTGGATATCTGGGGATTTTGGATGGCGAAAGAAGGAGTTTGAAAGTAAATTTGCCCTTGCTAATGTTAAGATAAAGCATGTGATGTATATAAGGCATGTGTCACTACTAAATTCGGCTCGAATGTGCTGATGATCAGCTTATGACTCCAGTTTTAATTACCTCACTGTATGTTCACCACGTGTTGCCAAAAACTAAGCTGAGCAAGTGAGAGCAGATATCAGCCGAGGTAGAGATTAGAGAGACGTGATCGAAATGATGGAAGAAAGGCCCTTTTTATTTCAAAAGAGTTCTAGAAGACTCGGAGGAAGTATAATGTTAGGTCTTTTTACCATAATTTGATATGTCCTAAGCATGTACTCTAAGGAGAGTTAGATCTCGAACGCGTTTCATATATTTTGATAGGCAACATATGGTATTATAATTTGGAAGGTGCTTAATGTTTGGATTGTGGCTGTTGGAGCATTAATGTATGTCCTGTGATAGTAACTTGCAGGGCACTAGGCAGAATCCTTGCAAGTGGGTGTGAAAAAAGAGAGGGTGTTTGAAAGGCTATGGTAGAGGAAGGACGAACAGTAATTATATTTGTAAACAGTCTGATCAGGTCTAATCTCAACCGATGCTCGGAAATATTAATGAAAGTGAAGGAAGCATGCGAAGTATGTCAGGATCAGGATATGGAAATCTTAGTAATCTAGTCTTAACCTGCTAATTAGGCAGTAGTTAGTACCTATATATGGTATCATAAGAACTGCAAATTGTAGTGCGTTCGCACAAGACGAATAATTTCGTACATTAACCTCTCATTACCTATCTCTATCAATCCTGAGTAAATATATTGCATCACGCACGCACTGGTTCAATGACCGCCGCCCTAAAGGGTCATGACCATATGGCATATACTTTATGCCTTCGGGTTAAGTTCTGTTCTTGTGTTTCTAAAAATTTCACTTTTATTATTCTAAAAATTTCACTTTTATTATTCTAAAAATTTCACTTTTATTATTCTAAAAATTTCACTTTTATTATATCATTTAATATATTGACTAAGATTAGATTTTGGGATACATTTGGGATCATCCCGTTTCCGGACATAGTAAAACTATGTACATATTAGTGTTTTCATAAAATCATATAAATTTCCTATTATAAACTGTACAAACATTACTTTAAAGGCATTCAAAAGTTGCGAAATTTTATATTATAGATAATATTTACTAGAAAAATGTAACTTGTCTATTTTTCTATGGCTCTAAATTATTTTATGAACACAAACAAATATGTAGATCGCTTCACTGTATTCCGAAACGATATCTTCAATTTCTAACTAAATGATATCTTCAATAATTGTATGAAAATGTAACTACAATGTAATTGTGTCACTTCGTCTAAAAACGGGCAGCCTGACACTAGTTGTTTTTTGACGTGACAACGTCTTATAATTTGATGGTGTCGGCTGCACGCACGAAAAAACATGACTCATGCGGCGTTACCTCGCTCTGAGGCGTTCCGTTTAAGGCTTGAGAAGTGCAAGCGAGAGCGCGGGACGAGCGACAAAGAGGCACAATCGGCCCAACGTTCGGCAGCGTTCGACATCCGTCTCTCTCGTGCTCGAGTGAGCGATGCGCCCGCGCGGACAGCTGCTATACAATAATACATTTTCATAAATAACATTAAAACGTTCTTTTGAAAAATGCAACCATTCCATCAGTATTTTCTTGACGTTGTCACGTTCAACTAATTTCAGTAAACCGACTTTACAGACAATCTATTTCTTTCTAATAAATCTTATATTTAGCTATACAAAGACTACTGTTATCACTTATTTTAAAACAACAATAAATAATGAAATCTCAAATGTGTTTTTCTTGCTTTTAAATAATTTGTACAAGTTTTGTGACCACTAGAAGGTCATTGTACGAAATTCTTCATACTTTATAATAATCAATCGGCTTTCAACAAACCGTTTGTTACAATTTTTGGATCTAACTATTGTAGGTTTTGTAATCTTGTATTATTATTTGACATGAAATAAATGTGTAGTTTGTGACGCTATTTATATACCGTCACAAACTACGCAACGCTTATGCCTTACCTGGTACAGGGAAGTGTTATCCAACACTTGTTGACCCCCTCGGCATCATATTTAACTTCTGTCAACTTAAATCATGTGTACTGTAAAATTAGTTTTTGTGTACTATTTAAGTGTGATAAATGTATATTTAAGAATATTATGTCAACTGATATGAATATAAATGTCTCAATATATTTTGTTGTTTTTTTGAAATTCAGAGCATTATTATATGGATTGGATCCTGTACATTTTATGGGCATGGTATTTTTTGCATGCTGACGACTAAAGGCTTACAGTTTGTTTAGGATTGGATACGAATTAGTGTTACATTGAATATAATTTTGTTCATTGATGGACTTAATAAACTATCTAAGGTTCCTAACCTTAGACGAAACCTTAACTTACGGATTTCGATGATGATAATGAAACTTCTTTTTAAAGATTATAAAATTCGTTTATTAAAAAATTTTTTGTTCATTTCAGTTATCATGCGGCAATCGTTTGCACGGTTTTTAAAAACGTTTTGAAATGTAAAAAGTTAAATAAACTGTGTTTTACTGTTAATTAGTAGTTTTATCATGAGTTATGGAAAATTTTAGAAATTATTTTAATGATAATGTCGAAGACAGGCGAAGGTCCAGTTAAATTTCACCGAAGCCAACGTTTTGGGAATGGGGACTACTCGACTCGAGGAAACGCAAGATTCATGTCTTACGGATCTCATCGAGACAATTTAAAGTGAAATATTAATTCAATTAGTTATTGAATGACTTTCTTTTGCATAAACGTGATAGTATGGATGTCTGTTTCTCTATCTTGTCGGAATAGCTAAAACATCAGGATGAAATTTAGCAAAATTTGTGATATTATGAAATAACACAGACCACTCTTAATCCCGAACACATGTTCCCGTGAGATAAATCTAGCTTCTTGTTTTCTATTAAGAAATCTTAGTTTTTTGCAGTTTAGCTGTCAGAGCGCGACGTCACTTTTTCCCGGGATAACATGAGTTCCTTAGGGATGAGATATAAAGTAAAGAACTCAGGAACAAGACGAAAAGGCGAATAAGCGTAGAACATGAATCTACAGTAACCGGTTTAAACTGGAATAATAATAAACAACCCAATAAAAGGTACACAAATAAAACAAACACATAGAAGAATAGACCGTCATTTATTGGCATATAGTAACTATTGAAATATTTACATTAATATAATATAGATATCACAAAATACACCCCACAGAACTTTGCAAAAGCGAAACAAAGCTTCACTATTAGCATGAACTACCTACAATATTCCACAAAAGATCTTTGGAATGAGACTTTCGTCTGTAAAATCTATAAAAATTAGTACAACTCCATCTAAATCTGTTACTCGTGTTAAAGCGTTAGGATCAACCGAAAAACAATAGTTAGTATCGACCAAACGAAGAGTAAAATTAAAAAAATTAGGTATAATGTAAAACTTTTGTGCAGCGAATTACATAAAAAAGATAATTGTCGTGTCAATCCAAATTATAAAAAAGCGCGGTCTCGTCATACACAAAAATGCTTTAACCTATCTTTTTCTAAGTGCAAATTATTGCCTTCAATCATTTGTCTCAACCCTACATCGTATCGAAACCTCGAAAAAGGTTTATAGGGAAATGTCGAAAAGAAATCTTACGCGTTAAGAAAATTATCCTATCAATTTCTTTATTCCTGGGGGTTCCTATTCTCTTGAGACCCCCAAGGGTCGCGATACTCAATTAGGGAGACGATGCCCTAAAAATATGTCGAAATATTTTGTAATTAATGAATAATACGGTTTATTATTATATCTGCCCTTCTTTTAAAATACTCTGTGTATTATAATTATTACTTGGAAATGTAGCATGTGATTTTTTTCCGATGCCAAATTTATTTGAAAGAATTCAATATTCTACGCCATATAAAATACATTGACTACAGCCAAAAAATATACAATTAAATATCATCATCATCCATTATTTATCAATTAACACAAAGCGTCAGACTAACCTACATAATCTGTGAACCGATATTAAACTCTAAAAGCGAGAATATAGAGTCCAAAATTTCTGACAGATTCTAGGTTAATCCGAAGTCGTCCGCACCAAGCACCGGCAGCGTGCTAATTCGTGACGTGACATTCAGAGCAGCAACCGATCAACTCTGATTTTTTTCTTCGTTAAAAAAATATCTCAAATTAATTCATCAAAAACCGTAATCGTGACTGGGTGATAGTCAACACTAATTCACAATTACACAAATCAACATGACAAATAAAATGAGCACCAACTTTTACTATAGCACTAGAAATTTATTCTAGCATTTTACAAAACATCCGTATTGTAATAAATATATTCTGTTGTCTATTGTTATACGTAGTAATTTGCATTTATTCAGTAATGATTTCAATTCCTTTGTACCTATTTAAAATTACAAATATTGTTCTAAACAGAAACAAATATTAATAAAGGCCCTTCCATCACTTGCTGATAAAGTGCCTGATAAATATCAGTCACTTTACAAGCCAGCGGTGAAAAAGAGTCGAATTTAAATGAGTTCTCAATTTCATGATTATACAGATTATTAACAAATGGTCAATATTTATCTGTACTAAGTGTCAAATTCACAGACAATCGAAAAAATAATACACAGCATCAGATAACAGCCTTAAGAGATATCATTATACCTTCCAAACAATGAAACATAATGGGCAATATAAATAATAATGTACAATATTTAGGACTGAATTTAAGAATCAACTCTCTTATTACGAACAATGTAATTAAGAACATTTACTATCAGCCGGGTAACGAGCCTGTCGCCGTCCACGGTTAATAACAATGAACCACAGCGCCAACAAATTTCTAGATAACAGTCTTCATAAATAATAGGGTCATACAATGGTTCCGAATTTAAATTATTCTCGCATATCTTGTTTGTGAATTTGACTGTTTACATGGTAAACAATGATCCCACCAATCGACAAATCTATACATTAAGTACTATTTATAACAAAACAAAAATTAAAGAGATGTAAATACCATCATGATTACACACTACATCGCAAACACATAAGTAGCGGACCACACAACATTGTTCCAATTTCTAAGACAACATGTGACCATACACACAACAAACGTATAAGTGTCAAAGGAAAATTAATCGTAAATACAGTTATTAAGGTTCATAGTTATAGTATATTTTTATACAACTACACCTCACCCCTCCTCCCCCTCCCTATCGAATATATAACCTAATTAAAAAGCACAGACTCAGAAACTATAAATTTATATCGATTGTTATTTTTATTCTGCTGCTCGAAGGACTATAAGAAAAGCAACTTCTAGCAGTAATAGCCATATTACTGCTAGAAGTTGCTTTTTTAAAGTATATTTAGTAATTTAGTGAGTTAGCCATTGGTAATATCCTAACTGCATGTGACCTGACAAGCGAATAAAGCAATGGTGTTGACCTATGACGCCGGCTTATGCCGATTGTAGGTAAAAGACTTCAAATGCAGTCTGAACCCACGGTGAAATCTTAATTAGCTTCGATAGAATTCCATACAAAAATGACATTCAAAAACTGTACATACGGTTCAATTTCCTTAGCACAATATAAACGAGCGTTCGGTGTAAATTACACAATAACGGACACCGCCATTTCCTAAACAGTTGACATGAAACAACAATACGCCACTAACAATCGGTAATGTTACGTTATATCTTCAATAAATCGCCTTTCAAGCAGTTTCCCAAAATCACCTTACACCAAATACTTCTTTAGTCTCGATGCAGCAGCAGCAATATTACAGCATAAATAAAAACTGTATTCAGTATCGCATTTTACAGCGACTTTTATATTGCAATCAGTCAGTTACTGTACCGATAATGTACCGAAACCGCACCGAGACTCGCATATAGTCGTAGACATAATGCTATACAATATATTCATGTAACCTCTATTGATCCTAGTCTGCAATAACGTTGCTTTATAAAGGTAAGCTAAATATAAAATCATTCCAACACGGTCCGACTTCTAATTGACATAGCAATGACAAAACAAAACAGTTAACTCATTTTATACCGTCTAACGATAGACTTAAAGCCGGTTATTATTTAACCGGTTAGTATTACCCGGACAATTATAAAAGCCACAGGTTACGTGCGAAGTATTTTTACATACGAGATATTAAAAGGTGAATCATTCCAACAAGGTCCGACTTTAACATAGCAATAACAAAACAATTTACACTGCACATAGATAGATATAAAGTCGGTTATTACTTGAACAGTTAGTATAACCCGGACGATTATAAAAGTTACAGTTTACGTGTAAACCACGATACGTGACAGCATGTCTCGGCGTGACGTGACAAACAGAATATTGAAAGGCGACTTTATGACAACGTAACATGACGTTAAGCGTCACACACCGACCAACGTAGCACACATTAGAAATTAAGTAACTATATAAGTAAGTGTTATAACAAATGAGGCTAAGTGCAGGTGGTGTTAGACCACGTTGATGATGCTGTCGCGGCCGGGTCCCACGCCGATGAACTTAACTGTGATAGAAAAAAATACATAAATTACTAAAGATATATGAGTAAACCCTACTAATATGATAAATGCGAAAGTAACTATGTATGTCTATCTGTTACGCTTTCCCGCTTAAACCTCTCAATCGATTTTGATGAAATTTGGCACAGACAATCTTCAAACCCTAAGAAAGGACATAGGCTATTTTTAATTTCAAATAAGGGTTGTAAGGGGTCGAAATGGGGAATGAAAAGTTGTATGGAACTATAGCTATTTTTAGAGCTAGAAATTAAAAAAAATTGATTCCTAAGAAACTATTCCACGCAGACGAAGTCGCGGACACAGCTATACAAGTATATAAATACTACAGCTACATGAGGAAGACTGCATAGAAAAGTTCGTCTGCATAAATACTTAACTCTATTTCTACCCTCAAATAGCAGTCTTCGCGTTGCTGGGTTTCGGTTTGAAGGGTGAGAGAGGCTGTGAATTTACTGAGTAATGTAGCATATTATCCTAAAGCCACTAGGCTGGCAACGCGTTGGTCCTTGCGATATTACTAGCGTCAATAGGCTGCAATGACGCTTACTATCACGCGATCTGTATGCTTGTTTGTCGACTTGGTCTAATAAAAAAAATAAAATAAAATAATAAACTTTAACGTCTCTTCGACTTTAAAAATAATGACATAAATAACCACTTATTAGTGTTGTTTCCGTGTGTGCCTCTTACGCCTGGAACGCAATGCGAACACTGCTATTTGGCGTTAGAAATAGGTGTGCTAGGTACCAATGCAGACGGCCTTTCGTATGAGGTCTACTTCATGTAATTACATATAATGATCATTAAACACGTCTAGCATATTTATCTAGGGTTATAGTAAAGCGGTCTACATACATATGGATCTCCACTTGTTACAATCTTGGCATACCTCTCGCTTCATTTACACGCACTAGCCCTTTAATACACGCTCGTTTATTCTTAGTACTTCTAACTTGGCCCTTTAATATCTCTTCTACCATGTTAAGAGATATATTCGCCTAGGTGATATACATATATACATATATATATACACATAATACACAATAATAACTGTAAACTGACCAGGTATCTGCAGGAAGTTCTCTATGGTCCGCACATAGTTCTTTGCGGCGTCGGGCAGCTTGTCCATCTGTCGCACCTCCTCTATGCAGCACGCCCAGCCAGGCAACGTCACGTACTCCACCTGCAACATACGAACAAGACTTAATAGATAGGTATATATACGATATACAATAGATAGATACATCCCTACTAATATTATAAATGCGAAAGTAACTATCTGTCTGTCTATCTGTTACGCTTTCCCGCTTAAACCTCTCAACCGATTTTGATGAACTTTGGCACAGACAATCTTTAGACGCTGAGAAAGGACATGGGCAACAATTTTTTATTAGAATAAAGGGTTCTGAGGGGTCGAAAGGGGGGATGAAAAGTTATATGGAAGTATCGCTATTTTTAGAGTTAGAAACATGAAACTTATTTTTCAAGCTATTGATTCGATATGAATGTACATGACATTAAAAGTTTATATAAGTCAAGGTAAAGAGGTATGGTATCCAAAAAAAAACTATTCCACGCGGACGTAGTCGCGGGCACAGCTAGTTTTCAATGGATTTGAATAAGCATTATAGGAACGTATGAAAAATATACACATTTGTAAATTAGAATAATTCAATTGATAAAAATACTTGTACAATGTGAGGTACCGGCAGAGTAGAATAGTAACCTCCCACTGCACCAGGTGTCTGCGACTAAGGTAACAGAACCGACAGATGGCGGTATATCCAACCGGAACAGTGCAGCTCAAATGCACAGGGCGGGGATGGGCAGCAGAATCACCGTCGCGATAGTTGCGCTTTGCGATTGCCAACACGCTTGCCCAGCGCGGCAATTATGAGAAAAATATCTCCTTTCTTTGAGAGGCCTATGTTCAGCAGTGGACTTTCAAAGGTTGGTATGATGACTTGTACAACTAAGCTAGAGCTAGCATGCTAAGCAAGTGCGTAGTCACTTATCAGCTTATCACAGGCATTTTTTTGTTTACAAGGTGACTACTATCACTATAATTATATAAACATTTTAAAAAGTAAATAATGTTTTATTGTTACTATCTTCATTGTTGATTTCCTCGGCCTTTGCACTTTTGGCCTTTCCCGGTTTACCCAGGCCAAATGTACACCAGGGATTGTGTTGGTCAGTTTTATGTTGCAGGTTACGTGCTTGTATGAGTGTTTCTTTGAGTAGACTTTGTAGTGGATTGTGTTCTGGTTAATATAGGGCCTTCATGTTCTGCGGATATTTGCTGTATTGCAGATTTTTGTAGTAATAGATAATAATAAATTCCCACAACATCTTATACATTGACCAGACTGACTCCGTGGTAAGTCGCAGAGGAATCACAAATATACTATTTAAATACATATATTAACATCCAGACACAGAATAAACACACTAAAAACATCATATAAATATTTACTCTGGGTGGGAATCGAACCCACGACCCTTGGCGCACAAGATAGGATCACTACCATCTGCGCCAACAGGCCCGTGTAATAGTAGTTTGTAGGTGTTAGGTCGTAGGTTCAGAGTTTTGATAAATTCTAGTTATTATTATAATATAATAGATCGATGTCACGCTTGGTGCCTGTGATGCGCTACATCTTAGAAATGTAATATATACATTTTTTAATGCAGCATAGGACACGTAGATAGGCTAACATCTTGAGAACGTCGAATATCAAACAAAAAATATTAATAATAACCCGCGTTTTAAAGCCATTAAAAGAGTAGTTTTAGTATAGAACAATATGACGTAAACTAAATAATTTATTGTGAAGGAAAAAGTACTTTGTTTATTACTTTATTGTACTTGTTAAGTACAAGGTTTCAATGTTTCAACAAGGTTTCAATAAACTGGTTACCGGTAACCACTGGTTTCCAATTTGATCTCTCATATTATTTCAGAAAAATAGCCAGTCCATAGTTTTCTTATTTGAGTGTCCTAAGTCCTAAGTGCAACAGGAGACGTTCTAAGTCAGAAATGAGGTATTAATTCTTCCTAAATGGATGTGTGTCTGGTTGTTTGTCCGTCTTACCCGATTAAATGAAGCAACGGAATGACGTGATTTTTTAAATGGAGATAGTTTAAGGTATGGAGCATGACATAGGCTACATACATTTGGTCTCTTTCTAACAACACAAAGGTTGTTACAAAGTAACCAAAACGTTGAAAATGTTCAATAAACCGCATTTTAAAGCCAATAAATCTTTTACTGTGAGAAGGAAACGGCTAAATGCTAGTAAATATTACTTTAATGTTCTTATACAATAGTACTACAGTAGATTCGGGTAACATTGAATTATCAGGGAAACTTTATCCTTTTACGTAGGCTAAACGAATTCAGCCCAGGTGAAGGTTTTGAACGATTGCAAGAACTGTTCTCATAGTGAACCTGAACCTATATATTCAAGATTAATATATTTATTCTATAAAAAGGACAGATCAAAATTACCCAGAGCAATAGACACAACACAAATATTCATCGTGTTGTGTCTGTGTGTTAAAAATGTGTTTATATTGACTGATTTCCGTTACACAAGTGCTTGAAGCATGTAAGTTTAAATTCAAATTCAAGATCGCAGTCAGGTTAATGTATGATATGTGCGAATTTGTTTAAAATTAATTATAATATTGTAATAATTCGCACCTCTACGTTACTAAGATCCGTCATCGACGAGGGGAAGTACTCTATCTTCTTCCCATTCAGTTTGTACGCCACTCCCACCTTAATCTCGTCCAACGTGTCCAAAATGTCCATTTTTGTTAAGCATAACCTGGAATCAGATAAAATATATATGTTTATAAATAAAAATGTAGTTAAAAGAAGATTATGTAAGCATAGTATGTTGGTAAGCAAAATACTGCCTAATACAAATAGATATAATGATTGAATTAATGTGGAGAGTAGAAGTATTAAATTGTGTAAGGAAAAATCTATTTATTTAATATTGGATTACCGACACGAGTAACAGTAAATTATGAACAATAATTGTGTTTTCAAAGAACATCAACCAACTGTTCTTACAGGCAATCACATCTAGCATAATTATTAATAATCAAACAAAGGTAATAGTCACTCAGTGAGGATGTAAAATAAATAAAAAAATACACAATAATAACAAAGTAAAAAAATCAGCAATCTTACTGTATGCCATCAAACGATTTTACCAATTCGGTTTATTTTCGTATTTGACTAAAAACACAGAAAGTTTTAATGAAGAGCAAATTAGTAATAGTGTATGTAGTATAAAATGAATTATTTGGCTGCTGTTTTTAAAGCTTTTAAAGATAAGCCATGTTTTAAAACCCTTAAAAAGGTAGTTTGATTACGAACAGTGAACGCGTGAATGTCAAAAAAATTATATTTCACATGATTATATATGTACTGGTCAATTTGACATTTATCTAAAGCATTCAATTATGTGAGGTAGACCTCATACAAAAGCCCTCTGCATTGGAATCTCACTCTCACCTATTTCTACCGCCTTGTGGTTCGCATTGCTGTGCTCCGGTTTGAAGGGTAAGAGAGGCAGCGAAATTATCAAGTCAAGCGGTTGTCAACGCGCTAGTGATATCCTTGTGATAATTCACGCTCTCTATCACGCTTTTTTCTCGAATTACTAATATTAATATTGACAAAAATAATTGACAAGTACAATTTAATAGTGGTCCTATCTTGAGGGCCAAGTGTCGATTCCAGAAAAACAAAACAAGATCTTTATCTCCCTCAGGCTATATAATGCACACTCACGCGGTATACCCGTTGACCATGGCGGTGTACCGCACCACGATGAGGTCGAGCCAGCCGCAGCGGCGCACGCGCTTCGTGGTCACGCCCACTTCGTGCCCGCGCTCTTGGAGCAGACGACCGATTTCCTGGAACCAACAACAAAGAATATTGCTGTATGCAAACTATATTGTTTACTTGTAGAGGTTTTATGCATGGAAATGCTGAATTAAATATAGCATATTGTTTACTAGAAAAAAATCTACTTTTCTCAGGTGTTCGACGGGACTTTAACCGGCAATTTTTCTCAGCCGGGGCTGCACTACCGCTGCCCTGGCATAGGAACGATGTGGGTTCGAGTCTCGATTGAGACAAGTGTTTTTTTAACATATGGTTATATTGCTTACTTTTAGAAGGGTTATGCACAGAAAATGCTAAAAATATTTAAAAAATTAATTACTTGAAAAAAATCAACTTTTCACAGGCGGGACTCGAACTTGAACGCCTAACAATTGAGGCAAGTTGATTTTTTAATTAATTCAGCATTTATATCATAAACAAATTTGAAAGAAATGTAGATGAAATTTGGCACAGGGATTATTGGTAGTCTAGGATCTGGTATTAATTTTCTTTTTGTATGAAATCCGAACGACTTTGGACAGTTTAGCTGTTGGGGAGCGACATAGGCTTCTTCGTGTAATAATAAGAGATCCTCAGGGATGAGAAATAAAGTAAATACCTCGCAGACAAAGTCGCGGGCGGAAAGCTATAGTTAAAGAAAGTACATATATCGTAACGCATTATATATGTAATGCCTAGTCATCGGCGGTAAACAATAAAAAAAAATGATGTCATACAAATTGTATTTGTGCAACGAATACAAACATTTTTTTATGAATTAGCTAGAAATTTGATTCGTAAGAACAGTAACATGACATCAACGCGAACCGATACCTTTGGCACATACAAATTTAAGAAAATATTTTTACTTTCCTTCTGCTAACCTGATGGCGCATTCGATAGTGTTCCCATCACGTGCGCCATCGGTCGTGGGTTCGATCCCCATCAATGAACATTTACATAAACAATTCCGCGCATAAGGGGAATCCTTAAATCTCCGATCCTATTGATTTCTTTTGACGGTTTGACGTCTTTATGCATACAGGACACATTGGGTGTGCAAAACTAAGTAAATTTTGAGTAAATAAATGAATTCGCAACATCATCTCGTACATTAACCTGACTCAGAGATAAGTCGCTTAAAGCACTTGTGCCACAGAGGTGTCAATATACATAAATACATATATCTAACACCCAGAGACTGGACAAACATAAATATCATCATATAAATATTTGTCCTGGGTTGGGATCGAACCCACACGACCTTTGGCGTACAAGACATGATCACCATCTGCGCCATCGAGCCCGTCAAACAAACACAAACTTCAGGGATAAATATCTTAAGGGAGTTGGTAACGCTGCTCACATCATTGAGTTCGGTGGGGAATGGTCCATCGCCGACGCGCGTCGTGTACGCCTTGACCACGCCCAGCACGTCGCCGATCACTTTGGGCGGCAGGCCCAGGCCGGTGCACACACCGCCGATACTGCAGTTCGATGACGTCACGTACGGGTATGTGCCTGCCAGAATAAATTGTTAGTTACGCACACACTGGCTTATATAATAGTTTATTATTAGCTGTGTGGTACCGGCGGAGTAGAATAGTACTTCCCTCTGTGCTACATGTCGTAATAGGCGATTGAAGTAAGGCAACCGATAGATAGCGGTATAACCATCCGAAACAGCGCAATTAAAATACTAAAGAGTGGAGATAGGCAGCAGCATCTCCGTCGCGAAAGTTGCGCTCTGCGATTGCCACCACGCTTGCCCAGCTCGGCAATTATGGGCAAAATTAGCTCTATCTTGGGGAGGCCTATGTCCAACAGTGGACTTTCTATGGCTGGTATGATAATGATGATGTTTTTGACATAGCTGTCAGTCGTTTGACATTCGGCGTAATTACACAATGCGCCATAAGTAAAAACAAAAAATAAGCAAACAACAACGCAAAATATGATATATAGGTTCAGCTTTGCAATCAATTTCATCGTCAACAACACTGCGCGATGACAACAGCTTACTCTGCTGATATCGAACACATGGAAACCTTAAACTAAACTCCATAAACACTCCGCGTTGACGTTTCAATGAATGATTACACGATATCGAGCTGATACTGTATCGAAAATGTTAAGTACTTCAATTATCATAATGTAAACACGTTAAGCCTAACGATTAATCAGTGTTTCCAAATGTGTCCGAGATCTGATAGTTAATTATGTTTTCAACAAGATTTATTTATGAAAATATTTTTTTAGCCAATTTGATTCTATAAATAATATTTTAGTATTTTACTAATTATATTAAGGATTATTGATCAGACAGTTTTGCAAGAGATTCGGCATGAATATATCAAATATCTTAAAATGTCTCGATTCTTAATTAATTACATAAAATGACAATATACATATCTATCTGTTTATCTAGTAGTTAGTAAGCCTTTACGATTTAACCAGTATTTTAATTATATATACTTGGCATACGAACAGCTTGTGCCCTATGGAAGTACTACTTTTGACTCTCAAAAATTTCTTGAAAACCGAGGTACAAAGTGATATCCTCGCAGGCGGAATGCTAGTATTTTATTATCATCCTTCTCATCATAGGACATAGGTCCAACAGTGGATGTCCTATAAGCTCTGATCCTGATATGAAAACCGCAAGATCGCGCCACATACAACTGGCCCTATTATATATATGGGGAGATTTAGACCACCCGAAGTGATTTCCAACAAGAAAATTTGTATATCGCCTGCATCCAGCACGAACCTACGGTTAAGTCAGTCAGGTCGCCTGCCCACCTTGTAGGTAAGCGCCCTAAGTTACGCTTGCCGATATGAGGTCTTAATTCAAGATCTTTGCGTATTTTGTTACATTAAAATCAAAATCAATTTCAAAATGTACGGGGTCGTTTAATCCTGAATTATTATAATTGGTATGTATACAATGTCTGCTGGGTCAGTCAAAACTAAAAAATAAAAAAGAATAAAACAATACGTTTAGGAAAAAGACCAGTACGTACCGAAGTCAATATCCAACATGGCGGCGTTGGCGCCTTCAACAAGCACCTTCTTGCCGCTCTGTATTTCCTTGTGCAAATAGGACACGGTGTCTCGCACTAGAGGCCTGATCTTGTCCGCGAATAGCCTGTACCTGGCCAATTCCGCCTCCACGTCTACATCCAGGGACGGGAACATTCGCTTGTAGGACTCGGCTAGGGTGCGGAATCTGAAATATAAATAGATATGAAGGTATACCCGCTGAATGGTTTCGAAATAGATTAACTCTTTAACGCTTTCTGCGTACTCTTAAGATGTTGATTCTATCACCGGAACATGTTCTCAGGATAAAAAGTAACCTATATATTATTTTAGACTATCGATAATCTCAGGATGATATACACACACTTCCGCATTTATAATTTCAGTAGGACTAAAATGCTTTTCAGTTACTACCCTACATAGACCGCTCAGAACTTCAGGAAACGCTAAAAAAAACACACCATGTAACATAATCTCTTAGATACTTACTTTCCTTCAAACAGGGTAAAGTCACCAAGCAAGTCACCTATCCGGATGCCGTTGCGGGAAGCTTTTGAGGAATACGTCGGGCCGATGCCCTTCTTCGTGGTGCCCAGGGAATTTTTGCCCTTCTCGGCTTCTTGGAGACCATCCACCTGGAACAGAAGTGAGAACCTGAGCTCTAGGTCAATAGTATAGTTTCCTTGTCAATTGGGGAATCTTTAAACACATTCGTAGGTGACGAAATTTAAAAAGTTTGACGATCTCATAGTTTTATCACAAGTGATATCTATAGCAGATACGAAAATTTCCGTATCGGAATCCCGACAAAACGTTTTAACCGCTGTTAATAAAAGGAATAGGGAGTAAAGAATAAGGAATTAATCATTCCGTCAAAAAATTTTTGTCATCAAATGTTCTGTCAAAAATGTTTGACCGGGATGAACTTTTGAACTACTGAACCGATTTAAAATTTGCTGCCTGTGCGCAGTTTGATCCAACATGAGATATGGGAGACAGCTAATATCTCATTTATCTTGTCTTATAGTCTTATTCGTTGTTCTTATTTATTATACCTATGTTAGTGCCATAAGTTTGTAACCGATAGCGGTGTAAGGTAAATAAATAAGTTTCTAGACTACTAATATACTAAAATCATGATAACACCGGAATATAATTTTAAAATGTATCCAAACGAAGTTCGGACGCGCGGCTATTTATCTATACATATAAATTAAATTAGAATGTCTGTTTGTAATATTAAAATAACCGCTTTCTACTACATGCATATGAATGTGCATTCGGTACACATACCAAAATATATTTCTTTACAATTTTTGTCTGTTTGTTTCTTCCGGCTGATCTCTGGAACGGCTGGACCGATTTGGACGGGACTTTCACTGGCAGATAGTTTATATAATAAGTAGTAACTTAGGCTACATTACATTACGCTACGTTCGTTTCGTGCGCTACGTAGAAGTTTGTAGTTCGAAAGAAAATATGCCGCCGAAATTCACAATTTCGCGCGGACATAGTCGCGGGCACGGCTAATACATAAATACAATCTATCGAGCGATATAGATAGATAATCTATGTCCATATAATATAACATCGATAACTGCATAGTATGTATTGCGTAGATTAAAAACAGGTTTTTTTATTCCCATTTTGCAATATAGATATAATATACATAGTAACATGTACTAAGTACTGCATTATTTTCATACAGCAAGAGTTCAAGGTACGCAGATTTCGATCGAAATTAAAGTCTCTTGAATACGGGTGTTAATTTAGTGGTCAGTATATAAAACAAACACTTGCCGTGAGGTACCGGCGGAGTAGAGTAGTACCTCCCACTGCATCAGGTGTTGTAAGAGGCGACTAAGGTACCGGAACCGACAGGTAGCGGTATATTCAACCGTAACAGTGTAGCTCAAATGCACAGGGCCGGGACGGGCAGCAGCTTCCCCGTCGGGAAGCTTCGATACTTCTTTACGATAACAAAACTCGCCTTCTAGGGGAGGCCTATGTGATGATGATGATGATAATGAATACATAATTGATAAGCGGCCGCATTCTTAACCAGCGCATTGTATCGTCAATCTGCGCTGTAATTTCGATTTAGCGTTGATGTTTAATTATTTATATTATATTTCTTTTCCCTTTGTTCTGTTGTCAAGAATTGTAATGTTATATATAATAACATCATACTAGACTTTCAAATAAAGACTATTGCATTCGAAACAAAAAACTACGAAGAAAGATACAAAAGGTCATCATTGCTGCATTCGCACCTACATCAAACAGCAGGGTTCGCATTGTTGCGTTCCGGTATGAACGGTAAACGAGGCAATGAAATTACTGGGTAATATCTTAATCACAATCGGTTATACGCTGCGGTGACGCTTGCCGTGACGCGAACCGTATACCTGTTGTCTAACTCAGTAAAAAAAAGATAACTTGAAAAGAACGTCAGTGAACATTACAATAGGCCAAGAAAGATAAATTGTTACAATTTTGTACGACCTCCAAAGTCGGTTGTTCATGTCCGCCTCCATTATTTCGCCTCGCAGGTAAAATAGCATTGATGGTACGTAAACCCACAGATGGCGGTATATCAATCCAAAACAGTGTAGCTTCAATACACAGGGATGGGCAATTGCATAACCGTCGCGAAAGCTACGCTCTGCGAAGCCACCACGCTTGCCCAGCGCGGCAATTATGGGTCAAATTCCCCCTTTCTTGGGGAAGCCTATGTCCAGCAGTGGACTTCGAATGGCAAAATACTAGTTTAATATCCTGGATAATCTCTGCTTATATTGAAATGTTTCTGAAAGTTATTCCGGCTGTAACCAAAATTTGGTTAGTAAAATGGTAATAACTGTTTGAAGTGGGGTACCAGCGGAGTGAAATAGTACCTCAATCTGTACCAGATATCGTAAGAGGCGACTACGATACCGGAGCCGACGGATGGCGGTATATCCTTACGAAACTTAAACACTAAAGAGTGGGGACTTTTACTTATTTTACTCTTTCCGGCTTAACAGATGATGAAATTTGACACAGATATAGTTGATAGCTCATAGCTACATTTTTCCTATGCATAAACCTCCTGTGTAAATTGATATGACTTTTTATTTTTCTCTATGGAATCGGCTTGACTTTTTACACAGTTTAGGTGTCAGTAAGCGATATAAAATTCTTCCCGGAAAAACAGGATTTCCACAGGGATGCGGAAGACCATATTGCCCACGAAAAGTTAGTATTAGTAGTATTCATAATATTGTCCTAGATTTTAAAAATATCTTTGCTTAATATTAGAGCAAACGTTGAAGAATACTGGTTTGCAAAGTCACTAGAAAAAGAGATATAAAACCGAACCGAGAAAAAGAGCGAGGATGACGCAATCGGTAGGTAGGTACTCGGCAATAATCAATGTAAACAAATTCACTTTAAATCAATTTATATCTTCATTTGCTCCACTTCATATCGCGTCCCGACGTGTTTATTTACTGGGATCAAAAGCCATGCGCCGAGGTTCAACCAAACCAAATCACTTTTTAAGCTGGTAAAACCTAACACACTTCTGCATTTGATTGATCAGTACCTCGTAATACAAGGTATTTAAATAGCTTTACTCCGATTTATCATTATATCAGCCGTTCAATGACCACTGCTGGGCATAGGCTAGCCTTAAAAAAAATTTCAAAAGCAATTGTTGCAAGCGACCTGCATCCACCACAATTCTGCAATTTTAGTCAGATCGACAGTTTTTGTTTTTATTAGACTAGATCGATAGACAAGCATACAGTCCGCGTTATAGTAAACGTCAACGAAGCCTGCAGACGCTCGTAATATAGCAAGGATTTCGCTCGCGCGTTGCCAACCTTGTAACTTAAGAATATTCTTTCACATTACACAGAAATTTCACTGCCTCTCTCACCCTTCTAACCGGAAAACTACAATGCGAACAGTGCTATTTGTCGGTAGAAATAATAGGGAGTGAGGTACCAATGCAGGCTACCTTTTAAATGAGGTCTACCTCACATACATGTCTGTCTGTCTGTCTATTTTGTTGGTGACTGTTCTACAGGTTACATACTGGTCTCCATTCCAGTACCACCGCCAAATCAGTTGTGTTTGCAACTGATAATATAGATACATATATATATGTGTTTCTTATTAATTGAGTGTGTTTCTCTGAATTTCTGATATAAGATATGCATATGAAAACAGCATTTGTATTTCGTGTTACTAACGCTTGTTGCATCATAGTCTGTCATGTTTAAAGCAGATGAGATCAGCGGTTGATTAACTTAAAAAGCAATGGAAACACGCGTCAGACCGTACTTCGCAAAGCAACGTATGCATGCTCCCGTGCCAGTGACTAACCATATAGGTATATTTGCTACCGAGTTATATTTGGTTTTTTATTTTAATTAATACAGATCGACAAAGAAGCACACATACCGTTTGATAGTAAGCGTTACCGCAGCCCATAAACTCTGGTAATATCACAAGGATATCACTAGCGCGTTGCCTTTGTGACTTTTAACTAACCAGTAATAATAATTTCACTGTCTCACTCGCCCTTCAAATTGGACTACAGCAATGCAAACACTGATATTTGGTGGCAGAAATGGGTGAGAGTAAGGTACCAATGCAGGGGACTTTTTGTATGAAGTCTACCTCATGTAAGGAATCTCTATCAAATATACCAAAAAAACATTGAATGTGGCACCAATAGGTACTTAACATATATTTTATTTTGAGTTGCTGCGGGAATCGAAACCGCGACCTCTTGCCCCCGGTTGTATTTTAGCCTGAATATAGTCGGACGGTTCGATGTACAGTGTTATCTGGGATCGTTCACATGATAAAAGAACGCTATTATAAAAAAGCATTTTACTAATATCTTATAAAAATTAAAACATATTTTCTGTTATCGTTTCAATAAAATCACAACAGGAGTGAAGAGTGTAAAGTAAAAAAAATCCTGTGGGATGACAAAGGAATAGAAATGGTTCGATCACGGAAAAATAGAATCATAGGATCATACGCATCTCTCTGTATTCATCAGAGAATATCTTGAGATTTTAAACACGTTTTGAGCCTATCTAGTCGTTCCGGCTAATTACCGCAACGGCCTTGGACGTAATTTTCACTAAGATATAGTAAATGCTCTGAGGAATGACATAGCTTAGTTTCCTTATGTAAAGAAACTTAATATTTCGGTCATAAAAAAGAACGTCATTTTACGTCAGTCGTGACGAACTCACTGCACACAATGGCACAACTAGCGTGTCACAAGTACGTAGCGACGAATATATTAACCCACCCATGCTGATTAAAAAAAACTTGCTTTTATTAATTTACCTAACAAATTACATGAGACGTGTTTTTTTATATACATATATAATAGTAGATCGTTATATATATATATATAGGCGTAATAGAAATGACTAATAAATTATACCAATAACGATTGCCGATCTACTATTGAACACTCACGTATCGGCCCGACGTATTTTATTAAAAAAGAACCTTATTACTATGCGATTAGAACTGCAGAACGTATTGGTTTTAAATTTAAAAGAATAACACACTTAATAGGATAGTATTATAGACTATTTTCGAATGGCTCATTAGATTCGCGATGACCATATGTTGCTGTTAGGATGACGCAACAACAATACCGGCAACAGGCGGTTTACCGAAAGAATTATACTCAATAATTATACACATATACAAGTCACTTTTAATAAATGAAATGACAGACGCATGGAAAATTTCTAGGGACCTGTATTAATTAATACAATTTAAATGTTAAGCTACAGTCAATTGGAATATGGCAAAAATACTGCGTGACTGAGTTGAAGGGTATTGTTTGCATACAACCTTATTAATGCGGTAACCAAATCGCTGACTTACATTAACGAAAAGCTTAGCAAGTTAAAACAGTTCGTTCGAGAACTGAAAACTAAGTTTAACACATCAATATAGTGTCAGTTAGAGCTGGATGAAAATCTGTCGGATTTGAAAAATATCATAACAGAAACAGCGGGAACGGAATTACATACACGAAAACATTAGTTTAGTATTCCTAAAACAGATTATTAGGGAAGATATCAAGCGTTTCTTTTAACGAGTTAGACTGCTCATACGTCAATTCCAGCACTACCGGAGTGATGATGATGATGATGGACCTGTTCATGCTCAACGACCCTATGCCCTAACGTTACCCCAGACCCCGCAAGGTTCAGGGGATCCGAGTTAAAAAGACAGCAATAATTGAAGGATGTTTTAAGAAGCCTGGGCTCGGATAGAGAGGCCGTCGTCAAAAATATTTAATTAATTGGCAAAAGAGTACTTAGTGTGCGCTCGCCGCTAGCTCACTGCTTTACTGCTGTGTTAAAAGAGTGCGTGTATGTTTGTGATTGAGTGACATTGAGAGAGCGACTGAGGGAGGCATTTAAAGGAGTAATGCTAACTACCTAATTGTCGAGCGGCGTGTTTAACTTCACAGCCATGGTTTGCATCTGCACACGACTCTATATCAATGCAGATATTGAGAAGTATCATTTTACTTAAATACTACATACAGTGGACCCCCGGTTTTTACAAAAGAGTACCTTGTAATCCTACAAATTACAGATCCAATGATGAGATTCTTTATACATATTATATATATACATATGTACATATATGTACTCTGAAGTACAAATCATACTTGTTGTCAAATTTAGTAAATTAACAATAGAGAGCTTACGTTTTATTATAAAATTAACGTCATTAAAGCTATAGAACTCACAAAAACATGCAATAACTTTACGTATGGAAATAATTGTGTACAAACAAATGTACATATTAAAATATGTAATCAAAAACTCTGAATCAATTAATTTAAGAAGCATGCAAATATTCATAAATTTTTTTTTGTTTATCATTGTTGAAACGCTAGATTAACGCTTTGTCCCTCAGTCTTCTCAAAAGTAGAAGTTCGTTGTAGGATGCACCATTTTCTCCAGCCCATTGCAAACCCAGCTCAAAGGCATTAATTGCATCTTGTGCTTTCACTTGCGGAGTAGTTGCTATTACTTCGTCGTTATCTTCCTGATTTATTGCTGTAGGACTAGAAATCTCTTTTATATTTTCTTTGTCAGACTTTCATAAACAATATTTTCCTCTTTATCCATTCCACGGCACCAGGTTTCTAAATCTTCCGGACGTATTTGTTTCAGCAGCAATTTGCTCTATTACTTCCGAAGGTACACTGATTTGTGGATCGTTGGTAGGAGTGGCGACTATATCTGGCCATAACTTTTTCCAAGATGATGTAATAGTTGAAGAAGGTAATGTATTCCACGAATGACAAAGAGCGAAAACCAAGTCTTTCATGTTAAATTCTTTAAACGTTTTTTCTATTGGCTGGTCTTTTGACACGGCTTTCAGAAGTAGGTTTTTCTTATAATCTTGCTTTACAAACTGAATGATATGCTGATCCATGGGTTGAATCAGTGCAGTGCAGTTTTGCGGTAGAAACATCGCAGTGATGCATTTATCCTCAGTTGTCACTTCTTCTTCAAATGGATGACCGGGAGCGTAATCAAGAAGCAATAACACTTTTTGAGAAAAATTATGATTTTTCAACCTAAATTATGAGAGAAAAATTATGATTTTCTAACTTCTGGTACGAAGCATTCATCAAACCACTTTTTGAAAAGTTCTTTTGTCATCATTGTCGTCATTTTGTCCATAATAGTGTACAGGTAAATCAATGTTTTTAATGCACGTGGTTTATTAGATTTTCCAAAAACCACAATTTTTAGCATGTGTGTACCCGCAGCGTTAGCACGTGGTAGTATGGTTACACGTTCTTACTTTTCGTCCAGGTACGGATTTTTCATTATAGGAAACAAAAGTTTCATTAAGAATCACACGCCAAAAAAGCCCTGATTCGTCTGCATTGTACACCTGTGACGGGTTAAGATTTAAATCTTTCACCTTTTTCAAAAGTCCTAATTTAAATGGCTTTATGCTGGTGGCATCATTAGAAAGTTTCTCTCCTGTAATGGTCATTAAACGTACACCATGGCGACTTTTGATAGCCATCCCTTGCTAGCCACAAAATCATCTTGTTTTATTATTTCTTAATAAATATATTTAGCTTTCATTGCCAACATGGGTCCCGAAATGGGCGCATGCCTATTTCTTTCCTAAAGAAACCACATGTATAAAGCTTCTTCCACTTCTGTATGTTCAGCTTTCTTGAGTGTCTGTCTCTTGCCTGGCCCACAGTCAGTAGTTGACACGAACTGTTTAATCTTCTCGTGGTTTTTTTTAATGTCATAAATTTTAGATCTGCCTACGCCGTATTCGCTTGCTAAACTACTGAAAGATTCATTACGATTTAGGCGGTCCAAAATATCACATTTTTCTTTAATTGTCAGTGTTTTGTGCTTTCGCTTCTGACCTTGTGACGACATTACTAGGTACGTATACGTAATACACAAAGAATAAACAGTAAACAATGAACACGCACTGGGCCGCACGTAGTCAAATCGCAACTAAACAATCGTTCAATGATTGAACGATTGTTTAGATGCAATTAGCGAATACAAAATATGTATTCAATAATAAATAATAGACCATGTCGGATTACAGGGGGTCCACTGTATTGCAAAATAAAGTCATAAACATCTTTTGCATTGTTTCATATGGATTCATGTTACATGAAAACAGTTTACGTATTACTATATAAAAGTCATTAATGTTTAGTGCAAGTACACCATGACAATATATATATACACCGGCAGAGTAGAATAGTACCTCCCTCTGTACCAGGTGTCGTAAAGGGTGACTAAGTTACTAGAACCGATAGATGGCGATATATCTTTCCGTAACAGTGTAGCTAAAATGCACAGGGCGGGGATGGGAAGCCGCGTCCCCTTCGCGAAATTACGAGTAAAAATCCCCATTTCTCGGGGAGGCCTATGCCCAGCAGTGGAATTTAATGGCTTATATGGCACAAATGGGAATATATAATATGATTAAACACTTCAAAAGACGACACCCAACTTTGGTTGATAAAGCGACTATTTAACCAAACATTGTAATCATCTGCTCATATTGGTCCAAATTCCTCGTGTTATAAAGTCCAAACAAATCTTATCTGGTGACATTTATAGCTACAAAAACAAGTACTAAAATGTTAGACGTCACAAAATTCCCTAACCTAGGCAGATACGGAGAAATGGTAAGTGTGACAAGGCGGTTTACAGTTAACAAGGCCAGGTTAGCATTGTTTAAAATGCGTCATCTAAACACGTATAAATTTAAACGGATTGACATAAACAATGCAAAGGGACAAATTGTTTCCAGTTCTTTTTAGACTATATACTGTATATAGTGTGGCTTTTTTTATTCTGGACAAACTCAATGCTATACTACTCCGTTATATACTATTAGGCATATAAAATATTTAGCAATATTAATTTATAAATAATATATTCCCACAACATCTCTTACACTGAGCTGACTCCGATAGGTCGCTTAAAGAACGTGTGTTACGGACATCAGAAAACAGAGGAGTTCTAAACTTCGTATTCATTTATTTTTCCTTATGTGTAGGAATGTTTGTGAACTTAAAACACGTATTACCTGTTGATGCAAGTCGAGTACCAGGTGTGCTCTATCAGAGATGATGAGCCGGTCTTGCCAATGCTGCATGCCCTTCAGTTCATTCTTCTTCAACTCTTCGAAGAGACCGGGCAGGTGTATCACCACGCCGTTGCCTGGAACCAACCGGAAATGTATGTAATGGATAAATCTAGATATAGATACGGACGAGAGAGGCAGTAGAATTACTGGGTAATGTGTGTCACATTATTAAAGTCACCAGGTTCACTGAGCGCTCATAACCTTGATAAAAGGAGCGTTTATCCAAATTTCAAATTACCCTATGATTTTGTGCTGGTTGAGTTCGTCTTCGAAAATATCTCTAAGACTACGCGGATGTAAAAACTTCTACTTTTCTTATAAATGCGAAAGCGTGAGTGTCTATAAATATATAAACCTATAACCTAGGCAAGAAACTAGGAACTGCAGTACTCGATACAAGATGAAGTTACAGGCAGGAGTAGTACACAATCCAACAGATCACTGCCTACCTACATTGTGAAGATTTTAAAGTAAATTTTGAACTCAATTGGCTTGCAAATTATTTACCGATTTGTGTATATGACCCGATGCTTTATGTACCTTGCCCGATCTGATCGCTTTAGACGGCTCATCTGCATTTCGATAGTGCATTTAAATCATTCGAGAACATTTCTGAGCTCTGCATCACTGACTTGACATTAGACTATTATCAATCTAGTCACACGAGACATACGAATTGCAGATAACCTATCGGGGTTCATAGACCCCATTTAATTTTGATTGCTAACATTATTACCTAGACTAGAGTCAGTCATTCGTGAAAGATAATGCGTCAAGTAACTACAGAATGATTAGTTACATTGCGGTCAAATATATTAAGATTAATAGAATCGTGCGACCCGGAATTCTTGTAATATTCTCTTAAGTACAGTTAATTTTGTCATGTTCGAAATTAAATCTTGCATTGTCTCATTACATGTCAACGCACGTCAATCGGTAGGGTTCGGGTTTAGTTAGTAAATCACAATCATGTCATCCCCACGACGTCCACTGTTAGACAGTTTTACTCAATAATTGCCGCGCTGGGCATGCGTGGTGACAATCGCAGAGTATTGCATCTGTCAGTTCCGGTACCTGGTATAGAAGTAGGTACTATTTAGTTTATTCTAAGGTAGAATTCGAAATCAATTCATGCAGGCATGAGCGTCAATCAATGACCAACATTGTAATGTAGTGATCAAAATTGAATCTTGT
>JACJUM010002496.1:3946135-3956906 GCA_020976665.1 Heortia vitessoides
GAAATCAAATTTTGTATAGTAACATTACAGGCAAAGACGCGTCAGTCAGTGGCGCAGTATTTTTCGAGCTATGTAGCCCTCCAAATCGAATTTTGTATAGTAACATTACAGGCAAAGACGCGTCAGTCAGTGACGCAGTATATTTCGAGATTAGTAGCCCTCGAAATCGAATCTTGTATATGTAGTAACATTACAGGTAATGGCGCGTCAGTTAGTGGCGCAGTATAGTAATGTAGTCCTTAAAATCGAATCTAGTATTGTAAGATTGACAGGTAAGGGTACGTCAGTCACAAGGCAATACAGTAATCTGGCCCTCGAAACATAACCATACCAGTTTAATAACTCACAAATTTGCTCATTACGAATAGCGAATTCAGCAAATTCATTTAAACGTTATCTTCATAATTTCAAAACAACGAGACAACTGTTTACAAAGCCATGACCTTGGCAAACGTTTGCTAATATCTACACTAATATCCCGTCGCGTACTGCCACCGTACCGGCTGTGCCTTGGTACAACCCCCCAAGTCAGCGGATACGGTATTTTTTCACGTCACCAATTTTGCATGCCTAGCAAATTAAACCCTGTGAACGTTTGTCAACCGTCAATAGAACACGCGAGTTTTACAAACAACAATGCAGATAATATTTGTCAAGGCAATTCGTGTTACGCATTTAACATTTCTTATTCCTTGTTTACTTTCGATTTCAAGGCTCAATAAATTTGATTTCATCGAATAAAAAAAGAACTGTTAAAACGGTTCATGAGTTATTGGGGGACGAATTGATATTTGTAAAAGCCTTTACATTAGCTAACTTGCGAGTTCGCTTGCTTATATACAAGTATATAAATCTTTATAAATGTCTTCAAAAGTTTAAGCCGTATTATTGTTGTTTCATTGAAATTAAAACAGAAACTTTGTGAAAAATAGTACGAAACTTCACTTTGTCTAAACTATTATTAAAAGAGGAGATACTCGGTTTTCGTTTGCGTTTTTGTGGCCAGTTTTTACCATCCTTTCACCGTTAGGAAGCAACATCTTCCCCAAATAACATAGGCTACATGTTAGTGTCATCATTTTATTATCTTTTTATTTAAAAGAAAACAAAAGCGAGATCTCTATCTACCTATATGCAAAAACAATTTAACCCATTTTATATATTATTTTACTAATGAAAAGCTTTGTTATCAGCGAGTGCTATATTTTATTTTAATATCATATACAAGCTTTATGTATCAGGCGTATTGGAACCCAGGGAACGGCAACAATGGAGACACTTCAACAGGCCGTTGTTTATATTATAAGTGGAAAGCAGGACATTCTCCGACTAAGTGTACACAATAGGTTATTATTGAAAATCCTTATCAGTAATAACAACTTAAATGCTGAACAAATATACCATTGTCCTTATAATCAAATATAATAACTCTCCTTTATACGCAACAAAGATGTTACATTTTTAATTTGTTAACCATACACTTCCACGGGGAATTCCTATAAAGCCATTTCAGTTACCTAGAATATAAAACAATGATGTTTGATAATCATAAACAAGTGAAACATGACACAGTATTGCTTGGAGTCGTCACTATAAAATGGTATACTCGCTGTCCCGGCAAACGTTGTTCTACTATATAAATGATATAAAATGATTAAATTACTAAAATATAAATTAAAACTAGGAATTGTTGATAGAAGGGTGATAAAAAAAAAATTTAGGGTTGGATAACCCTTATTACTTGTGAGGTATGAAAAATAGATAGATTCTCAGACCTACAGAATATTTTATAACACTCGGTCAAGCAGTTTCGAAAAAGTCTGGTGACGAACACTGTGACACGAGAATTTTATAAATTAAATTGACAGTGGAGAGATTAATACAATATCCGTTGCTATTGAAATACGATGACAATGCTAATGTTTGTGTGATCTGAATGCAAAACTAGTCCAGAGCTACCAGGCCAGAAGTCTTAAAGAATAATATTTTCGTATGAAATTATTTTTCTCAATAAATATTGTATGCATTTCTTCTACGTTCACCTATTCTCTTTTACTATATTCCTACATATCGTGGCATAAGTTCTAACACCGCGTATGTCAAAGTTGGCAACTTAATACTTTAGCCCAATGATAATATGATATTAGATGTTTAACGCTGCAGTAAACGTTTTATACAGTGTATTGTTCAAACGAAATCTATTTTGCACCATTTAGTTTTAAAATGATTTTATGAAACGTGAGCAAGTTTTTACCCAATTGTAAAAAATGTCAACATTTTGACTTGCGCGGTGTTAAAACTTAAACGACTATATATAAAATAGTCAGAGACGACTGTAATACCGAACAAGAAGCCGGAGATGGATATCAGCGCCGTCGTAAGTTTAACACGTGTAAAAATCTTGAGCTTAAAAATGTGTATTGCACATTTTTAAGCTAACCAACGTTCCGCTTGAACATTGAATGATAGTGCAGACATGTTGGACCACTTGTCCCGTACATTTATCGCATGTTACAGTTGGCATCGCTTCGAATACTCGTTGCCGTTATCGGTCAACATACATAACTATTTACACGTATCGTCAACTTCCTCTCGTTTGTCGGGTATCAACTTATATCACCTTCGCGTGTTATCAGTAAACATACATTCGTTTTGCCATTTCCATTTTCGGGTTAGTGTAGCCTAATTTAAGATTGCATTGCACCCAGACGACGGCGATCAATTACATACTGATAATCTGAGAAGTGAATCTGAAGATTATTGTAGTAAACTAGAGCATATTTGAATAATACCAGAGATTGATTATTATATACAAGACATATGCTGTCAGGTACCGGCAGAGTAGAATACCTCACCCTGTATCAGGGGTCTTTTTTTTCGGACGAACCTATTGCTGGACTACTCAGACGTCAATTCCAGCGCCACCGAAAAAGAGGGCGGGGCCTCTCATAGATAAGAGGTCCGATGCCCGTAGTCATCCTGCGTGCCCCGCAGCCGCGACCGCAAAGCTCGCGAGGTCGGAGCGGGATCGACGGCGCGGCCGAGGGCACCTCTAGAGGCTCGACCTAGGCTCGGCCGCCGTCGTTGGGATTGAATTTACTATGAAATTGTTCAGCAAAAGAGGACGGACAGATTGAGCCCGACAGCTCTAGGGCTGTCGGTTATCGCTCGTGGGGGCAGGGACTGCACGCGTTCGCCGGTGTACTGCTCTGTTGTACGAGTGCATGTGGAGTGTTAATGATCAAGTTGTGCCAGTAAGAGGGCGAGGAAGAGCTGCGATTTTTGCGGTTATGCTGTCAGGAGGGTCGTCTAAGACGTGACGCGGTCTACGATATCGGGCGTGGATATCAGGGGTCATAAGAGGCGACTAATGTACCAGAAATGACAGATGGTGGTATATCTATCCGAAACAGTGCTGCTCAAATGCACAGGGCGGAAGGGGCAACAGCATCCCTGTCGCGAAAGCTGCGCTCTGCGATTACCTTTTACGCTTGCCCAGCACGGCAATTATAGGCAAAATACCCCCTTGAAATTCTTGAAGAGGAATATGTCCAGCAGTGGTCTTCCAATGACTGGAATCATGATGATGATGATATAGACATAGGACGTAGTCTAAATGCGGATAAATCAACACAAGCTTAGGTAATTACCGTTTCAAATTTGTACGCTTGCCAGAGATTGACGTCTGACGTAACATAAAAAACTTGCACATGCAAATAACAAGCACACACCACGAGCAATATTTTTAACGTGTTATCTCTCGTCTTGTGACTTAAATGCATCCGCCCAAAATACTCGGTATTTTGCTCGCTAGTTTGTATTGTCCGTAGCAGCTGTAGATTAAACAAACTATCTCAACGGACAATGTTTTATATTATAATTATTACATTTGACGGGCGCGACGGCACCTGATAGTTATCGTATACGCCAAAGATTGTGGGTTCATCAACACCCAGAGTAAATATCTATATTTGTACATATTTGTTTTGTGTCTGGGTGTTATTTATATGTATATAAGTAATTTTGTAATTCCTCTGTCTGATATCTGTAACACAAGTGCTTAAGTATGAGAGGTGGTGTAATTTATATATTATAAAATAAACTATCTCAAACAAGCCTCTGTCAAACGACAGAGTTTTATCTGTCTAACGCAATGAAGTTGAAAAGAGTATATACAGTCGTTAAGCTTTTAATCGCGCTGAATGCGGCCACATCCATCTTGGCCCTAATGTAAAATCACTCGAAGACACGATATTAATAAAAACATTCTTATTTTTTTGCGGAACATTCTAATTTTTTCTTACATAAGACTAAATAATAAACACAAAAAAAATAGCAAAGCAGTTCGGGCATGACGCCATAACAAAGGGAAAAAGTATATATATTTATATACTGTGTAATAGCAATAAGAAAAAATAATACAACCAATGATTTTGTTTGTGTCGTAAGCCCGCGAACGCGAACTTTAGATTATAGACGTATGTATATAATGTAGGTAGAATAATATTAAAGTAAAACTACGTGATTACAACCAACACCTAAAGGTCTCTTACCAGAATTCATCATACCAGCCATTGAGAGTCCACTGCTGGACATAAGCCTCTCCAAGGAAGGAGGATTTCTGCCCATAATTGTCGCGCTGGACAAGCGTGTTGGCTATCGCGACGGGGATGCTGCTGCACATCCCCGCCCACATTTCTTACGACACCTAGTACAGAGGGAGGTACGATTCTACTCTATTTTATTCCATTTTACCTCATGGCCCAATCTAAGTCTATCTAGAATTATACGGAACAACCCTCTCAACCATTACCATTTAACATCCATCTATAATTTTAGACAACCCATTAACTACTATGACATGCGAATATTAAAACAACATAATCCTCAAATTGGCGTCGAGTGCACCACCATTTACCGTTGCCAAATGGACGCAAAACACAAACACTTGTGTTTCGTTCAGTTAAATAATTATTACCGTTTTTCATTAACGTTTCACTGCCTATTACTGGCCGAAGATGCATTGCCGTATCAAGTAGCCGACGATGTTTCGGTGTATATATATGTTTAACATAAATTGTTAACTATTTATTACGAGCGCAAACGTTAATGGTCGAGCAATAAATAAATACAATATTAAAGTGACAGATTTACAGACCTACTGAAATGTCAGCACCATCTCTTCAGTGTTGTATGTAAATTACGTTAATTATTGCGTTGGTTTTATGTATTAAACAATTCTGAGTTTCATATTATTTTTTTTAATATTACCTTCACGCTGGATGCTTATTTATTTTTGATTCGTTCTGGTTATTGAGATAAACGGAACTAAGAAATAATTGAAAATATCAAACTTCCCTACAAACATTGTGGTTCATTGATTTGTTTTCACTTACGTTTGTTATCTTTTCACGGATTTATTTGCAACAACTTAACTTTATAGCTATCAGACCCTGTGGTTATCAGTTATAAATCGGTTGTTTTGTGTTAAAGTGCATTTTTCCTTTTAAAAACATGAGTTTTCCACGTAAACCTTGTTCAAACGATCCTAACAGTTATTGCTTTATTTGTGGCAAGTTTAGTTTACAAAAGCAAAGAAAAGAGATCACAGAGTTTGTAAAAACGGTCTACCGAGAATATTTCGGGATACCACTAGTGAAAAGGAATAAATATTGGGTGCCAAACATCGTGTGCAAGCCGTGCGTAAAATCTTTGCGTTGCTGGAGCTAAGGAGGACGTAAAGGGTTACAATTTGGAGTGCCGATGATGTAGAATGAGCCAAGTAATCACTTAAACGACTGTTACTTTTGTGCCGTAAATGTTAAAGGTATGAACCGGTACAAAAAACGTACTTGGGTTTACCAGAGTGTGAAATCGGTTACAACTCCAGTATCTCAGTGATGATTTGCCAATTCCAGTGGTTTCAAGACCATCTACATCAAATTGTGATAATTTTGAAATGTTAGAGGGATCAAGCGGTCAGTCGAGCAGTAGGGGAAGTGAGTTCGAAGAAGATGTTTCTAAGAAACCTGGATTTTCTCAAGACGAACTCAATGATTTGGTTCGTGATTTGAATTTACCGAAACTTTCGGCCGAACTTCTTGCTTCACGGTTGAAAGAAAAACAATGCCTTCAACCTGATGTTATCATTACATCCTTTAGAACCGAGAGTGAATTTCATCCTAACTTTTCAGAAGAAGATAACTTTGTTTTTTGTAATGACATTCCTGGGCTCCTAAGATGAATGGGTCTTCCTAAACATGAGGCTAAAAATTGGAGGCTTTTTATAGATTGCTCAAAATGAGGTCTAAAATGTGTATTGCTGCACAATGGAAATAAGTATGCTTGCGTTCCGATTGGTCATACTACAAAACTAAAAGAAGAACACCAAAATAATAAAACGGTTTTAGAAAAGATTTCGTACACACAACATCAGTGGCTAGTTTGAGTGGATTTGAAAATGGTAAATTTTTTACTAGGCCAGCAAGGAGGGTTTTCTATGTACCCTTGTTTCATATGTTCATGGGATAGCCGTGCAAGAAATCAACACTGGATTACAAAGATCTGGCCTTTGAGAGAAAATATGGAGGTTGGAAAAGCAAATGTGATAAATGAACCGTTGGTAAGCCGAGAAAACATCTTCCACTCCTTCACATTAAGCTTGGGATAATGAAACAGTTTATTAAAGCCCTTGATAAAAATGGTGTCTGTTTCAAATATGTGTGCCAAAAATTTCCAGCCCTTAGCATGGAAAAATTAAAAGCAAGTATCTTTGATGGACCGCAAATACGTACACTGATAGAAGACACTGAGTTTGTAGCCCATATGACACAGATTGAATCTGAAGCATGGTTAAGCTTTGTGTTGGTAGTAAAAAACTTTTTGGGGAATCACAAAGCGCCGGAATATCAAGAACTAGTTGCAAAAATGCTATAAAATTTTAACAGAGTACAACATGAGCATAGAATTGCATTTCTTACACAGCCATTTGGACCGATTCCCACAGAACCTGGGTGATTACAGTGAGGAACAAGGAGAAAAGTTCCATCAGGATATCAGGACAATGGAAGAAAGATATCAAGGTCGATGGGACAGCCATATGATGGCTGACTATTGCTGGACCTTGAAAAGAGATTGTCCTGACAAAGTAAATAAGAGAAAATCCCAAAGAAAAAGTTTTTCATGATCTTCATTTATTTATTCTAGTTACAGGTACCCCAAACTATTATTATTTTTGTGTATTTTTGTAAAGATAAACAATAAAAATAAATTTTAAATACATCTTTTGGCCCATTTATTGAAGCATTTTATGGAAAATGTTAGAAGCGTTTATCTCAAAAACTGGAGTCAATTTGACCATTCTTGTATTTTTCCCGTTATCAGCACACTCGTCTTATACAAAATCGACTTCAAGTATGCCTTCCGCAAAATAACTGTATAGCAGTGTTATTTATTATAAAAACAAATATTGATTGCCTTAAAATAGCAAAAGTAGAATATTTAAGTCTGTAGGTTTACTAGTTACCAACAACGATTAATAGAGAGCGCTGACCACTTAGCACAAACGGAACATTAGGAACAATTCAACGTGTCTACTTAGTTGTTGGCAGCACGACGGTAGTGAAATCCCTCGGAATAGGAAAGATGCAGGTTCTAATCTCAAGGGTTGGGGTCTTGAGGGTTCTCTAGTAAATATTATCAACATAATATTAGCCTAGATAATCATGAAAACATATTTAGTTAAACTAAGACAAACTTACCGATAACTGAGGTGCATTTCTGGTTAATGATCCCGCTGGGAAGTAAATGAAAGTCGAATTCTTTGCCGTTTACCACAACAGTGTGGCCTGCATTGTTGCCGCCCTGGAACAAAGCAAATATTAGAACTGGCTCCAGACATAAGAATAAAGGATTGAGGAGTAAGGATAGCCAGCCGCCTCTTGAGTTCGTTTCCGGGGCTCCAGGTTTGGATATCCGACTTCTCTTTCAATATAGTGTTTTTTTTGTTGCGACACTATTGAAACTCAGCTTTAATCAATGGTGTCGCAAAACCCTCATCTTTATATATATATAAAGATGAGAGAGATATATATATATATACTTCCTTTCACGAACGTAATCTCCGTTTTTCTAATACTCTCTCGCTCTTAACTCCTTTTCATCACTCTAGTTTTTTGACAAACTCTTTTACAGTGACAGCTATACGACTCTGGAACGAGCTTCCGTTGAATATTAAGCAATCCCCAACCAATTTTATTTTGAAACGCTGTCTCCGTACTTTATTTAATGATGCTGCTTCTCTATTTTGTATATATATTGTCTGCACCACTATATATATATAGATATTTCTGTTGTGTAATGGTTGACTGGGAGATAATGCCATCTGGCATTAAGTCCGCCATTTGTACAGTTTGTGCAATGAAGTTAAATAAATATAAAAAAAATATATACTAGCTGTCCCCGCGATAAAAATAGCTATCCATACAACTTTTCATCCCCCTTTTCGATCCCTTACAACCCTCATTTCGAATTAAAGAACTCTCAGGTTCTAAAGATTTTCTGTGCCTTATTTCATCAAAATCGGTTGAGAGGTTTAAGCGGGAAAGCGTAACAGACAGACAGAGTTACTTTCACATTTATAATATTAGTAAGTATATATATATATATATATATATATATATATAATTCTACTGTACGCGTGTATGTCACTGAACTCCTCCTCAACGGCTAGACGGGTGGCACCTTGGATGGTTTAGATTTCAAATCAGCCCGGCAGTTGGCGTTGCAGTCAGTATCTAGGTACTTTATCTGGACAACGTTTGTCGGTATAAAAGTGTTAGAATAAATATGTAGGTACTAGATATTGAAACTAACAACATCTATACTTATATAAAAATAATTGTCAGACATTCATATACACGCATAACTCTGAAAGGACGGCACGATATTTAAAAAAAAATGTGTTTGGAACTGTCTGGAGGTTTGTATTTGTGGAACGGGATTGGGGTGGGTTGGGAAGCATTTGTGTTGTTTACAGGTTATAGTCTTCTGACATTATAACTCCCGCATTAACAGGATCGACGAGACAAAATCACTATCATCATCATCATCATATCAGCCGTTAAAAGTCCACTGTTGAACATAGGCCTCCCCAAGAAAGGGGGTATGTTGCCCATAATTGCCGCGTGCAAGCGTGTTGGCGATCGCAGAGCGCAGCTTTCACAGCGGGGAAGCTGCTGCCCCTGGTGTACCGGCAGAATAGAAAAGTACCACTCCCTGTACCAGGTGTAAGAGGCGACTAAGATACCAGAACCGATGGATGGCGGTATATTCATGGAAAAAAAAGTCAGCACAAAATTACTACGTACCTGGACAATGTCGGGAGTTTAATACAAAAGCCAATAAAAACAGAGTTTCAATAAATGAAGCTCGAAGAAGAATTTTCTAATATTTGATGGCCTTGCGTTTGAGGGTTTTCTATTCGTGTTCCAACTGTTACGATGCTGATATCCGCGAATACATGATATTTTACCAGTACACCTCTGGTATTCACTGACTGTGTTTGGGTTAGAAGAGTGAGAGGCAGTAAAATTACTGGGTAAATGTGACCCAGATTCTTCAGTTTACAGGGTTAGCGATAAGCTAGTGATATCTTTGTGATGATACGAGCATTTAAAGGCTACGGTCAGGTTTCCATCAAGCGGACCGTATGCTTGTCTGGTGAATTAACCAAACACCTAATCTTAAACATTGTATAACATTACAATTGCCATATTTCTACATGCCGAACCACTCCTCGTATGGCGTCCCATGAAATTGGAGACGGTGCTGTGATGAATAAAGCACTAAAATATTTAATATCAAACATATATATTTGTTTCTGAGTATGTACGTATTGTACGTTTATTTGACGAAAATTAAATGGGTGCGTTGAAAACCAAATGACACCACATTTTTGCGATTACCTTTTGGAATCTCATAACTAGTCTGGTAATTAGTAATAAAGTAATTAAATTGTAATTAGTGTCGTAAACTAAATAACGATACGTATGGACGACAATACAGCAAGGGAATCAGAGATGTTGACGAAAGACGATCGTGTCCAGAAAGTATCAAAATCATGTCAATTTGGAAATGCAGTCACTAAATTATGAAATCTCAACTTCGTGATTATAGTATATTATTAGATAGCTTTTATAGGTAGATATGTGGCAAATCTTAATATTTCGTTCGATTTGCCTGCGTTAATAGAAGGCAAATTCTGCACACGGTTATTAGAGCACGAGTGATAGCTAGTATGCCCTCTGTTTTTAACGCAGTCTCGTTTGTTCTGCGTACGCCAATGTAGCGCCCGCTTAAACAGACTTTGTTCGATACCTTCTTGAACCATCATAGGCCTAATGATGTTTTATTCGAACCAGCCTAATACTGGACTACTCAGACGTCAATTCCAACCAAGGATGTGAGAGGCCGTTCATTAATGAACGACCCTTCGGCTTTTACCCGCGTGCCCATGCTATCGGATCGTGACGGCTATCACGCGAGAGCGTCGTCGGCTCGAAGGGCCGTCGATGCTCATCTTTGTTTGCAAGAAGCGAGGACTGTACGAGTCCTGATGCACTAGTGCGGTTGGTATTCGCTGGAGAAACAGAGGCTGCATCTCAACGACGGCTATCACTCGAGAGCGCCTCTTCGGCTTGAGTAGTCGTCGATGGGGACAGCTCATCTTTGTTTGCAAGAGGCGACGACAGAGTAAGTCCAAGTGCACTAG
>JACJUM010002496.1:3956916-4015627 GCA_020976665.1 Heortia vitessoides
ATACCTAGTATTGCTGACGGCTATCACTCGAGAGCGCCTCTCCGGCTCCAGTAGCCGTCGAGGGGGACAGCTCATTTTTGTTTGCAAAAGGCTACGACAGAGTAAGTCCGAGTGCACTAGTGCAAATGGTATACGCTCGAGTAGAAAACTGCACGCGTTCGCCGGCGAACACTGTGTACTGTGCGCTACGAAGAGAATTTGTTAAAGTGTTTGCGTATAATAATGTACATGTACACTTAAAGATATAGCATATAAATGTCAATCGATATTATCCAATTCAATTTATGTCCATTTTAAATCAAATAAAAAATAGTTAACATACGGTCAACTTATTAGGTACTTAGGTAAAGAATTTTCGTTTATAAACAAAAGATCGCGCAATCCATATTGCACAAACGCGCAACATTCAAAACACAAACCGATAAATAACTCAACTATGTTTGTATACAAGAATTTGTATAAAAGATTGCGAAAGCGAACAATCAGACAAATAATTACGAAAAGCAATTTAAATTTCAATCACAATTTTTAATGGTATTGTAATAATGCGAAAGTAGTTCGGGCCTTGTAACCGATAAAACACTTTAAGTTTCTCTATTACGATGTTGTTACACAAAATATATATTGCAAAAGAAAACAGAATTTCGTTAATAGAAATAGTCTTTCTCCCTTAATAACTTTATACAGAGCATGTCTATATATTATAAATATAAAAGTGTCAATTTGTTACGCCTATCACTGCTTAACCGGCGATCCCATTTTAATGAAATTAGGATACATAGATAGCTTGAACACCAGTGTAGACAAGAACTATTGTACTTCGTTCATATAGAAAATTTTTATTGCGATGCATACAATTATAATAATATAAAAGTATATTCCTCAATGTTAATGTAACCTGCAGAACATACATTAGCTAGTGCCTTATATAAATACAATAAACATCAATATATTTCCATTTGATGGTAATGATCATCATTCATGATCAATATTAGGCTCTATTCTAATATAGTCTAGATTCCAAGTTCAATGCATTGGTATTCAGCATGTGACACATGTCACTATGTATAACAAAATGACATGAAATCAGAAAGTTTCTTTTTATTATATATATGTACTTTTATTATGGTTTTTATGATAATTAGATAATACAAATCTAATTATCATAAAAACTAAAATAAGTTCAATTTTTATAAATTTTCTGGTTTTCTAAGTTCATTTGACTACTTTACTCTTCGATATCAGCCAACATATTATGTAAAGAAACACATACACACATAATCAAAAGAAAAATATAACAAATTAGATTTTTTTATATAATTAATTATATAACTTGCTGTAATCTGATGAATGTTGTTATATGAGAGATATTAATATGAAAGAAAAAGCTCCAAATTAAAAAGAAACAAACTTATTCAAGACTGAACATGCCTAAAAAAAAACATTATAAAGCAAAATTTTATAACAAAGGCACCTTTGTTATAATTATATTTGTGCACTACACAGTTACTAGAAAAAAAACAGTAAAATTTATGTTAAGACATTCCTGGCAGCCTTACTCTTGCATGTTGGTGGCAAGTACATCAAAGGAGTAACCCTTGTTATTGTCCTATTAACTATATAAGGGATATATATATATATATATATATATATATATATATATATATATATAGGTATGCTTGTGCAACTTATTAATCACTATTAATCACTATGACCCATGCACAAATTGAATTTTAAATTACATTTAATTACTTAATGGCCATCATTACTTGATTTCTTCTTTTGTTGCATAAAACAATTAGAGGTCATTTATTAAAGATTAATACTTAGTAAATGAGATGATTAACAGACCCAAAATCTCTATTACAGTAATATTCTTTTTTGAAAAAGATTAAAACCTTGAGCGGTAAAGATTTGTTTACTACAATTTTATAGATAATGTTCTCAGTAATTTTTTAATCTAAATGATAATTATGATGCGGTTCAACCCGGATAAATGGCTACTGTTTACAGTTATCAGCTAAACCACTTAAAACATTGATGATTATGACACTGAGTCACATATAATATTGTAAATACTGTTCTTAGATATTTTTTAATTGATACACAGCAATTTCTATTTCTCTACATTACATGAACTCCATACATATTTTAAAAAACTAAGTCATTGACCTGATATTTTTAATACAGCTAATACAAAATTAGACAGAGCCCTAGATTTGATAGAAACTGTATTGTAACCATGACAATTAAATGGCCCAGACCTTGGCAAGAATCCACAATTAGCTGCAATGTAATCATCAAGGTCTATTTACGAAGTTAAGTCACATGAGTCAATGAAAAGTGTATAATCAGATATTCGAAATATTCAAATACAAATTACATAATTTTTCTCCTTATCAAGTTTGCGCAACGTAAAACATGCGCCAGTCGGTTCCCGCTAGAATAATAATTGTTGGCACTAACACAAAGTCTGGATTTCTTACAAAAACATGTCCACAGTTTACAAGTTTTCAAACAAAACCTGGCATCATGCCAATGAATAGGCTTCTCAATAAAACCGAGCTTAATCTTTTCATCACAATGTTACTGGAACTATTCAAAGAAAATCAGCAAAATCATTGAAAAATAACTCAAGAGCTCATGCCTACCATAACCTCAAAGTTTATTTCCGTAAACATTTTCAGTTCCGTAAAGATTTCGGGTGGGTTTTTGAGAGATGAATTACATAAAAATAGTAACTTAAATTTAAAGCTATGGTGAAAAAGTTATGGACTATTACTTACTTGGCAGCGGCAAACAATATCAGAGTCAACCGCAAGTAAATCCACCAATTTTCCCTTTCCTTCGTCTCCCCATTGAGCACCTAACACAACAGTCACTTTATTTTCCATTTTAGATTTTTTACAAAGATACGAGCAAGATAGTAACTCGCCGTTTAATTCGGTATGCTTTGAAACTGCAGCCGAATCCATGATTTATTGCAAATTGTGAATTCTAACACAAAATAGCAAGACGTGCGCGCGTCGAACCTGCTGTTGAAACAAAAACTCGCGAGTGATACCAGCTCCACTGAAGAAATCTTCCCTATTCTCACATTTAAAAATAAAAATTTCCCTTGAATAAAATAAACCTTTGTAGAGAATATAGCAAAATGTACTTTTCTAAATTTGTTTACTTTATTTCATTACAAGACACACATAAAACATACTAAAATTCGAAACATAATATCCGTCCTAGTAAATTCTTTTTAAATTGACTAATATAGAGATTTTTTAAAGAAGTAAATAAGGATAGAAGAGAAAATAGAATAAATATCGCTTAAGATTTGTACATTAATGCATTTATGAATATTATGTCTTCTAGTAACTAATTTGAACGTAGTAGAAAGTTATTTTTACAAGATCCCCAAAAAAATGTGCATATTATCAATTACTTAAAGAAATGTTCTAGAATTAATTTAAAGTCGTTTTGTTATATCCATGGGTATATTAGTAGCATGTTTTTTCATTGAAATGGGAAAATACCAAATTATGACAACACTGTATTTATTAGTTTCGTTCAGAAGTCAATTTCAGCAGTACATTTTACAAATAAACAAATATACTAAGAGAAAAATATAATTTATTTTCATATAAATGTATATAATATTTTTATTTAAAATAATAATATCCCTTATGTAACACTACAAAATAATAAAAGGATCCAAAAACATGAAAATTCTATGAACAAAAGAGCTTTCATGGTTTCTGAACTTTAGTAGTGACATTGACATATGATGGATGGCATTGATTTGACTTTGATTGTGAGATGAATGGACAGTAAGTTTACGTTCGTTCTTCAAGTGATTTGTTTGTATCGGTGAATTCGTAAATTGTACCGTCCGTTTAGGATAAAAATTAAATAAAATGAATTGTATACTTAGTTTTTAAAAATAAATTTCTATGAACCTATATATTTATAATTTCTGAAGAATTATTTCAAGAAGGTAGGCGGGTAAAATGAAGATTTGCTATTTTCTACTGTTGTACGTGTTTAGTGTTATAAGTGCGGGAGATAATGAAGTAGAAGAAGATGCGAACCGAAAGAGAATTATAGATCAGTTGATTAGAACTCGCACAGTGCTGCTTGATGACTATCGCTTGGTAACCAGACAAGTTGCCACTGATGTATATATGTATAGAAGTTACCGCACAGTTTCTGTTGTGTCTTATCCTGTGACGAGGGATATTGTTGATGCTCGCTTCACATTCCAGTCAGAAGAGTTTCATTTAAATAATATTGGTAGGTGCACTCACTATCCTTATACTTTGCTTTTTACATTTTTCATTTAATAACTCATAGAGGTAGATACTACGCAAAGATCGTCTGACCTACCACCTGTCTGTCTGACCACTGTCACCTATTTCTACTGCGAAGCAGCAGTATTTGTATTACTGTGCTCCTCAATGAAGGGTGAGAGAGACAGAGAAGTTACTGGGTAATGTAACATAATATCTTCAAGTCATTATGATGGCAACATGCTAACAATATCCTTTTGAAAATAGAAGTGTCTATAGATTGCAATGTTACTTAGTATTAAGGAGATCATATGCTTGTTTGTCAGCCTAGTCATATAGAAAAAAGTACAAACATAGATCATTTAGCACATTGCATGAATTATTTTAAAGTATAAATATAATATAAATCAAAATCACCAATTAATAAAACTATCTACACTATGGGCCTTACATTAATCGACTAATGGAATCAAATGATGAATAACTAATAAAATAGAGAATACTTACTGTATTTAATTTATCTAAACATTAAATGGCAGCTATATATAACACAGACAGAAGAACACTCCTGTGCTTGCAATATTTGACCAAGACCCAGTCTTTTCTACTAATATAATTGTTTACAAATCATAAAGCCAAACTCAAATGTTTACTGTTTTCTATTTTCCTATTTCACTTAATGTAAACAACTTCAACTAAATATTTACATTTCGTGTGTAAGTTTTTTTTCCTTTATGCATTTATGGTCACCCAAACAGCCACACCTAGAAGAAAATTTCTTTCACATTAGATATTACCTAAAATTAAAAGAAGGCCTATTGTGGTTTGCAATTGGATTTAGAAAGTATTAGATTTCATGTCTAAGTTATATATATGTTATATACTTAATATATTCTAGGTACAATATGAGTAAGGTTAATAAAATGCAAAATTATAATTGTTGAGAACAGTTTAATTTATTATTATCAGTGACCTGTTCTACATCAGTACAAGCCTGTAGAGTACCACTTAGATTCGTCCATATTTCCAGTGTCATTCGCTCTCACCTCATTTTACCAAAGAACAGTGAAGTGGTTTGAAGGATGAAAGTGGTGAACCTGGTGAGTTATATAATATCATCATCATCATATCAGCCCTAAGACGTCCACTGCTGGACAAAGGCCTCCCCAAGTAATCTTCAATAGGACCGGTTGTATGCGGCCTGTGTCCAGCGCGATCCTGCGATTTTAGTCAAGTCGTCTGTCCATCTTGCGGGTTGACGACCTACGCTGCGGTACTTCGTACGCTTGCCGGTACGTGGTCTCGGCAATCGGCCAAATGCCCTGCCCACTGCCATTTCAACTTACTAATTCGCCGGGCAATGTCGCTAACTTTGGTTCTGTTACGAATCTTCTCATTCCCAATTTCTTGAAGTTGTACTTATCTAATTGGACTATTTGTCGAGTACGAGTCAACAACTTCAAGAAGCGAGTTCTCGACTAAAACTGGGTGGGTACAACATGGGCATTGCACATTGCTGTAGTCTTCTTTATGTTCATTTTAAGTTCACCTGTTGAGAAACTCGATTGAGGTCTTCGAGCATCGTACTTAAACCTTCCATCGATTTTACCATAACCACAACATCGTCGGCAAATCGAAGGTGAGTGATGTATTCACCGTTAATGTTGATGCCAAATTCTTGCCATTCCAGGAGCTTGAAGGCGTTTTCCAAAGTGGCATTAAAAGTATTCGGAAAAATGATGTATCCCTGTCTAACACCCTTTTTGAGAGGAATAGCCCTCAAACTCTGCTCCTGTATTCGGATCAACATAGTGGCGTTTTCATACAAATACTTTAGTACTTCGATGTACCAATAGTCAATATGGCACCGCTAAAGAGATTCAAGCGCAGCCCCCGTCTTAACCGAATCGAAGGCTTTTTCATAGTCCACAAACGCCAAGCATAATGGCCTGTTATACTCTTCTGTCTTTTGTATAACTTGCCGCAGCGTAAATATTTGGTCTATGGTACTGTAGCCTTTTCGGAAACCGGCTTGTTCGGAAGGTTGGAAGTCATCAAATCTGCAGTCGCCCGCATAATCGTCCGCTAACTGGAAAATGTAATTTCAGTATCCTGTGTAGCGAAATCAATATTTTAATTTAGCTGTTACTAATTTGTTGTCTAATCACATTATCGTAAATGGATTTATTATCGCTATCTTTTGTATTTAGCTGTATGTGGCAATGTTTATCGGTTTTTATAATATTGTTTACTTATTTACATAATTGTACAGGCCAAACAGAAAAAAAAACAATTAGAATCATGCTTACTCCTACAATATATTATTTGACGGGCCCGTTGGCGCAGATGGCAGTGATCCTGTCTTGTGCGCCAAAGGCTGTGGGTTCGATCCCCACCCAAGACAAATGTTTATATGATGTTATTTATGTTATGTTTGTTCTGTGTCTGGGTGTTAAACATATCTATTTTAGTAGTATATTTGTGATTCCTCTGTCGTCTGATGCCTGTAACACAAATGCTTTAAGCGACTTATCACGGAATCAGGTCAATTTATGTGATGTTGTGGGAATTTATTAATGTATAAACATTTATTCATCATACCAGCCATTGAATGTCCACTGCTGAACATAGGCCTCACCATGAAAGGAGGTATTTTGCCCATAATTGCCGCGCTGGATAGGCGTGTTGGCAATCGCAGGCGCAGCTTTCGCGACGGGATGCTGCTGCTCATCCCTGCCCGGCGAGCTGCAATGTTTTGGACGGATATACCGCCATCTGTTAGTTCCAGCACCTTAGTCGCCTCTTATGACACCTAGTGCAGTGGGTGGTACTATTCTACCTTGCCAGTACCACACGGCAAATAAACGTTTAACGCCGTCTTCTTTTTTTTCTAATTTATTCAGAACATAAACAAATTTACAATATAATTTAAAATATTCTAAACCCAACATTTTTAGTCATGTATTGATTTTGTGAGTTACACACTCATATATATATATATATATAATGCCGTGAGGTACCAGGAGTGTAGAATAGTACCTCCCTCTGTACCAGGTGTCGTAAGAGGCGACTAAGGTAAGGAACTGACTGATATATTCATCCGAAACAGTGCAGCTCAAATGCACAGCAGCTTCTCCGATGTAAACGCTGCGCTCTGCGATTGCCGACACGCTTGCCCAGCGCGGCAATTATAAGCAATTTCGCCCTTTCTTGCGGAAGCCTATGTCCAGTAAAGGACTTCTATTGGCTGAAATGATTATGATGATATAGCAATACATGTGTAGTACTGTTGTACAATAATGTGAAATTATTAATCAATGTATGTAATAAAACTAAGAAGTTAGGAATAAGCATAATTGTTTGTTGTTGTTGTTTGTGATAGTATGTGCATTTACTAAATACGATAAACGAGCGAAATATATACTGTCTTCTTTGCGTGTGTGCGTGCGTGTATTTGTTTGTTTATGTATGTGTAATAGTATGTGTGTAATTTCGATTAGATTGTGTGTAAATGTGTATGTCACTGTTTATGTTGTTAATAGTTTAATAATTTATTTCTTAAATGATACTTTAATGATATTGTTTTACTCTAAAACATAGTTATTCAAACAAGAACTAATTGCAATGCATTATATTTTTACTTGTATTTGTAATATGTAAAAAAATGTACTTGACGGACGCATTAGATAGTATCCCTATCTTAGGCGCCAAAGGTAATGGGTTCGATCCTCACAGAACACAAACAAATAATTATGTGATAAACATTTGTGTTTGTTCTGTGTCTAGATAGGAGCATAATTATGCTAGGTTTGTTCTACAACTTAACGCTGCAAGTCAAACTATATCTAAAAGAGTATATTGGTATACAAAGTAAGTTTGTCACAGGGTATCCAGATATTCGGACATAAAATGAAAATGTTTGAAAGCCGTTAAAAATAGTTTTATTATGTGCATTGAATGCACAAGTGTTAGAAAATTGGACCATTGCCGCCACGCTTGCCCAGCTCGTCAATTACGCACAATCAATCCCCTATTTTATGTGGTATATGTCCAAAAATGCCTTACTATATGTACTATATATACTTAAATGGACATATTGTTGCAGGATCCTGCAGTCCACAAGAGTTGATAGTCAACATAAAGCACGGGTCCTATCCAGCGGTGAATCCGGATGGGTACGATTTCCCCAAAGACTTCGTGGACCCTGCCACGAGGGAAGCCGTCCACACGTTAGAAATACTCTCCGACGGTGTGAACCGGACGTACTCCATAAGGAACCCCCGACCGGGTCACTGGTACGCGCTGGTGTATATTAAGTGGGAAGATCCGAGGACCCAGAAGGTTGAGCAACAAGGTAAGTGACCCGCTCATTCGATAAATTGCTGCATTATTTGACAGCCATTCCAAATAGACGTATGTCCAATGTTTGACGAGGTAATATTGAAAGTTGTGACTGCGACTGAATCATTTTGGACAGCTTTCTAATACTTGCACGGGTGACTGATTGTTATATATAATATACAACTAGCTGTGCCCGCGACTTCGTCCGCGTGGAAGTTTTTTTTTTGGGTACCATATGTCTTTACCTTAACTTATATAAACTTTGAATGTCATGTTTATTTATATCGAATCAATGACTTGAAAAATAAGTTTCAAGTATAGTTATAGCTTTATATAACTTTTCACCCCCCTTTCGACCCCTCACTACCCTTTTTTCGAATTACAAAATAGCTATGTCCTTTCTCAGGGTCTAAAGATTGTCTGTGCCAAATTTCTTTAAAATCGGTTTAGAGGTTTAAGCGGGAAAGCGTAACAGACAGACACAGTTACTTTCGTATTTATAATATTAGTAGGGATTAAATAAATATTCTACAAAAATAATTAAGTCAATCCAACTGTATTTGGCATTTAACATCTAATTATAAGAGTAACTATCGGCGCTCCGCGGTTTCACTCATAACTCCCCTCACCGTGACAATATGGGGATACATACAATATAATGGACGGGTTCGATGGCGCACACAATAGTGATCCTGTCTTATGCGCCAAAGTTTGTGGGTTCGATCCCCACACAGGACAAATATTACGATTTGTGTTTGTTCTGTGTCTGGGTGTTGAATATATTTCATTATCATCACACCAGCTATTGATAGTCCACTGCTGGACATATGCCTCTTTAAGAAAGATTTTTGCCCATAATTGCCGCGCTGGGCAAGCGTGTTCTTTCGTGACAGGGATGCTGCTGCCCACCCCAGCCCTGTACATTTAATCTTCACTGTTCCGAATGGATATACCGCCATCTGTCGGCTCTGGTACCTTAGTCGGCTCTTACGACCTGGTGCAGTGGGTGGTACTATTCTACTCTGCCGGTACCTCACAGATATATTTATTTAAATACTATATTTGGTGTTCCTCTGTAGTCTGATATCCGGTGTACAAATGCTTTAAGCGACTTACCACGGTGTCAGGTCAATGTATGAGATGATGTGTGAATCCATTATTTAAAAAAATGTACCTGTATCATTTGCATTGAGTTCAATAAAAACCTTATTCAAGAAATACTTATCCTCATTTATTTCGAAAATATAAAATAGTCTGGTACTCGGTAAAGAAGTAGTGAATGGTGAAAAAAATATTAATATTGATCTATTAGTTTTCGAATTACACCGTGTTGAACAAAACAAATCTTTCCTCTCTATAATATTAGTAAAGATAATTTCGTGTCACGGTGTTTGTCCGGTATAAATTTCTAAAGTTTTGAACCCATTTTAACCAGTTTTCATTATTGTGTACAGTCTTACTTGAACGATATAATAGTTTATACTTCTTAAATATTTTTTCTTCTACATGAAGAAAAGTCAATAGTTGGTGAAACAAATAAGATCCGTTCGAATAAGCAGTATTTAATATTAGATATAGAATGCCTCTTATCTCTTCTGACCCCGACTATGGCGCAACTTACTTTAAGCGATACGTCTACTATTAATGATCATTAATTGTTTTGAAATGCCATTTAATACTGGCTAATGATATGAAGAGGAAAGATTAGATCTATTGTGTTAGATGTTTTTCCAAAAAGTTTTCATGACCGATAAAAAATATAATAATTTACTGTTAGAAAACTTCGTCTTGAACCAGTAACATAGGCTATTCAAAAAGAAAATAGAGATTCCTACCTAAAATGCCACGATACAACAACCTAAAATACGACAGAGAGAGGTGCTATTCTACTGTGCCGGTTGCTCACGGGAATTATGGGCAAATTCCATCTTTCTCGAGGAGGCTTATGTCTAGTAGTGGGCGTTTTGCGGCTGCTAATATAACGATGATGTATGCTTACCTAATTGTCTACCGAGCCATCAAGTCGGTCATAAGTTTACATTGACATGTGCAGGCCCGATCGAAAGATATAATACTTGTTTGGAATACGTGAGTTTTGTCGCCACCCGCGCAACACAATGTTCCTGTTACCCATTTACGGTGTGCAGGAAGTAGACAATCTAGCCAATGTGAGCGGGAGCGAATTCATAATCAGGCACTAGGTTCTAGAGTGCATTGCTTGTTATGTATGTTGCTGTGCGAAGAATATAGTTTTATATTCTCACTAGCGGTGCCCCGTGGAGTTTCCCGCTAAGTAGTCTAAGTACTAAACATCGTAAGGAGTACCTTGTAAGATTGGCTATTTGCCAGTGAAAGTCACGTTAAAATTAAAAGCCGTTTTAGAGATTAGCCGGCACAAACAACTATTTAGAATAGGCTGTTAATTTGGCTCTTATTATTAACTAACCCTGCCACCTTACCGCAAATAAACCCTTAAGGGAACTTAAGGGATGATTTTTGAAAACGTGTATCATGACTTTCAATAAAGAATGTTATATGCTTAATTTTATTCGAATAAATTCAATATCAGTAATGTTTCATACTAACTTTGCACCCCCGTTTAACGCCCTGAGGAGATGAATTGTCAAAAATTCGTTTTTCACCCAAATAGTTTAAGCTCTATGTTGACATATCAGAGCTCGTTCCCACTTGTCGGGTGTCGGATTCGTATACAAACGGAGGTTTACTGACAGCATTATACTTACATGAAGCTATTCACGCTTTTCAAAACACCCGACATTTTTTGTCGGCTCCGACAGAAAATGTCGGGTGTTTTGCCAGCCCTTCTACGCCCGGAAAAAATCGTGTCAGATCTCGCTCGCCTATGACGAAGAATAGCGTTGTCCACATTCGTCTGATGTCGGGGCCGATAACTCTTAACGCAGTCTCTAAATCCTATATGTATATAATATATATGTATATAATCCTATATGTATATATATGTAGTTTATGCTCACTGATATTTGAGCCAATAGATGGTTGAGCCAATATATGATTAAATGTAGTTATCGACATTCTAAAGTAATTGAAAAACTTAATTTCGTCACTCCTCAATTCTGTTATTAAATTCTGAAATGTGTCCAAACTAAATCTTTCTCTCAGGATTGAGTGCACCCAATATTTTCTTGCTTTGGCTGTCTTTCCTGGTTTTCTTCTTAAATAATATTTATCACAACAAGAAATTCGTCGACGTCCATCTTGCACTATCGCTTCGCGTAGAATGTTTAAAATTGACACTAGCTTCGCTCGTGGCTGACAACCGATTATTAATCGTGTGTGTGAACAAAAGCGCTGACATCCGTTTAATATACGGTTCCGATAGCCGACATGTGGGGACGAGCTCTCAGTCAGTCAGCTTCTTCTTATATATATGGATTTAGCTTCAACTTTATTCATGTTTTTTTTATTAATCGTGAATTTATTAGTCATCAATAATGATAAGACGCGTTGGTAAACAGTTTCCTCTACAGTATTTGTAACACGTACATGTTTTAATTATTGTTACAATTTTAAAGTTATCTTTCCCAACGGTTATATTATTTGCGTTAGGAATACAATACAAAATGTGCAAAACCGAAACCAATGCACATTCAATCAAAAAAAGAGTATGCTGAAACTAAGTGGTCCCTGCCCCAGTGTTTGTAGACAAAAGTTTTTAAATTGTGTCGTTTGGCCGGTAACTGTTGGCCTTGTAAAGAAGCTCAAGGACGCTCCGTGAGTAATGGAAAGAAGCCGGGCTTATGCTTGGGGTTGCCCTACGTGATCGAATAAATGAGATCTGTAAGACTGATGACCTGGTAGCACAGAACTGCACGCTGAGGCGTGAATTTGGCGAGGACTATGTCAAGCAGTGGATGTGTGTGGGCTGATTTGATGATGATAGCATATAGCTTATGTTTATTTTAGTTCAACAAATAGTTTTAAAACTAGCAGCCCGCCCTTCGTTCAAGTATTATCCTTTACGTTACGAGTTGTTTAACAGTGAGGAAAATGTATAGAATATACATAACAGATTACTAGGATAATGGCTTAGGATGCAATTAATAAAGAGTCTGTTGATCCGTAAGTAATCTTGCCCCTAAGTCACCTAATGGATGGTGTGAATAAATCTGAAGGTTATATCTGAATCAGATAACGACCTGCTATACAACGGTGCTCTTCATTTAAAAATAAATTAATAAAAAAAACACATAGTATCTCGTATACCTGACTCCGAGATAGGTTGCGTAAAGCAATTGTCTCACAGACATACGTAACACCCAGATACTTATAAATGCATATGTTTATATCCTAATGGGTATCGAACCCACGGCTCTTGGCACATAAGATAGGATCTATACCGAATGCGCAATCAAGCCCGTTGAACGAATTTGGCCTTTTTTAAGTGTAGGTTTTCCATTTTAAGACGGTCCTTCCAATGGCAACATAAAAAGCCAAGGTCCAGCTAAATTTTAATTGTTTGTTTTTTGGCACCCCCACACAATCACTGCACGGCAGAGAAGAATAGTATCTCCCTCTTTACCAGGTGTCGAAAGAGGCGGCTTAGGTACCAGAACCGACAGATGGCGGTGTATTCATCCAAGACAGTGTAGCTCAAATCCGCGAAACTGCGCTCTGCGATTACCAACACGCTTGCCCAGCGCGGCAATTATGGGCAAAATTCCCTCTTTCTTGGGCAGGCCTATGTCCAGCAGTGGACTTCCAATAGCTTTAATGATGAATAAATTCAAGAATATTTCATACGTCCACGATCTATATCCATCCATCCAAGATAAGTCGCTTAAAGCACTTGTGTTAGGGATATCAAACAATAGGAATGACACAAATATTCATCATATAAGTATTTGTCTTGAATGAGGATCGAACCACGACCTTCGACGCACGAGATAGGAAAACTACCGAATGCACTATCGGGCCAGTCAAACACGGGGAAAATTTAGGAGTAACTAAAATCTCCAAAATGGAAACCAGGGTCTAAATAGAGCTATAGAGGTAGACCTCAAACAAAAGTCGTCTGCATTGGTCCCTTACTGTCACCTATTACAACACCTTACCTCCAAGCAGCCAGTTGGAGGGTGAAAGTGGCGGTGCAGGCTGTGAAATTACTGAGTAATGTACGTTACTCAGTAATTTTACTTTTTTTATTTTAATTAACATAATATCTTTAAATCACGAAGTAGGCAACGCGCTAGTGATGTCTTTGTGATAATACTAGAGTTTATAGGCTGCGGTGATGCTTAATATCACGAGGACCGTGTGGTTTCGGTAGAGTGAAATAGTAACGCTACTGTATCAAGTGTTGTAAGCGGCAAATGAGGTACTGGAACCGACAGATGGCGGTGTAACCATCCAATACAGCGCAGCAAAAATGCACTAGGGCTGGGGTGGGCAAAAGCATACCGTATGCGATGCAAGCGTCTGCTTATTTGTCGAATAAAAAAAAAATGATCGAACAATCTTCTAAACCATTGCTAGATAAAATGTATCAACTCAAGAAAAGCTGCATCTATAAAGGCTAAAGTACCTTTAAGTAAGGCCTAATTCAGTTGTTGCAATATAATGCGGCAATTGGACAATGATACACCCGTACAATATCGCATCGTTCATTATATTAACAAATCTCGACTCGGCTACGACCTCGCCAGTTCTTGATTGTCTGCTGCCATTTCCTGCCCTACATTAGTATGGTTGGCACGTGTATGTTAATAAAATATGAGATATTGAAAAAACATATTTTATATATTATAATATGACTATGTACAACTATTCAATAGCGATGAGATTATTATGATCTTTCTAATATATAAAACTAGCTTTGCCCGCGACTTCGTCCGCGTGCAGTACTTTCTTTGAGCACCATACCCTTTTAATTTAACTTATATATTTATTTTTTAATTAAATATTTATTGAACTTTATTGCACAAAATATACAAATGACTTATGGCCTGTTGGCATTTACTCCCAGTCTAGCATTTCACGAAACAGAAAAAAAATATAGTGGAGCAATGAACATATGTCAAATACTTTATTGGCTGTAACTTTCGATTATATATTGTTAATTAGAATATAAGAACTGTGGATATTGAATGAATAAAAAAATAAAAAATATTTAATAAGGATAAATGTTATTTAATACTTGTACTTGATTACTACTTACTATACTATACTTGATACTATAAATAAATGCAATATATAAAAACAATAGGTATATAGATAAAACGTATACATAGGAAAGAACAATAAAGTACATCAGAAATACGGTCTTATAGTTTGAGAAGCAGCATCAGTAAAGAGTGGACGCTCAATGTGCGCAAGACAACTTTCTATCTATTATTATAAATGAAGTATGATTTTCTACTCATCACGCTTTCACGTATTAACCGCTGGAATGGTTATGATGAAGTTGGTTTGTAAAAAAACTTGAACAGTAAAAAAAAGAATACACAAATATCATACGTACTTTTGATTGAAGCGGTCGGAGTCATAGACAAAAAAACAATCTATAGTATGTTCCGGTGTTAGGTTAGTTTTGTAGTGAAAATACACATCCAAATGATAACCTCTGATAATACGGTTGACTTTTATGACACTGCTCTTAAAATAGTCTGACGTAAAGTTGACGGAAACATTTAATGCGTTAAATACGACACAAAAGACACAAACCATAGACAAGTAAATGTTGTCTCTCAGCATGAAAAGGTCTCGGTAGTACAATGGTAGAGCCGGTAAAGCCTTTGCTTTATGTAGGTTCAAGTACCGCCTAAAGCCTTAGATAAATTGTTTTTTTCTTTAAATTACTAGCTGTGCCCGCGACTTCGGCCGCGTGGAATAGTTGTTTCGGGTACCATACCTCTTTATCTTAACTTATATAAACTTTGAATGTCATGTTTATTTATATCAAATCAATGGCCTGAAAAATAAGTTTCAGGTTACTAGCTCTAAAAATAGCGATACTTCCATACAACTTTTCATCCCCCTTTTCGGCACCTTACAACCCTTATTTCGAAATAAAAAATTCTCAGGGTCTAAAGATTGTCAAAATCGGTTGAGAGGTTTAAGCAGGAAAGCGTAACAGACAAACAGACATACTGAGTTACTTTCGTATTTATAATATTAGTAGGGATTGTCCCTCCCTCGTATACTTGTCAGCCATTCTCATTATAAGAGAGCTAAAATATATAAATATATCTATTTACTACTCAAACGAATAAGTTTTCTGGGCCTGTTTAGCATTCACAATATTTTATCAACTATTTAGAACAAAATAAATGTACTAAACGTACAACCTGCATAACGCTTCATTTACGGAAACCGTAACAATGTCTGTTCTATATATTTTGAATATATCATAATATGTTTTTGTATTCTTTATTTTTAATATTGATTATTAGGTATCAGTAATGTTAATCGAAGTACCCACCCACGTGCAACATTTTAAATGCCACCTTCAAATGTTAATTTTTTGTTTTTCATCCTCTATATCGTAACGATTGATTTATCTCTGTAGCTGTTCCTACCAAGGAGAATGTCTTGTCAACCTGTCGTCTAAATTATAACAAGTCGCCGAAGACAGTTCACCGTACCGTTCTATAAGTGAATACCTTCATTGATATATACACGTCCCGACGCTTTAAACTCCCTGATGTTGTGACGATTATTTATTCCAAACGTCCGCAGCGCATACTAAAGTCTAGACTTACAGGCGTCCTCGAGTAACCAGCAAAACCCTAGGATTCAAAAGTGCTCGATAAATAATGGGTCTGGCTTCATTATCTAGGTGACCTTGAAACTGACTTCTGATAGAGTAGAGAACATAAAACTCGTAGTAAAAATATCTGCATGACTTGTTGTGGTCAAGACATCTTGGGAATGCGTCCTTAGTTAGCGCTTTCTAACGATCAGTTCAAGTTCAATTAATTTCATATTTAAAGACCAGTGTTCGCTAAACTTGCGCCTGTATTTATAGAAGGATACACATACATACATACATCACGCCTGTGTCCCATCGGGGCAGGCAGAGACTATGGATCTCCACTTGTTACGATCTTGGCATACCTCTCTAGCTTCCCTTACTCGTATTAGTCCTTTTATACAAACTCGTTTATTCTTGGTACTTCCTGGCCTGGCCCTTCTTTAATATCTATGCAACCGGGTTAAGATATGTTCGCTTCGGTCGTCCTATATCAACTTTTTCATTCACTTCCGTTCTATATATTTGTGCAATCATTTTACTTTCATCCATCCTTTCCACACGTCTAAACCATCTTAACATTGTTGTGACAACATTAGAGAAAGGAATTTCATGTTGAATTAACGCTTCCTGTTTTTGACGCTATAAATGGAAATATGCGTAAGTATTATTTATGCATTAGAATCGTTTATATAATTTAACATTAAAAATACTTTACAAGGTTTCCACTCACGATTTGGGGATGAACAGTAATCCTTTTTTGAGGTTCAAGCTAAAAATTTAGTCTAAATCCATGATAAATCGACAGAATTACTTTCATATTTATAACATTATTACGGATTATTATTCCAGATAAAAAAGCAAATCCGCTTAGTTCTGCAGCTTTTGCATTATACAAAATTCTTCAATTAACAGCGACGAAGACAGCGTTCGCCTAGTTTAATTTAGTTATTTTCACTATGTAATACATACAATAAACAGAATTTTATCTATAGATAAGGAATTATAGAAAGGTAAAGCTTTTTTACTAACCGTTTAAAGGCAGACAAGGTCTGTCCCCTATATATGATTAGAACTAGGTATACAGTATACCCTTCAAATTATATGATGCAAGAATAAAGAGCTTTGTCATACACGCGAACAAACCCACGGATAGCGTAGCTTTACATCAGTAGACTTCATAGAAAAGGACGTCGTGCATTGGTACCTCACTCTCACCTATTTCTGCTGCCAAATAGCAGTGTTCGCATTGCTATGTTCCGGTCTGAAGGGTGAGAGAGGCACTGAATTTACTGGGTAATGTGGCATAATATCTGTCACAAGGTTGGCAATAATGGATATCCTTGTGATATTACGAACGTCTATAGGTACTGTATGCCCGTTTGTCGACCTGGTCTAATAAAAAAACTATTCTCAACTATTTCAATAACATTGAAGCCAAGACGTAATTACGTAAACGGGCACCATATAAATAGCATGGGGTCTGTTTAATTGAATTCCCAAGACGCTATAAATATTTAGTATTTGACTTGTTCCACGCTGAAATGTTTTGAAGGTCGTGAATGTAATTCTTTGAGATCAAGATAGAGCGTTGTTAGTAAACACATAGAAGTGGTCGGGAGTGCGCGTGTGCAAAGGTTTAATTTTTTATAAATATTTTTTTGGTCTTCAGGAACACATCACATTGCCTTAAAATAACTAAATTAAATCAAAATAAGCTACTAATTATCCGGTTTCAAAGGAAATAAACGTTAATTACGATAATTATTAAAATAAGGCCCTAGAAGTGTGAGATTTCAAATCGATTTTTTTACAAAAATACTTACTAAAAGTTTTACATAAAACACAAAAGTGATAAAATTAATAGCGTGTGTTGCCTCCACGGGCTCTTAGGAGAGCTTGGATACGATTTTCCATATTCAGAATAAGGCCATCGATCATTGGTTGAGGCAAATTGTTCCACTCTTCCACTAATGCCTGTTTGAGTTCTTCAACATTCCTGGGAGCTGGATTTCGCTGTCGAACTCTTCTTCCCAGAATATCCCAGGGATGTTCTATAGGGTTCATGTCCGGTGATCTCGCTGGCCAGTTCATTTGACTAATGCCAACCTCATTCAGGTAGGTACTCACGATACGAGCAGTATGGGGGCGCGCTTTATGGTGCATGAAAACGAAATGTGGGCCTATAAATTGAGCAAAAGGCATGACATATGATTCTAAGATCTCTGTTACGTATCGCTGTGCATTCAGACATTCGTTTTCAATAAGCACTAAGTCTGTGCGAGCTCCTAAACATATGCCACCCCATATTATTACTGATCCTCCTCCAAATGCCACTGTTTCCGTAAAGTTTGTTTGGTTATATCGTTCTCCACGATATCTCCACATCCTCTCCCGTCCATCCACGAAATTAACACAGAAACGGCTCTCATCTGTGAATAATACGCGACTCCACTCATTTGTCCAATCTCGGTGCGCACGGGCGAACGCTAACCTTGCCACACGATAAGCTGCCTCGAATTTAGGTGCTTTTGCTTGCACATAAGATCTTAAGCCAACTTCATTAAGACGCCTCCTAACTGTTCGCTCACTAACATTAACGTTGCGAACCTCAGCCAGTTAATTCCGGGTCTGAACCGCGGTCTGTCGACGATTCCTCAAAGTTTGTAAGGTGATGAAACGGTCATCAACGGTGCTTGTAGCCCAATTTCTGCCTTGTCCTCGCCTGCGCACGTAAGATCCTGTCTCCCTGTGGCGTTGAACAACGCGATGAACCACTGAAGTCGATACACCCAAAGCTTGACTTATTGAGCGGTAGGTATGCCCTTTTTCGATTATGGTTACGGCCCTTGCTGCAGAAGTTGCTAGCAAATCACTCATTTCGTATCGGAGACGTGTACACAATTCAAAAATAAACAGTTGAATGAGCCACAGTCGCTATGCACAGGAACCAACAAAGTTCTTATCAGAAGCAATGCTAACTCTAAGTGTCAGCAAATTCTTGAAGTGCCATAAAAACAATTCTCACGCTTGTAAATGACAAATTTGTGCTCAAGTGTATTTCTAGAGAGGGTAGTAATGCATCAATAATAACAACGTGTCAAGATATTCGAAGGTATTGAAAAAAATCAACCTTTTTTTTGTGTTCCTTTAAGTGTGCCGGTGTGTGTATATGGATTCTTGAATTTGGAGTTGGCAGTGCGTCTGAATATCATTTATGTGAGTGCAAATGTGGAGAATGCTTTATTTTGTGATTTATATAAATGGATTCGTTTGAGAGAATAATGTTAGTTGCATATCAACATGTTGCAATTGCCTAACTATAATTGTTATAAGTGTTGCCCGTGGCTTTGTTGGAGTTAGTCTTTTTAGTAGTCTAAAAAGAAGACTTATTTTGTGTTTTTTCTAATAAATAAATTCGTGGCAACTTACACTTTGTTAAGTTTAGCCGTTTTTCTTATATATAGCTGTTTGTTACGAACAGCCATATATACGTTTGAATGTTAATATTATGAAAGACTAGTATGGCAACGTGGTTTTACTCGTGGAGTTGCCGTTACCATAGAAATTCTGGGATAAAATATAACTGAATGATAATGTTCATTAGTAAAATATATTTTTTTAAACAGTTGGGTAGTTTTATGAGGTTTTGTTTCACACATATAATACGAACCATTACATTTCATTTAGGGTGTTTACAGTTTGATTTTATAAAATATAATAATACCTATGTTATTTGGTAAATTGTAGGTTTCTATTAATGAAAGAAATATTTAAATTTGTCGAGTAAAATTTGAGTTAAATCGTACCGAAGAAATAAAAAAAATTTATATTTACATACTAGCCTTCTACTTTATACGGATGTCTCGCAGTGAGCGATGAGTGTCCTAGGCTACTTCGGTGGCACTAGAATCGACACCTTAATAATCCAGCAAATAGGAAAATATTAATTTTTAGATTTTGCTCTAAAAATGAATAGCTAAAAACGACCAAAATCCGACAAATAACAATATATACGACTTTCACGGACGAAAAAATTATTATATTATATATATAATATTAATTATTAACGGAACAATAGGACATTTTTACACGCATAGCCCTAAGGACTTGTGAGATGCATCGCCCACTTTGCCACAATCATTTGAGTGTTATTACTGTTAACTTAGCGATGCAACTGACATAATGCCATTACCACTTTAGACAGCAATTGGCGCTAATTATGTATATACTGTGGAGTTTTTTAATAGTGTATTTTTTTAAAGTGCTACAAGAGGTAGACTTACCTCTCCTATCTACGGAAGTATACAGGTAATTAAACGCACGCTTTTCGGGTCGAAGCCCATTTTTCTGTTGTAGAATATTATCAGCGCACGGTAATACAACTTTTAAACGACATGTTTTTTGTCACATCTTCTATATTAACGTAGTATTACGGCCAGTCTTAAAAAAGTTTGGAATTATACATGAGACATTCTGTCATTTTATAAATTCTATCGTGTGCAGATAGATTGACGCGTCAAGGGATTTATCATATTTTTATATTACGCTTGCCAGTGTGTGATCCCTATTCTTGAACCTATCAGCTTCATTGGCTGACGGTTTTGCGTGCATGTTCTACCCTATTACCACCTGAACATGATAATGCTGTCAAAGATAATATATACTATTCCTTTACTGTTCTCATCATTCCTGTATATAAACTCCAATCGTGTAATTTCGTTCGTGTCGCAAAAATCTGAGCACTCCACTATCAGCTTGTTGTGCTTCATAAAGATGTCTCGTAGTACCGAAGACACTTCTGAGTGAGCTCAATAAGAAAAAACCGGCATACTATTGTTGTAGCTATTTAAATAGCATCTACATCGGAAATTAAATAACACAACTCAATAGGTGAAGAAGGGATTACACGAGCTGTGTAGTATCCACGTAAATCAGAATGAACGTGATGTGATCACGACACGATGGTACTGAAAAAAAAATATAATAATAAGTATTAATATTACATTTTTTTTTCAAGAGGCTAATTTATGAATACAGCAATATATAGTTCCCTCTTCATTCAATCCTTAAACTGATAAATTTTAAACCATCAGTTCCAATCCATAACGTTTAAAATTAGTTTCTTGCTTTGTGAAGTTAAAAAAGAAAATACACAACTAGCAACACCATCGACCCACTGTTTACTAAAAATTTTCATTTTTACCTTTCAGGTCTTGTTGCTGACTGTCAGACCATACTGTACACGGATCTGCAGGTAAAATTAAAAGACCACATCGAATTTATAGACTGCTACCATGGCCTTACTCTCGACTACTCTAGAATACCAGCATACTTCAAATGCATGTCTGTAGATAGCGTAGAACCAATCAATTTTAATATAACTGTTGTGAATGCTTCGTCATACAGCAGCGAACTACATTTCCAAGTTCAAGCATTATCTTTGCCGACGGAAGACAAATATTTGATATCCTGCGCATTCGATCCTAAAGCTAACAACGCTCAAATCATTTCTTTCTCCCCGTACCTGAGCGCATGGCACTATATTTACATAGACAAAACAGACAACGCCTCCAGTAAAGCTGATTGTGAGTCCTACTACTCAGCAACCAACGTGGAAGATGTCAACAATCAGACGCTATTTGATCTGATGAGAGATGATAAAGGCAGGTTCTTCACCTTCGATTACGGGCTGCCCACAACTGACCTGCAAGACACGACCAGTCTGATCAATTTGACTTCCAGCGAAGTGAAGAGTATTCGATTCAAGGTTACAGAATTCCTCGACATCGGTGGCACGTTGATGATAGAGGCCAGTTTGTTGATGAGCCTTAAGTATTATATGGGGTATAGGAGAGAGATAAAGAAAGGTTCTCTGTTAGCGTTCACTGAAGATAACCAGTTTTTTAAGGCTGTCATCTGCTTAGATGTTGATCATACTAGTATACCGTTAGCCAGTGGCCACTGCAAATACAACGACAAAGTGAAGCCAGCTCTATTTGTGTTGAACAGTACCGATTCGGAGTCTATATACGATAAAACAATTATACCTTTCCCGGACAGTGGCACATGGTATTTGACTTTGAGACTGTTCTGTGATGAATCAGTATGCCCTTGTCGTACGTCGGATAATGGTACCAAGTACTATGTAGATTCGAATAGTCTTGATCCAGAGGAAGAGATTACCACTTCAGTTAACGAGACGAGATTAGGAACTTCAGAGTGCAACGCTACTGTCTTGCTGTCCGTATCTTCTACATCTTGTGTCGGTGGGAGATGCAGTAACCATGGGAATTGCATGCTGAACACTTTTGGTGGTATGGTTATGTCCTTCTGCTCCTGTTCGGCTGGTTACGGAGGTAAGATAAGGTTTTGGTTAAATTAATTGTAGATTTTGTTTACTGAGTAGTAGTTTCTTCCTGATAAAGAATATGTAGATTTGGATCTTAATAAACTTCTTTTGTAATTCTACAGATTTTTCTATTTATTTTGAGAGAGGATTCTTAATCATTCCGTTTGTAAAATATGACATATTTTACAAACGGAATGATTAAGAATCATTAGTATGAGATAACTAAATTAATAACTCTAAGTAAGAGCTACTTAGAGTCTGTTAAGGTTTTGCGCTTTAGCCAGGGAACTGATTTTGACGGAGTTTTCTTTCTAGATAGTTTCAAATTAGCCTACGTTCTTTCCTAGAGTTGGCCCTAAAAAAGAACGTAGGATCAATTCGATCCTTGTTAAAAAAAAACTTAAAGTAAAATGCACTATGATGTGACGGTGGACGAAGTCATATGTGAAAACCTAATTTATAAATTATACTTTTCTATATAATTCCCAATGACAAATGTAATAATCAATTCTATCTCTGCCTTACAGGTTGGGACTGCTCTGACGACTCAAGAATGGACAGCAAAGTATATATGCTCGTTTCTGTGCTTCTTCTGACTCTGAGCAATCTTCTCTTCTTCTTCTCTATATACGTTGCCATTATCCGATTATACTACACGGAAGCAATGATGTATGCTTTTACTATGATATTCTCCACGTTCTACCACGCCTGCGACGCGCCTGCGCAAGTGGCCTACTGCATAGTCAGAGGTAACATACTACAGTTCGGCGACTTCTACTGTGGGCTGATGTCGTTCTGGGTCACATTGCTCGCAATGAGTATCATTGGTGACAAGCTTAGATCATCGTTCCAGTTGATTGGCGCCATTATAATAGCACTGTTGACCACTTGGAACATGCATTCGTTTCTATCCTTCGTGTTGCCGGTTGCAGTAGGCGTTGCACTCCTTTTAGTTTCCTGGTACTTTGATTATAGGAAGCGCCGCCGCATGAGGTACAGACGATCGTATTACACCATTTATATGCCAGTTGGCATTGTTTTAGTCTCAGTCGGTCTTATTTGCTACGCTTTCCTCCAAACCGAGCAAAATTATAAGATAGTACATTCAATATGGCACATGATTATAGCTGTAAGCGTTGTGTTTTTGTTGCCTGATGCTAAAAGGAATGACGATTCAAACCCATTCGTCCCAAGCCCTAACTACTGCAAAATACCGTTTTGCAGGATTCTTAATCGATCTCAAGCGACGGCCACTGATTGAGCCAGATTCATAAACAATAGACAAGTACACAAAGGTGCAATTATTTGTAGTTTCTAAGATATAAATGTTATTGCAAAGCATTTCTCCAACTAGTCATCCACAAATGTCGAGATTTTTTGTAATTTTTCTATACATGTTAAAGAGAGTGTTAAGCGATTAAATTACGTAGCTATTATTCACATGACAATAGCGTGATAGGGTAATCTGTAATTAAACATGACACAATGCAACAAGACTGTAATAGTAGGAAAATTTTGGATCAAGTGTTGATAGTTAGCACAATATTAAACCTTATTGTATTAAAATAAGATGTGAATTATGCCCCAGTAGTTTTAAGCGAAAGTCTTCGAAATGGATAATTGTTTTCGTCACCAAATGATTTGAGTAAACCGCACACAAGTAAACTGTATTAAAAATATTTAGTTTTATAGCGGTACAGTAGATAATTATATTGTAATCGGTACGCCAAAAATTTTAAAACTTAATTTCTAAGTTAGACTTTATCGGCATAATCATGATCAATAGATCCTGTGAGAGTTCTAATTGTGAACAATAAAACAATGTCTATTATTAAGTCACTGAACATTTTAATTGAACTTTTAAACTTCCAAAAGTGCATTTAATTCTAGTGAGATTTGAGTAAGTAGCGAATTTGTTTTTCTATAATATATTTAGGCCTTATACCAAGTAAGTAACTGTCCGCCGATAACTACCAAGAAAATCCTAAATAAACCAACGGAACGTGTCAATAAAATTGTGTTATAGAGGTATTTCACCTAATTAACAACGCCACGAGTACCAGTAGACCTATTGTCAATAATTATTTGATTAGATAAAAATGCGAACGACGTGATTCATTCTACTATATATAAGTTTAATTACACGAAAAATGATTATTGTAACTCGTGATGTCGACACACTGGACTTAGAACATCCCGTTTCCATAACCGCCGATGTGTCTAATTGTGATTAGTTTGAAACATTTGGTATCATTGTTGAACAACAAGGAGTGTCCACAGTTTTGACACGTATAACAAGACTATCATTATCGTCATCATATCAGCCATCGGAAGTCCACTGTTAGACATAGACCTTCCCAAGAAAGAGAGAATTTTGCTCATAAATGCCTCACTGGGCAGTGAGTCGGCAATCGCAGAGCATAGCTTTCGCGACGGGACGTGCTGCCCACCCCCGCCCGGTGCATTTGAGTTACTATGTCGGATGGATATACCGCCATCTGTCGGTTCTAGTAATAAGACTATAGTATGCAGGCAATTCATAAAGTAAATAAACTATAAGTGTGTTTCGACTTTAACAAATAATTACGAAAGAGCACCTTATTCAGGACTTAAATAATCAATTTAAAATAATTTAATAACAGTTGATGAAAGTCTTTTGTTATTTTATATAAAATCTAATGATTAGACGCGTTTTGACATTTATTAAAATGTATGTCAACTACCCTATATTTCACCCGTAATTTATTTTCTTTTTTTCTTTATATTCATAACATAGGACACATCTAGTTAGTATTGAATGTGTTAAGTGTACATACGTTAAGCTGTTATAGTTTTATGGTAGCCAAAGTTACGCCATAGGGACAAAGAAACCCGCATGTATGGTATTTCAATCAATGTCCAAATAGGTAGGTATAATTTATGTCACATTTAATTCGTAACATCCACATATATACGTACATGTATATGTATTTCCTAATTTCAACCGAACAATTTGTAGAAAAGGTTTTGCAGTTGCAAAGAAAAAAGTAAGCATCCTAGATGTTTAAAGAAAAGACAATCTTATCAAATCGAAGGAAGGTTTTGTCGTAGTGCATGTCTGCGCAAGTGTCATAATGAGGTTACTTATACAAGTAGGTTAAAAAAATCATACCAATTTTCGACTTAATGCCTTATTCGTGGAGTCTACTATCAATTAAGTCATTTGACATATTTATATAGGCAGATCTATAGTACACAAAGCAACAGACACAGTCAATATTGAACTCAATGTCTCGCTGTTAGGGATTAATGTCTATTGCGAAATTTTGACGGATTTGTGAAGATTGCTCTGTTAATTTGTATAAGTTTTCATTAAATTAGTTAAAATAAAATTTTAGGGATAGTTTTTAATAGTGTAAAGATTATATTAATTATAAACTTGGACTAATAAAAACTGGGACTTACCTCTGCGTGTCTGTTTAGGCCTTTTGTCACTTCCTTCGATTCCTGATACTTGTCAGGAATTTTAATTACAACACTTGTTTTGTATAAGCTTTATTTGTAAAATATATTTAAATGATCGTAGGCGGGAAAGCAATAACTGTTATAATTGTGCTGTTGCAGTCCCATTTGTTATTTGTTCAAGTTACAGCAGTTTGTTTCACTTTATATAGGTCAATAGTTTAAACAAACACGAATAACAATAACATTCAGTATTTCTGATGTACTGTCAAGGTGCCTTAAATAGTCCACTATCATCTTTAAACAAAACGTCTAATAGATTTTATGTGCCATTATTAAGTATTGCGAAAGAGTTATTGAAACTAAATATAAGATATAACTAAGAAACGTACTTTGTAAGCAATGGATAATTATTAATTTTTATATTTTTTAAATCTTTGTTCCCTTCAAATATTACTCGTCTTAAGTGTATGCTTTGTTTTAAATGATTTTACAGTTAAATTTTAGATATCAGATCGTATCTAATATTTAACAGTAAATAAAAAGAAGGTCACAGTAGAAATTCCGAATTCCTATACATTTTGCCCCTGTCACTTTGATTTTTAATTATTACTATTATTTTATAATTTTCTTTAATAAATATATATAATATATTACTACACTGCCAGTACTGTGGACCTAAATAATGTAATGTGGTGTTATATACGTATAAAATGTGATTTATATATTAGGTAGTGTACGAAACATTCCTTCTACATTATATTGTTCATTGCACCAATAAAGGTAAACAGTTTATTTATATAGTATAATATACTATATTAATATATTATATTTTACTGTATATTATTTAGACTAAAATATGAGCTAGAAATTCTTGTTTACTGCGACCTTTATGATCTCAGAAGTTTCTTCCAAACGTGTGTGTAATTTAAGCCCTACCTAATCATCGAGACTGAGGCGAAACATGTAACATGCGTTGAGAAAGTTAAAATAGGTAGCAATAATAATGATCTTTATTTGTCATCACACATTAACAATGGAGATTTGGAACATAGTTGACCTTCGAGAATTGGAAGACCTTCGAAAAGTTAACCCAAAAGCCTGCCCAATCATTCAACCTCAGATTTATGTTCTAGTCTTCTATATCCTCTTTTAAAAGCAAGAGAAAAGCAAGAACTGCGTGCTTCGATATATAAACGAACATGAACATAAATAGCTTACTTTTGGCTAGCGGTGTAGATCCGCTTAGCGGAACAATCGACTATTCTATATGCTTTACAATTCCGTGATATAGTGATCTTATGTTCCTTGTTTTAGATATCAGTAACGTATTTGACTGTTTATAATAATATTTTAATAGACTATCGTCAACTATTTATTTTTATTGGTGTTAACGAGCATCGAGTCCAAAGGCTTGTGTTGCTGATGTTAGATTGTATTAAAATTGTGTTGCATTATAGCTATTGAATTTATATTTGTTGTCAATTTCTAATTGTGATTATTAAAACCAAAATATAATTTATCAGTCTCAACACTGCATTTTTTATTTTATATTACTGCCAACTTTTTATTTCTTTTATGAAAGTACCTACTTATTTTTCTTACAATCCCTACCATGTGCACTATATAATAGCAATTTAATTGCGATGTTACCATTACGTATTGAAATGTATGTTCTTAATTCCAATCAAGTACAGAACTTCGCCAAAGTTTATATCTTTACTACTATATTTTTAAATAAATGAAACGAAATACAATACCTTTGAAATTTATTGAAACATTTGTAAATCACTAAAGGTACACAAAGCAACAGAGAAATCTACTCAAATCTGTAAAAACTATGAAATCTATATTAGTCTTTATTAGAGAGCTATTGAGTTCAAATTTAATGGGACATTTTTACAGATTTGGGTAGGTGTGGTCTGTTGCTATGTATATCAATATATAAATAAATAATTAGAAAGGGCATTGCTTGAAAATGGACAAGAAATTTCATAAAGTCACAGTTACTTAGAGGTACTTTTTGTACAATAATAAAATCTCACACTTATTACATTTTTTTACTTAGAGTAAGGACAGATTACCTGCATCAGGTTGTTGCAGCCAGTTCTCTAACAACATCCAAAGACTACCAACCGATTGAAATAGATAGTCACGTTTATTTGACTGTTTACTAATTATGTGCATATATAGTAATAAGTGAATTTGTCACAAGTATTTAAGTTTTATTAGTGTGTCAGGTTTATCTATAGCTACGTAATAGGTAGATCATTTATGGTTTAATCAGTTCCAGACAGTTCTGGACAATATGCATAAGATTTTCATTAAATATCATATGGAATGTGGAACATGTCATTAAAATTCTAGCCTAGTGATTTATTATATGCACACATTTACCTTTAGGGGTGTATTTCTATTTAATACCCCAATTAAATCAGGAACGAAGTTAAGCCCTGGATAATCTGGGAGAAATAACTTCATAATATTTATGGATCAGTTACATTATGAAATTTTCATGAATTTAAGTCAGTTTTTGGAAAAAAGTTGATTTGTTTTATAAACAAATTCGTAACTTTTTTCTTGTTTAAAAATATTTCTACTTTGTATATTTAATTAATCTTAAACATTTAAGTATTAGAATACACAATAATTTTAAAAAGATCTCATAAATTATCACTATCAATCTGCATAATGGATTTGTCTATCTAACACTTCCTGCACCATATCTGATTTCTCTTTCAAATTGTTCTGCTTTTAAGGTTCCATCTATACTGACACAGTTTTCATTGAAAACACTGTATGCTGATACTTCTCCTCTCTTCTTAGGCCTTGTACGTGTGTTCAAACAGATTCCTACCAAAACAGATATCACAAAGAACACAGCACCAAACTGCAGTTTCAGAAATATTGCATATAGAGTTAGCCAGATTACTCCATAGATAATCCACTTTATAGCAAAATATTGCCAGGATTCCTGTTTTTCTTCAACAAAGGAATCTAATTCACTAACTTCTGAAGCAACATCACTAACAATTTCAATTGGTTCTGGAATGATAACTGGAGTTGTATCTTTGTTTTCTATCTGTAATAAACAAAATCATATTAGACATGTTAATCTCTCAAAGATTGTCACTTGCTAAGTTTAGTAACAAAGACAAAAAAAATTATTTCTTACATCACCCCTGTGTCCCATCAGGGTAGGCAGAGGATCTACTTATTCGCATTAGTCCTTTCATACACACTTGTTTATCCTTGGTACCTTTGCCTTGTCACTTCTTTAATACCGCTTCTACCGGGTTGAGATATGTTGCTTAGGTCCTTCTATACAAACTCTTCCAATTACTTTCACTCTATATATTTGTGCAGTCTATATAATACTACATGTCCAAACTATCTCAACATTCCTTTTTCTATTGTTGTCACAATGTCATGTAAATACATCACATCAATCTTTTATCACACTAATCTTTAATTTATCTCTTAAACACAAACCATTTTGACAGCATTAATTATTTTAATTGTATGCTTCTTCAGCTATACCCAAAATTCACCACCATATGTCAGTGTGGGAACCAACACCTCTATGAACAGCACAGCCAGTCATGGCCTTTTTGACACATTTGGCTGCCCATAAATGCATGAAAGGCTCTAGTGACACTATTTTCAGCTTTCACTCTCCGTTCAATATTTTTATTCATATTTACAATTACTCATAAAAAGAACGTGCCAGATATACAAACTCTTTCCCTTGTTCAACTTTTGTGTCGCCAATCATAAAAATATCAACGTTATGGTTACCTGATTACAATCTGATAAATAACTACAACAAGTGACAAATAGAATAAAACATACCAATAACACTTCTTCTTCTTTCTCTTTCCTCATTTCAGTAAAAAATTTGGGGGTGACCAAGTTGACTATCTTTTCAGTAGATACTTTTATTTTTTCCTTTGCGTTGTCTATCATTTGCTGCCGTCGGCGAAGAGCACGGTATTCCTTTAGTTTGGCCTCCATCCGTGATATTATCAAATGCCAATGTATAGAAATACTACGATAATAAATCAGTTCTTATCTTCTATCACTAACAATATGGTTTGATAATTAAACTGACTGAATGACACATTTATGCTCATATAGTCTAGCTACTTCAAAACCCGGCACCTATTCACCTTGCTTTTTAAGATATAGAAGTAGAACAAGTATTATAAAAAATCTTTAGTTTATCTTATTTATAGAGAAATAGACGTTTTTAACTTCACTTCATTTTTATTAATATTATTTTTAAATTGTTTCTTTTAAAAATAAACACGTCGGCAATGTTACACAGCTGTTAAACGTCAAATAAAATTATAGCTTTTTCTTTTTATTCTCGACTTGTATAGAAACAGTTTAGCCTTGAAAATTTTATATACTATATTAAGAATTAAATTGTATTTAAATACATACTTCTATTACAAAAGTAAATATATTTTTAAAATACATTATAGAATTTTTTTTAGCTTAACAGTATGTATAACAGTTTAAAAGTGGTAACACTTTTTATAGATTGGCAACATTATATAAGGCGCGAAACGCGATCGATATTTGTCATTTGTTTTTGTACTGAAGTCATAAGAACAAAATGTAGTAGGAGTAAATGGAACATCAATCTGAAATGGGGGCATACGGGGAAAATCCAAATGTACAAAACAGCGGAAATTACATAACAATTATACCCGTTGATTATTCTAGGCGCGGATATCAGGTGCAAGCAGAATATCAATACAAGTAAGTTATTTGTTTAAATTAATTTTTATGTTTATGTATAAAATTTAACACGTTGTTATTTCAAATTGGACATTAATTCAAATGTGTTTAAAAAAAAAGGACGAAATAGTTAAACTTTAAATAATATTTACGCTGTACAGGAGATATTGTTATCAAATCATAGTTTAAATAATATTTATAGAAGGTTTCTTGAATTTCTACATGATAGATCGATCTAGTATTCCGTACACGCTTATTCTTATACGAAACTTTGAAATGTTTTTTTTTTCTTAGGTGAATTAGATGCTAGCCTACTCAGACGACACTTTTTTTCCTGAATTTTTATTGTTTTATGGTCATACATGTTTTCGTAAACATACTGACAGTATACAATGGTTAAATTAATTTCTTTAAATTTTCTTTAAGCGAGTCTGTTAGTGACATTTTGTAAATAGCACGAATAGCCCTCTTCTGAAGAACAAATTGTATGTTAACAAAAGCTGCATTACCCCACAGTAGTATGTATACTACCGTAAGACATAACACTATGAAAATAACTAAAATAAACTAAACGAGCTGTTTCAGAATCAGTAAATTAGCGGGTTTTAGGTATTGCAAAAGATGCAGAACTCAGTCTATTGGCGAGATTCACTATATGAGGCCCCGATTGCAACTAATGGTCTAGTGTTATACGTAGAAATACAGCATAATAACTATATTCAGTTCCTCATTCTTTGTAACTATAGTGGAATTGGTTTGGATGAAATTAGGTGTTATAAATTATACGTTAATCTAATTTACTACATTAGATATGGCATTGTTTTTTTTCGGACGGACCTATTGCTGGACTCCCCAGACGTCTATTCCAGCGCCACCGAAAAAAGAGGGCAGGGCCTCTTATAGATGAGAGCCCGTAGTTATCCTGAGTACCCCGCGGCCGTGAACGCGCCCGCGCGTTTAGCTGTGGGATCGACGGCGATCGCCCGAGGGCGCCTCTAGAGGCTCGTCCTGGCTTCGGGCGGCCAACCTTGGGGGTGAATTAAATTTTGAAATTCAGCATAAGAGGACGGACGGAGTGAGCCCGGCAGCTCTAGGGCTGCCGGTTATTGCTCTTTGGGGCAGGGAATACACGAGTTCGCCGGAAAACGCGGTGTACTGCTCTATTATAAGAATGCATGTGCAGTGTTAGTGATGGTGTTGTGACAGTGAGAGGGCGGGGAAGGGCTGCGATTTTCGCGGTAATTTTGTCAGGCGGGTCGTCTAAGACGTGATGCGGTCTACGATGTCGGACGTGGGCATTGTTTACATCGTCATAGGATATCCGTCGTCTTTTAACTTTGAATAAGGAACTTTGAAAAAGTCAGGTATCATCTGCAAACAATACTATATCGCTGCGGTCTGTAAGATGGAGTAAATCATTTATATAAATAAGGAACAGGAATGGCCCTAATTTTGACTCTATTGTATAGTACACCCATTGTAACTTTCATAACATTGATTGATTTAAATACCTTATTTATATTAAAGTAGTTAAAAATCTCAAATCTATAGCAACTTCTAAACCGGATTCTATAAATTTATTATCAATTTTAAGTTTGAAATCACTCTGAGTCACTCTCTTCATTAATAATTACCCAAGTCGTTTTAAATACACTATAGCGGTATCGGATTTACGTTTCCAAAAAAAGTGTTCTGCTTTAAAACATTTTCGCTTTGAAACATTTTGAATATTCTTTCCCCAATGATGGCAAATGGCACGAAACCCGTCATTTACCTATATCAACGCGCTACCGGAAAGTGAGTGTCACAAAATGCTTTGTTTTGTTGAGATCTGTTCAATTATACTATAACTACATTCATATATTATTTAATAGTCTTTGTCAAATGATACCCATACAAAAATGTAAAAAAATATTTTTATTATTTACTAGCTGTGCCCTGCGGTTTCTCCCGCGTGGTTACTTTTCTATGCGAATAATAATCCAGAAATAATTTAAAGATATGAATATAAAATACAATCATGTAAGAAGTGAAAAATTAGACTAAATCACTTCTAACTTAAGATATCTGCTATTGAATGTCCCGTTAAAACTGGTCCAGCTGTGGCATAGACAGCAGACAGAAATTAATTTTTTTGTAAGTTTCGTCGTATATACTTTCATATGCATTTAGTAGAAAGCTGTCAATCTGAAAATACAAACAAAGACTTTTTTTGTTTATAAAGATGCTCAAAGTTATCTAAATAGTTCAACATTGCCAGAGTCCGTAATATATTCTTCCGTAAAGCTGAAATGGCTATCGAGATAGAGTAACTAAGTAATTGTAACCCTTACATGGCATGACTTTGGGAGTAACTTTGCCCATACATATACTTTCAGTCTAATCTAAGTCCAACACCAAATATAGATACACTATTCAAGTAGGCCCATTATAAGTACTTTAAAATCGTCATAAAATATTTTATTAAAATATGAAGTACTAGATTTTATTTATAATACTGTTGGCCCTACGGCATCATAAGTCACATTAAACTAGTCTGCTGGCACTAGATGAGTCTTAAAACTGAGTGTTCTAGTTAGTTCGCGAACTAGCTAGTTATGAACTAGCTAGTTCGCGAGCCACCAGAAAGGTCTTTAAAGGTTCATCAAAAAAACTAGCGATGATAAATGAAATAAAAAAGATAAAGGGAAATTACTGGGTAATCTGGTCATCAATTACTCTAAGTATGAAACTGAAAAAATCTTTATTTGGAATAATCAATGGTATACAAAGTTCTTAAGTTTTAGTTAAGTGCACATATTTAGCAAATAAAATTTGCACGCATGCACAATACGAAACAAAACAATTCAAGATACATATATTTTATTCTCGTGATGATTCACAAGAATAAAAATAATGAATAATTAGCCAATTATAGATTTTTAGAAAATAAATAGGTATATTTATTATATAGGTACTATAAATCATATTCAGAAAACAATATAGCAATAACCACTTTTCACGTCGGTTATTTGTTCCAGTGAGTTCCGCTCCAGAGAAGAGTACTACAGCGTTCAGAGTCAGAAACTGCAAGCAGAGGTGAACGCGCACTTGTACTCGGTGTCGCAGCGATTACCACATTTGACATACAGCCCGCTGGGTAGGCACAATGAGTGGGACAAGCATGACCCGCACAAGCCTTTGCAGCCCGACTCTAAGGAGAGCAACAGCTCCGATTCACTTGAGAAAAGCGTTATGGGTAAGATTGGATCGCATGTTTTAATGATAAATTCATACGCGCTTAAAACACTTGTGTTACAGACAACTGACGAAACGCAAATATAATACTTTAATACACATTTAACACCCAGGCGCAGAACAAATACAAGTAACAATTTACGATACATTTAATTCACAACATCTCATATATTGAGATAAGTCACTTAAAACACTTGTGTTACGGACATCAGTCTACAGAATAATTACAAATGTATTACTTCAAAATTCACAACAGTACAGCAGTAATAGAATAAACACAAATATTTATCATATAAATGTATGTCCTGGGTGGATATCGAACCCACGACCCTTGGCGTACAAGATTAGAACACTACCATCTAGTCCATTGGGCCCATCGTGTTTAAACTTCTTCATTACAAAATCACTTTCTTAATAAAGATTTCTGTTATGTACGAGTATAACTCTTACAATATTACCTACTAAGTAGTCTAGATAGGTTAATCTCGAATATTATAAATTCGCTCATCTCATACTTCGATGTCATGACTCCGAACTTAAAACACTTGTGCTACGGGCGTGAGACAACAGAGAACCTACATTGTGTGTAGTTGTGTTGTGCCTACATTGAGTGTCGACTGCGGGAGTAAGTGCGTCATCCCATCGGCCTTGGCATGTCAGGAGCCAGGCCCCCTTGAAAATTAACCAAACAATACTAACAATTACTATCGGGCTTAACGTTTCTGTCGACGTAGAATTCTTATTACAGATACTGTAGCTTTGTATAACTAGCAGCGTCCCGTGGGTTTACTTACGTTAAATTGTATAACATTGCAGTCTCCTTCCACCTCCTCAAGGGATGATGTACTAAAAACTACTGTACACATGTTTCATGACTTTTAATGAAGAAACCTTTATACTGAATTTCATTCGAATATCTTCAAAAATAGCATAAAGTTTCATACAAACTATGCACCTTCGTTTAACCCTTTTAGGGGGTATGTTATAAAAGTGACCCTTGTACAAAATTTCAAGTTTCTGCAGTACACCCTTACAGTTTAGGCCGTGCTTTGATTGTCAGTCAGACAGTCAGTCAGCTTCTTCTTTTATCTATACAGATGACAAGGTAGCTGTTAGTGTATTATACCAAACAGTTTTCTCATGGAAAAAACCTTATTTACATTTCAGGATCAAATCTCAGCAGTTGCTCGAATCAGACGGGATCGAGTAGTATTGCTGCTGGATCCTTCAGCACTACAGAACCTATCACCAGTGGTGGCAGTACTTCTAGCGCCATTTCACCACCTTTGCCAGGTAGATATGTCTTGTTGTAATTTTTATAAGCAATCGTTTTCCTTAAGTGAGCTTATTTCAATCCTAATATATAAGACTACAAATCATCAATACATATCATCTACCATAATAGTACGTTTTTTCAACCAAAATTATATTAATGAATTGACCATGTTGGAATTTACTACTATTAATTTTGCATATCGTGGCAGCCTGTAATTAAAGCATCACTGAAATGTATCCTACACAATTGTTGTCATCATTAATAAGTAAATGTTTGGTTGACTGTTCTAAAATAAATAAATAAAATACAATAGAATACACAGAAATAACTGTATATTGACCTAAGTAGATTCAATTGAAATACGAGGATTTAGATTCCCATACTAAAAATTGCGCGCGTTAACCTGGAAGTGTATGGCATCTCCATTATTTCGAGCTCTAGCTCTATGGGGTAAAGTATGCTATCTCTGTGTAGAATAAAACTTATTCTCTGTACCAGGTGTCGTAAGAGGCGACTGAGGTATCGGGACCGACAGATGGCGGTAATCAACCTAAAATAGTGTATCTCAAATGCCGGGGTGGGCAGCGACATTTCACGGCACTGTGTTTGCCACCACGCCTACCCAGCGTGGCAATTAGGGGCAAAATCAATGTTGGGGAATCCTATCCCCATCAGTGGACATTATGGCTACTATGATGGCGATGATGTCTAAGATCATGAGTTATATTACCCATAGTGCGTCCATTCTGTATATAAACCCTCCTAAGAGATTAACATTGTTTTACGGGTTTTCTTTCTAAAAGAGCCACGCTAGACAGATGCTCCGACAGTAACAAAGTATAGCTTTATAAGCTACGAATATACCGCTACTTTGTCGAGTTTCATGTGTAAGGGTACATAACATAAATGAGGAATTCAAACTATAAATCATAGATAAGGATTTTTGTTTTTTTTTATGTCACTAAGTCGATGTATAAGGTCTGCGTGATAGTAGGCGTCACTGCAGTTTCCATGCAGACGCTCGTATTGTCATAATGATAAAACTAGGGCGATGCCTATTAACTTGAAAATACAATATTAAATTACCCAACAATTTTACTGCTTCTTTCACTCTTCGAACCGGAACACAGCAATGCGAACAATGTTGCTTGGCGGTAGAAATACGTAAGAGTTAGTTACCAATGGAGACGTCCTTTGTCTACCACAAGAGATTTATCCTTTCTGTTCTCTTCATTAATTCAGGATCATCAGGCAGCACAGCCTCTTCATCCAGCGTGTCCACCAACCCAGTAACGTGCGTGTACCTTATGTCCCGTACCGCCATCATGGTGGAGATGAGCTCCGAGGAGGTCCCAGCCTGCGTCACCGCCTCGCGGTTCTTGAACGCAATCCTGGCGACCGAGGAGTTGGGCATGACGCAGCCGAGTACGAGGAGCTTAGCGGCGAATGTATTTGCGCTTTGGATGTGTAGTCCTTTATTAGGTGAGATGAGTTTTCATTGAAAATCCGAAGGTTACAGTATTTTACTGCTCAGTGATTTTCCTATTATCATCGTCAATATCATTGGACACGGGCTTTTCCTAGACAGGGGCAATCTTGCTCTTGATTATCGCGCTGAGCAAGCGTAGTGGCAATCGCAGAGTGAATTTTCGTGACCGAGATGCATCATAAGGCGTATCTAGGGTTAATTTTCAGGGGGGGGGAGGGCTCACTCGAGCAGCTAAAATATCTTTAAAATATAGTTTTTCATTTGTGTAATAATAACGAAAATATTATATAAATTGGTTGTTTGTATATATATAAACATTTCACAAATTATTTTCAGTTAATTCTAGCTACTCGAGTGGACCAGGCCCCCTCTCCCCCTGAACACTAGATAAGACCGCATATACATATGAAGCAGTTTTTGAATATATTCGTTAAAAACATCCAAATCTAAAACCCAAATATCCAAATCTTTCTACATTACATTTTAAATATTTTATAGCCTCTGACTTGCGGCTACGCCCGCGAAACTGAAATTTCACGAAGATCGGTTGAATAAAGCTTGATGAGGTAACAAACAAATCTACTTAAACATTAATGACGAGCAGTGCCCGCAACTTCGTCCGCATGGAATAGTGACTTCCTGGATAAATATATTATCCAACTACGAAAGAATTTTTCAAATCAGACCAGTGGTTCCTGAGGTTAGCGCGTTCAAACAACCAAACAAACTTCAGCGCAGATTTAAGTTGGTCGAGATCGAAAAATTAGACTCGGATATTTTTTTACTTTGCTTTTTACGATAGCTCATTAAAAATCGCTTAGCGCCATCTATTGATTTTTTGTAGTACTAAAATTGTCGTTGACCCTGAATCCAACGGGCACGGGTGCGGGTAATCGAATAGTACCTTTATTCGGGATGAAAGGTAGCCCATGTTCTCCTCCGTACTCCTAATTACAATACATGTAAATTAAAATAACAGATAAAGCCTAGCGAACAACAAATAAATATACAAACTTACTCTCGCACTTATATTATTATGTTACTCCAGAAGAATGTAGCTTTCTATTATTGAAATAAACAAAATACATAGTACAGACGACGCAGTAGTAAGCTTTGGAAATATGCGTGATATATTCGTTTCCGTTTCAAGAAATCCAGTTGAAACCTCACCACTGTCCGTGGAAGATCTGGGCGAGCTGGCAGAAGCTTCTGGATAGGTACGGCCACTGCTCCGAGTCGAGGCAGGCTCGGGATCAGCCCGTGTTGCGGCTTCAGAGGAACGTGTTCTTCCCTAAGCATTTGGAGGAAGGCATCAAGTGAGTGTAGAAGTTATTCTGTTCAATGATTTATTAGTTTAGAGCGTGCAAGATTAGCTTAGACTTTCTTGTGAATAATTTGCTTTTTATTACATACATTTTATTACATTAGTTATAAGACTCTGAACGTCATCTAGTGCCCAAAGACTAGTATTAAAGTAGGACACTCAATGACCAATTTGTTTTAATGTCTCTAATGACACTGGTTATCAGGGTTATCAGTTATTTCTATAAAATTCGCAAATCTATCCTCGTAGAATTGTTTTTTTTTCTGACGATTTGATAGTGCCTATGATAAGCCTATTTAAATAAAGATATATTTGATTTTGACTTGGAAATGCATTTAAAACTATAAGGGTTAGATACTTGAAAATTAGTACAGGGGTTTCTTTTATAACTTAGGGAAACGTTTTTTTTTATTAATTCAAACAAGAATTTCTTTAAATTAGTTATGTTTTTTTATATTTCGTAGATGAGCACTAAGAAAGATTTTTTAAAATGCATGCCCAAAGAGGAAAAACGATATTGCAAAGTTAGAATATAATTAGCTGTTCTTGAAGTTATTAAAAGTCTTGAAACATATGTAAATTATTTTTTCGAAACCATCCATTAAGTGGTTAAAAGAAGGGTGCAAATTTATGTGGAAGTACTATCACTCAACGCTGGTAAAACAGCGGAGTGTTGCTAGTATAGTATATACAGACCTAAGACAAAAAACAAAACTTTATTGCTTCATAAGATGTGAATGCTACTCTCAATATTTATCCACATTTCATTAAAGGGACTCCCGCATCCAAGAGTTGCTGTACGAGGAGGCGCGCCACAACGTGGTGACGGGCCGGTACCCGCTGGAGAGCGCGCAGGCGCTAATGCTGGGCGGCCTGCAGGCGCGGATACAGCTGGGGCCCTACGACCCGCACCGGCACACGGCCAAGTTCTTCAGGTACTCATCACTATTTCATGTCTCATTCTTAAGTTGCCCTGTCTTTTGAACAGAACAGAGATATGGTTTTAAATAAATACAATAAATGTCGTTCAAACAAGAAATAACAGACACGTTGACTTGATCGACTGCGCTGCGCTTGATTGGACACATGCTCGCTCAGAACGAGAACATTGATCTGTTCGCCGATGGTGTACGTTGTTTAGCAACAGTCTCGCTTGATTTTCTTGACGACGTGATGTGATCTTATTTAGTTAAACGAATGTATTTAATGTTAAACTAATATCGTTGTAATGTAACATTTTTTTTATTGCTTATTGTTATTTAATTATTATAAATATTTATTATTAAATAATTATTAATATTATTAAATAATTATGTTTAAGATTTAGCCTCGTAAACGATTTGGGTATGCCCATCTGTTAGCCTAAATGATGTTTTTTATAATGCATAAAATAATAAGTCAGTATCGAATGCCTAGATGATACAAAATATCAAATAGATTTTTCAATATCATTATCGTCATCATCATATCAGAGATGCTGCTGCTCATCCCTATCCTGTAGTATTTGAGTTTCGCTGTTTCGGATGGTTATACCGCCATCCGTCGAACCCGAGACCTCAGTCGCCTCTTATGACACGTGGTACAGAAATTGCAAATGGGAGGTACTATTTTACTCCACGGGTACCTCACGGCAATATGGCAATATAAAACAGATATTTACAACGAGCAAATCGAGGCTAAGTCGAGTGCGTCGAAGACAATGGTCACGTAAAAACGTCAACCAATTCTGAGTGTCCTCGTGTGCCGGCGGCGCATGCAGGGAGCAGCAGGACAAGTACCTGCCGGCGCACGCGCGCGCGGGCCGCTGGGCGCAGCTGCTGCCGGCGGGCCGCAAGGGCAGCCCCGAGGCCAAGCTGCTGGAGCAGGCGCAGCGCCCGCCCGCCGCGCCGCCGCGCAAGCTGCGGCATAAGTACCTGGCCAACGCGCGCGCGCACGCCACCTACGGGTCAGTGAGTCTACCGAGAGCATATTCAAACCACTTTTCGGCAGCATCATTTATCATATTTCATTTTTTACATTTTATATCCACGTTTCGAATACCTTACGGCATTGTTGTTAGTGTTAGCCTTTTCTGATCAAATGTATATTAGGATCCCAGGCAGGTAGCCATTTTCCGACCGTCTTCTTTATTGAAAGGTGTATTTTAATTTCAAAAGCTTTGCTTTCCTCGGTATAAAATGATTTTCCTTCGCAATCAATAGTGAATGCTTTATAAATCTAGATTTAATTGGCGCAGAAATTATTGATAGTCTGGAATAACACGTAAGCTTATTTTATTTTGAAACGTACAAGCTTTATACACAGATTAGCTGGCAGAGAGCTGCACAGACTTCCCGGGATAACAAAAGTTCCTCAGAGTTCCCAAACTAGTTCTGTAGTATATTTTTAATCCAGCTCGAAAATACTAGTAATGGATCTGCTTGAATATAGTATACTTACGATTGAAAATGGACGGTGTCTAAAGGGCGGCGTTCTTCCAAGGCCAAATCGAACAACCAGTCCGCAGTCTCACGAGCCTGCTCACGCACGAGGACATACCTGTGCTGGTCGCCGTCAACTCCAACGGGGTCTACGTAATCGATGACACAGAGAGCGTGAGTACCGGCAGAGGAGAATAGTACCTCCTCCTGTACCAGGCAAGGCAGTATTCTTCCTCGTCAAGAAGCTACATTCTACGATCGCCACTACACTGCTCATTGCTGTATTTGATTCCCTGTACCAGATGGGATGTATATCCCTTCGAAACAGGGCATGGATGAGGAAATGCAATTATGCTCAAAATTACCTCTTTCTTGGGGAGTCATGTGTCTAACGGTGGACGTCGATGTGGTAGTGTATGTACCAAATACCTAAGGTCAGGTGTTCCAAGATCTGGTCACGTTAGCATCACCTCGATCCATTTAACTTCAAGATAATAACAGCTACACAGAGAATACTTATTACTGACGTTGTTGATAACAACTGAATTAGTATGCAAATTTGTTACTCTTTAGTTTTATTCATAAAGCCATATGCATTTATTTTAAAATCCTTAACATTATTATTATACGGTTCAATTGCGACCACTTATCGAATTTTTTCTTCTAGAAACCTCTCATCGTCATAGTAATCAACAGAAAATTAGAAACGGTTGAGTGGTTCCTCTGATTCACACTGGAAAAGGAAACCATATCATACAAATCACAAACCTTCATTATTGATGCGAACAGACCGTACTCCTCGGACTGCTGTACGAGGAGCTATCCTGGGACATCGGCATACCCTCAGATTACACTGAAGACTGCCTGCCGTGCCTCTTTCTGCAGTTCATGGTGGTTGAAAATGGACTCAGGGTCTCTAAAATACTACAGGTATGTGTTGCAATATTCTTGTTCTTTGTTTTCTGTTTTGATGGACTGGATGGCAAATTAGTGTCCCTATATTAAGCGTCACGGGTCGGGGGTACGATCCCTAACCAGAACAAATGTAACTAACATTTATGTTTGTTCTGTATCTGGATGTTCTATATATATGTATTGGAGTATTTTATTTTCTATATTAGGTGTTCGGTGTTCGAAGTGCGGCAATCGCCCTGTCCATTATAAACCATATGTATTATATAATAATAGACTCATGTAACAAATTATACTCACTGCGACGATATGCTGGGGAATCCCTTGAGAGCGGCATATCGGCTATTTTTTAATACTCGCGTTCGAATAGGCAATTGTCAAGGGTAATTGATCACAAAGAACTTTAAAACTCACTAGATCATCTCTAGAATCATCGATTAATATTTTCATAATGGAGTAACTAACCCCACCAATCAGGTGAAAGCTCCTCAGCCCTCGTACTTAATGTTCACATAAGCCCATCGGCACTACTTGACTCGGACAACATTGCCCCACCTCTGCAGCTAATCACACAAATCCGATGTGAATCCAATCACAAAACAGAGACTGAGTAAAATGTCTCCCTATCTCAAGAGTACTATTAACAAAGCCTGCATTAATCCGGTCATGACGTACCTACGTAAGCGCCGTTTTTGTCCACGCGGTTCCGTCACATATGCCTGCGCATGATTAATACTTCGAGAAGTCTATTCTCTTTTCCGATCTTTCCAAAATTGGTTCTGCGGTTAACAGAAGAGACTCCAATCCAGGAACTGTTATAATATCCGAATGAAGTTGTACAATTTTGGTGTTATAGGGTGAGAGTCCACAAAATAAATGTTTTTATGTCGCAACACAAATAAAAACAGATTTGCGGATAAAAGTTGGCAGTTTGGCGTTTGGAGCGCAAACGACATTTATCTTTATATATATTAGTCCTAGCTTGATGTTTTAAAGCATATAAGCCTTCCTCGATTAATGGACTATTTAACAAAGATTTTTTTTATCGGACCAGTGGTTCCTAAGATTAGCGCCGGCGTACGCGTGGTATTCCCATGCAGTCTCATATAGAGCATATCGGACGGAGTGCCTCTTGGCGCATCCAACCTTTTAAATCCTCCCAAACGACGGCCACTCAAGCCGAGGTTCGCGCCATAGAGGCGCCTTTGAGTGATCACCGTCAGTCTCGTTTCGATACCACAACTTCGCGAGCGCGGGCGCTACGCAAAAGTTTTCGCGGAGAGCGTAGGCATAGGGCCCCATATAAGCGGCCTGGCCTCTTTTTCCCGGTAAAGCTGGCACTGAAGTCAGAGTCAAACAGCATTAGGTTCGTCAAAAAATAATAGACAATAGAGACTCCACGTGACTAAATCCTGGCGAGAACTGTCACGCGGTTCTGAACTCACGGACCCAATAGAGTTCATAGAGAACAGGTCTCTTTATAAGCCATATGTATATATCCGGGTTCTATGGTTATGGACAATTACATTTTAAGGTCTGGGATCCTTCAGAATCTGTTTTTTTGAGGCTTGAATTGACCCGAAGTTAACATGTAGAGGCGTTTTCCCTTTTATTCTTAGAACTTCGACGTGGGTACCTTCTGGACAACACTAGGAGCTATTGTAAAATAAGAAGAATAAAATTAAATAATTTCGGAATACGAAGTTGGGATATACATTAGTATAGGATCTATCGACCTCTACGTATACTGGGAAAAAATGTTTCAAGTCTTTTACATTTGGCTGATGGTGATTTCATTCTGCCGATGGTGATTTGACTAAACGGACCATTCGAATAAGACAACAATCAAACATAAAAGATAGCGTCGTGGCTGTATCGATGTGTGTTGCTTTCTGCGAGGTGGATTATGCACCCTTCCACCTCGCGCCTTACGCATGTTTCACTTCAACCCTGCGAGCTCTAACGCCTTATTCTACGAGCTAGATTTGAAACACCTATGCTTATCTTTGGGGTCTCTTCCAGCTAGCCAGTAAAGGCAGGCCGACGACAATGGCAATTCATCATTACTGTTCAATGACAGTAATGATGAATATCCTTTGTCTACCTTTATATTCATTACTGCTATTTAGCAGTGTTCGCATTGTTATTATTTGAGGCCCAGTGAAATGATTTTGGTAATGGGCATAATAATTTCAAGTCATAAGGTTGATAACGCGCTAGTGTTACCCTTGTGGTAATGCGATCGTCAACAGGCTGCAATGACGTTATCGCGTGGATTGTATGTTTGTCCGCGAAAATCGCAGCCCTTCTCCGCCCTCTCGGGCACTACACGATCACTAACACTGCACATGTATTCTTTTAACTGAGCAGTACACCGCGTTCGCCGGCGAATGCGTGCAGCCCCTGTCCCAACGAGCGATAACCGGCAGCCCTAGAGCTACCGGGCTCACTCCGTCCGTCCTCCTTTGCTGCATTTCATAATTAAATCCCCGCCCAACTCGGGCCCGCGCCTAGCTCGAGCCTCTAGGGGCGCCCTCGGGTGGACCTTGCGGGCGCGACCGTAGCTAAACGCGCGGTCGCGGCCGCGGGGTACGCAGGATATTTACGGACATCAGAGGACGGTGGCGGTGGAATTGACGACTGAGTAATCCAGCAATAGATTCGTCCGAAAAAAATTGTATGTTTGTTTGTGGATTTGGTTCGATAAAAAAAGCTAGATCGGCTTTAACAGGAAATTATTAAATCTTGCAGGTGTTCTCAAAGCAAGCGATGATGATGGACACCCTGATCGAACACTTCGCGGGCGAGCACCGCAAGCGGCTGGGCCGCGACACGCCCAGCGACCACGCCAACTACGACTACCACTCAGGTTGGTGGCACCACGCCAACTACGACTACCACTCAGGTTGGTGACACCACTGCCGACCGGCTCTTGGCACCGAACTAAATCCCGTGGGGTGTGGATAATTACGTTATGATATATGACCGTTTAATGAATGCGTTAGCGAGCAAGGATTCAAAATGAGATCCATAATTTTGTTATTTCTATTATTAACTTTAAACATTACATGAGGTACAACTCATTCAAAGGGCATCTGCATTGATATCTCACTCTCACCTATCTCTACTGCCAAAATACCAATGTTCGTATTGCTGTGTTTTGGTTTGAAAGGTGTGAGAGGCAGTAAAATTACTGGGTAATGTAACATAATATCTTCAAGTCACAGTGTTGGCAATGCGTTAGTGATCTTTATATTACAAGCGTCTAAAGGCTGCTTGGACGCGGTATGTATACTTGTTAATCGACCTAGTTTAATAGAAAAAAATAACACAGTGCAGCTCAAATGCACAGGGCAACAGCATCCTTGTCGCGAAAGCTGCGCTCTGCGATTGCCAACACGCTTGCCCAGCGCGACAATTGTAGGCAAAAAAAACTCTTTTCCTGGAGAGGACTGTCTCCAGCAAGTGGACTTCTAATGGTTTGTATGATGAATCATAAACCAGACCAGAACTCGTACATACAATCAGTACCCTAACAAGATGTATCCTATCACAGATTCCGGCAGCATATCCCTGCCTCCGCTGTCCCGCCCGGACTCGCCCCAAAGACGGCTGGCCAACAAACTGTCGCGGCTAGCTCTGGCCACCCACGACGGCCGAGGCAACTTGCTCGGCGGCGCCGGCGATTGGAACACCGATCTGGACCGCCCGCAACCCTCCTGGATACTACCGAAGCATTAGGTCAGGACCAGCTTATATTTTTTTTTGATAAACTTTATACATCTTTGTCATCATCATATACTAAGTCTCCTGAAGTAATTTATGAAAGATTTGCGACGAGAATTCTGCAGCCCCATTGCATTTGAGCTACGCCAATAGGGATGAATATACCGCCATCTGTCCGTTTCGATTTGTGAGTCGCCTCCTACGACACCTGGTGTTTGAACTATTCTACTCTACCTACAGTAAGCAGACATCATAACTTTCGCTCGCTCTACGATATTTCCACATGAACTGTAACTTTGTCAGAGTTCGTTATAACATATTGAGGTTCGTCATAACATCTGGTTGACTGGTAGATAATGCCAACTGGCATTAAGTCCGTTATTTGTACATTTTGTGCAATAAAGTTCATTAAATAAATATTGAGAATTTCGTTAATTTAAGGCATTGCTACAGTCAACCACTAACATTGAGCTGAAAGTATTTTTTAACAATTTTTACCATTTCAGCGAATTCAGATGTACAGGGATCTTAATCAATTCACAAAGGTAATGTAAAACAGTAAATAGAGGTCAAAATGTTAATGTTTTTTTAACAGCCAAGTAAAGTTGTCAATGATGTCAATCAAATGAATAAAAAAAAATGGCTAATATGTGAGAGATAACTCATATTGTTTTATTATCAGAAAAATAATCAAATTACATCCTTAAATAGTCTAATGTAATTAGGATTAGGTGTAAATGTTTACTTAATAAATTAAAGAATACCAAATATTTCAAACTCGTTTTATTTCACCAATTATAATATAGAATTTATAATGAAGTGTAAAATGAATTTTACCATACACAATTGGGCATACATATTTGTCAAAACTTAATTTAACGAATGTATAGAAATAGGGAAGCAAATGGACGATTTTAAAACTTGATCCCACACTAAAATTTAAAGAGATTCAGAACAAAACCAGAAGTAACTTTATCAATTACATTACATTTTAACTCATAATACAGATCTGTATTTTTTATATTATACCGTATTGCAAGTCCTTAATAATACAGTTGCGAGCCATTACAAGTTAGATATTGGCAGTGAAATTTTAAAAGATTTGTATAGATTTTATTATTGTTTTATGTATATAAATATGTCAAAATCTTTGAAATAATAGTTGACTATCAAGGTCAAAATTAGATGAGGAGATGTTTGAAGAATTAAATGAGGTTTGTATAGGTTAATCTGTGTTGTGTGCTAACATTTTTCCTCTGAACGAAACCCTCTATTTTAATAACAAATTCATAATAAAGTGTTAGAAACTGCTTGAATATTTGTCAATGCAAAATTTGAATCGATCCAAAACAAATAAACCATTTGAAGAAATACTCATTCGTTCTACAGAAATTATATAAAAACAATTATAGGGTGTGCCATTGTTGTAAATATTAAGTGAATTCGTCTTCATCACTCTAATAATTTTGGTGAAGGATCATCCTTTGATCCTTTAGCTATCAAGTGCTATAAATAAATTTCCAATGTTCGGTACTAAACGTGTTAATCATGTTACCAAAACGTGTTGATTCTATTTTTATTATTAATCTTCATTATTAAAACAAATTCAAATCAATATAAAACTAAAGGAAATAACGTCACCTCGTCTATTTGTATTTGTGGTAGTATTTCACTCGTTGGTACTCCCTGAGCAGCGGGTGCTTGTCTAAATAGTCCTCGAGGATCTTGTACCGGGGACCTGAGAGGTCCTTGTGCCGCGTCAGCCTCACCTCAAGGGTATGCACCTTGAACGCCAGGTCCGCACTTAAAAGAACAATGTTTTTTTTGAAATTGCAAAACAAATTGCTTCTTAACTTGAAAAAATTAACCTTTTGGAACAAACTTAAAAAAAAACGTTTAGAAAGATACATATCTTGAAAAAAATATACGTTTTGGAACATACGTATATTTTAAAACGTATATATTTACGAGTAAATTATCTTATTCAAATCTTCATAGGTTCAAACTTAGGTTTTAGGTTTTAAAATAAAATTTAAGTGCCTCTAGAGTAGTTAAATTACCTAGTAGCGAAGTAAGCGCTCTCTTTCTCGGGTGTTAGGATAAACTGGTTGGCCAGATACCAGAGTCTCTTCGTTTTGTATTCTGAGTTCAACTGCAAAAGAGTTAAATAATGTTTTATTGGTTATAGTATGGTTAGCAACAGATCAACCTACACCAAATCTGACAAATTGTTACAGTTCATTTTTAACTCAATGGCTCGCATTTATAGACTAATATCGATTGCGAAGTTGCAGATTTGGGTAGATTTAATTGATGCTGTGTGTACATGCTTCTCGATACCGAGAAAGCAGCAAAATTATAAATTTACCAATGCTTGCTCTAGCCAAACTATCCAATTTTTTGCGTTTTTCTTAGTAGATTTTGACAAATTTTACTTTGTTCCCTTTTATTTTTTTTTCAGCGCTGGACGGATTGGCGAGAACATTCATCTAATGAAAGGTCTCGCTAATGCCTCCGTCTCAATGGTCGATTGTTGATTGGTAAGATCGGACCAGGTCCGATCACTTGAGGCCGCCTCTGAGACGGGACCTCTGCACGAGTGGCTGTCGTTCGGAATAAAAACGTTATTTGTAAAATAGGAAGATTGATAGAGTCCGGTCGGTATTCACCAGTCAGGAACTGCACACGTCTGTCGGACGCCGCCGAAAGAGGTATACTGCTCAACCAAACCAACGTGTGTGAAGTGTCTATAATTGTAGAGTGCCCTAGGGCGACTGAGGAAGGCATATATAGAGGTTCTGCTGTTGCAGTCCATACCACGTTTATTCACAGTGGGGTCAAAGAACCTACCATATCAAATCTCTCCTGTACAATATTCTGTCTGGCCAACTGCTTCGCTTTGAAGTCGTTTATACACTGCTCTCGAACCAAAGTCGCTTCTTTGACAGAAAGCGGGACGCCCTTGCCTCGGCCCGACCCGGACATGCGGGCGAGATACGGCGCTAGCGGGTCGATCTCCGCTTCCGTTTCTCGTTCGGTTATCTCGGCTTTCTGAGTTTCCTGATATATATTTATAATTTTAGTACGTACAATGTTAGTTTGGATAAAAAGGATGTTCCTCTTAGTCAAAGAAATTTTTAAATAAGTCCTACTAACTTTACACCCCTGCAATTCTTGTGTAGCTAGGAAAGTTGGTTTTTTATTGTATTTATTTATTTATTATTAATATAATTTTACAAGTTATCCCAATTTCACTATTATGAAGTTGAAACAGAAATTAACTTATTCTACATTGAGCTTAATTATTAATGATTTGACGTTGTCGACAAATACGCCAAAATCCGGGTGAAACATGAGGAATGCGTAAAGTGCCTGCTGCATGCGGCATAAAGGTGATTGCGCACGCGCTACAGTACGTACCACATGGCAGAGGCGCAAACAGCCGATTTCTTCGTCCGGATCGAATGCGCATATATTTGTCAAGCATAAAATGCAACAATTGCCTTACACGTTCAGGCGAGTCTACATCTCCACGCAATACTGCCATAGCCATTGCAAGATCTCACTAGACTAATAAAAAGGATCTTGGAGATATTTGAGAGAGGATAATGTCCTCCTTTATCTTCGACTTCTGCATAGGATTTTAGATCGATAGCATAAAGTAGACATTTAGTATAATTAGGCACATAACTGCGTCGTTTACCATCATCAAGAAGAGTAATCGCCCGAGTAGGGATTCTTGGTCGCACCGGATGGCGTTAGATATGCTTGCGATACATAACAACCGTGGCGAAAGTTGAAGAATATCGCAATGAATCGAATCTGAATAAATAGATTTACCTGTTCTTTCCAACCCTTTTTGGCATCCTCGTTCCTCTCTGTGTCAAACAGCGCGACACGCAACGTGGGCTCGGTGAGTTCCTTGTGGCGGGTGCGCAAGTAGCCGGTGACGTCGGTCTCCCGGTCGCGGATGTGCTTCGTGCTTTTGTACTCGCATTCCATGTTTTCACAGAGCGCGTAGTACACGTTGAGGGGACGGGGCGGCTTGGCGCATGGGTCCGCCTATATACCAATTACAGTGATTAAGGATCCTGATTAGATAATGCTCTAGGACCATTCCGTGGCCATATATGTGTAAATGTCTTGCACAACTTTATCACATCCCCGAGGAACTTGTTATTCCGAGAACAGTTCTGATATCTAAACTAAAGCTAAAGTTACTCTCATCAGAGAAATTTTATTTTAATTTTTAAAGGAGGGTCCTTTTACCACCTTAAGGGATATTTTCAAATATTTTACGTGTTTTATGATTTTCAATGTAGAACATCCATACTGAATTTATTTCGAACAACTACAAAAACGACAAATTTTCAAACCAAGTTTGAACCATAGTCTATTGACGTGAATTTTCGAAAAATCGTTCTTGTTCTTCTATTTACAGAGACACACAATTACAAAGAAACATTTACAACTGAAAGATATTTCCTTTCATTTTACTTAATATATCCTTACTATTATTATCTATGCAACGACGTGTTTATCTGTCTGTCAGGCTTTCACGGATTAACCGGTACCTGGTTTTGATGATATAATTTTGATGATCATTGCACAAACACAGGCTAAGCTCTAGATAAGAACCTAGAATATTTTATATACCAGAAACGTTCTCACGCGATATAAAATAATAATAATACATGTAAAATATGATAGCTATCAAAGTTAGTAAATATCGTTTATAGCTTTTTCTCTACGCTACTAGAGTTTAATACATTTTTATAAGTACGCAATGCGAAACAATAATATAAATGTTTCTACTCACAACATATCCTGAAGTCTTATCAGGGTAGAACAGGATTCTGCCCCCCGTCTCCGCGAGGTTAGGTTTGATGAAACTCCTTGTGTCATTGGTGACAAAATTATATGCGTAATGGTACAACAGATCAATAGTATTCTCCTGGACATGGAAGATCTTCTTCCAGACGTCCTCTCTGGCTGGCACTGATGGGTTTCTGCTAAAGGTTTCAGTGACGTCTTTCAACTGCCTTTTGGGCTCTGTTTTAGTGCCTTCAGAGTAAGTTATCAAGCGAGATTCGAGTCTGGAATGTGATTATTTCAACTTGAAGATTTTCATCAATAACATTTTTATGTAAAATGACGCTGAAAAAAAACCACTTGTCCTATCAAAAGGTTATCAGATCTCATGCAGAGACGAGCTTCAGACTTTACACACATTAATTCTACAAAGCTTAAATTCACAAACTCTCTTTAGTCAAAATATGTGGATTGGCCAATTCGCTGCATTCACATGGGCGTAAGGTGAAAAATGTATTCACTGTTCATTATTACTGGTGATAACTCGTTCTCACCTATTTCTGCTACCTAATAGCTTCGATCTGGTTTGAAGGGTGATAGAGGCAGTGAAATTAATGGGTATGGTGTCACGGCTTCAAGTAAAAAGGTTGGCAATGGGCTAGTGACATCCTTGTGATTCACTGTTATTTAATATCTAGTAAAGAAACCAAGCCACATCGCCTCCTGGCATGAAAATTGTCACAATGCGAAAATAGCTGTTTCGAGAAAACAGCTTATTAGTTTGGTTATTGTTAGGCGCAAAATTTAATAACACAAGTATTTTTTTTGTGATTATGTCATTTTGTACCTAACATGTTCCGTAACACTTATCTAACCGGGTAGCGACATATTTTGATAAAGGTCTTTGTGAAATAAGGCCTTGTAAAGTTAGAACGTATAGATAGTGTCTAAAGGTTGGCCTTGTAGAGTTGGGGCGTTTAGAATCAGAAACTTGACCTATTAAAAAAATATATATTTCTAGAATCTGTTCTTAGTCATAAACTTATGAGGTAGACCACATACAAATGTCGTTGCATTGATAACTCGTTCTCACCTATTTCTGCTGCTTAATAGCTTTGAACTGGTTTGAAGGGTGATAGAGGCAGTGAAATTAATGGGTATGGTGTCACGGCTTCAAGTGAAAAGGTTGGCAATGGGCTAGTGATATGCTTGTGATATCACGAGCGTCTATAGACTGCTGTGACGCTTTCTAACACGTATGCTTGTTTGTAGAGAGGCAGTATTAAAATGCACTATTTTATGCAAGTACCTGTCATCCCTTTTCGTGTAATATTCGTCGAAAGTTAGCGGCGTGCAAACAAGTTTGGTCAGATGATCCAGCCGCGCATAATAGTTGAATTCCAGGGTGCGCTCCCCTTCCACCGACGTGGTTGGCGCGTCCATTGAATACACATGCTCTGGAGAATATCTTTAAATATAAGATTTTGGAGATGTTTGGAAAATTCACTTGCTGGTTTAGTGTTTATTATTAAATACTAGTAGCGCCTCGCGGTTTTACCCGCGTTAAGTTGTAAAACTTTCATACGAACTTTGCTTTTTACATCCTTAAGAGAAGATGTTCAAAAAAATATTTTACACGTATTTTATGTATACTGAATTTTTTTCGAAAAACTTTAATAACAGCAAAGTTTGATACTTTGCACTTTCATTTTACCTTCTTGGGGGTGAATTTTAAAAAGCCCTGCGTAATTTCAAGTTTCTAACCCTAACTTAAGGCCTAAACGCCTTAAGTTGATATGTCAGTTAGTAAGTTAAATCGGTCAGTCAGTATTTCCTTTTATATATATACCTACAAATAACAAGTGCTTCGAAAATAATATTAAAATTATTATATTGAATTTCAGCCTCAAAATATCGTACGTTGCACACATAGCTTTTACCAGGTACTCTGGCACGGTACTGCCAAATACCAGTGCTCGCATTGCCGTGTTCCAGTTTGAAGGCTGTGGAATTAGTAGTTAATTTATGGTTTAGGTTTAGGTTAGTTTGGCGATGCGTTAGGATACCCACCAAACGCATTATTTTTTTAATAATAAACTTAAAAACCGCGTCTTAAAGTTAAAAAAGTAGTTTTATTATCATGTTTGTTTGTTTGTCAACTTAGTAGGTATTATAAAATTAACCAACGCATTAACACATATTTTCTACGAAAATAAATATTCGAAAAAATTTCGAAATCTAGAAAGCGACTACGGTACCAAAAACGACAAATGGCGATATATCCATCCGAAAAGGCGTAGTTAAAATGCACAGGGCGGGGATGGGCAGCAGCATCCCCGTAGCAAAAGCTGCACTCTGCGATTACCACCACGCTTGCCCAGCGCGGTAACTATGAGATAAAATCTTTTTCGGGAAGCAGCAGTTGACTTACAACGGCTGACATGGTGACATCTTAATTCATAAACTAAAATATAGAACTAATGAATATTTACTTAAAATATGTTCTCGCCTGCCAATCTTGAATGTTTCTCGTATTTCTCGCTTGACGTGATCTATCTTGACAGTCTCCATTTTGTCTTCTCTGTGCTTGTACCACTCATACCTTCAAAAAGAAATACTTTAAATATTTATTTATTTAACTTTATTGCACAAAATGTTACAAAATGTACAAATGGCGGACTTAATGCCAGATGGCATTATCTCCCAGTCAACCATTACACAAAACTGAAAATATATATATATATATAAATATATAGTGGTGCAGGCAATATATATACAAAATAAATATACGTGGCATACATATTTGTATAAATAAATGCATATGATATAAAAATATATATATATATATATATATATACATACATAAAATAACGTACATCAGAAATAGGGTTATAAAGTTAGAGAAGCAGCATCAGTAAATAAAATACGGAGACAGCGTTTCAGGTTAAATTTGTTTGGGGATTGCTTAATATTCAACGGAAGCTCGTTCCAGAGTCGTATAGCTGTCACTGTAAAAGAGTTTGTAAAAAAACCAGAGTGATGAGAAGGAGTTAAGAGCGAAAGAGTAATAGAAGAACGGAGATTACGTTCGTGAGAGGAAGATAGGAATTGGCATCTGTCCTTTAAGTAAATTGGTGCGTACGGATCAAAAAGTATTGAAAATAGTGCGGTTAGAACTCGAATTTTGCGACGTTCTCGAATGGGATGCCAGCCGAGAAGAGAACGGTAATGGGAAATATGATCCTATTTACGCAAACCGAAAATGAAACGAAGACAGTTGTTTAATAGACGATCCAATTTATTAAGGAGAAATATGTTAATAGACAGAATTTTGTATTTGATACTATTAAGATGGAGGTGATCCTTCTAGTTGCCACGTTCATGAAGCTGAATCTAAAAACAAATTCGTATCGAAGGCGATTACTTTCGATTAGATTATGTTGTCACATCTTGTCCTCAACTTTTTATCGAGAGTGACAGAATGAGCACTTATATTCAAAAGGTTGTATGTTAAAAAAAGAATTCGAACTTTGTGACAGTTGTTAAACAACTCTGTGTTGTTAACGGATTGGTGGACTTGAAAACATTTTTGTTGCCTATGGTTTCGCTTGCGTGGAATTCCAGTGTTCTTGATAAATCTCAATATGCGTGATGCTCACCTTATATCAATGAAAATATTTATACACATGATTGCTTCTCATTTCCATCACTTCGTTTCGTAATGCTATTAGAGTTCAATGATTTTGTTTTAACAAACTTCAAGAAGTTAAGTTAAGTTTTTTTTTTAAATAGAATCATTTACATGTAAACCGATGAATCCATACGACCATTTCAAGTTTCTATTTCATGACAAAAATGGATAACAGTCTTCTTTAAATGTATCTCCCAAATTGGTTCAGTAGTTGTTGTCAAAGAACAAGAGATTGAAATTCATATTATGTATATTGAGATGAGATTATTTTTTGATCTTACGTCAATAGAGGCACAGTAAGTGCGTAGTCTTCGAATATCTTCACCCGTTTCACTATGCCGTCCTTCTCGAAGTAGTGCGCGAACTTTTCCAGAAGCACCTTTTTGTAATATATGGCTTTGTGGCTACCCGGATACCTTTGTTCGTACTCTGTAAAGAAACAAAATAATTTTGAACTACGAAACCATTTGGTGAAAATAGCAAATATATTGAATAAAACAAATGTAATACCTTTGAGAGGTTTTACTTAAAAAAAATCAACTTTTTTCAAGTGTCAGGCGTGACTCAAACCCAGATTTTACACATAACGGAAAAATTATCATAAATATAATTTAGCATTTTCTATGCATCAAATGTCTCAAAGTTATTAAGTATCCATTTTTTCTTTATCGGTTGCTTTAAACTTGTAAACGTTTGACATTTGAGTGTTTAAAGCATGCAACATTGAAAAAATGGTGCTGACATCTCACGCAACAAAAAGAACACTAGGGAAAATTTGAGCAAGAGACTCAACACATGAGACTAGTTCATTTATTTCTAGTAAATATTAAATAAATATAAGCCAATCTACATGAGACGGGGTCTCTGATAAACCCTATTGATATTATAAACGCGAAGGTTGGATAGTAGTTTGTTGGTCAATTATGTCATAACGGATGAAATTTTGCACAATAATTAAATATAAACCGAAAAAATTATGGAACAATTTCTGGACCGTGCTTATATTTTTTGCAGTAAAGAATTCAATGATTTTTAAATCTATATCTTAGGGATCAAAGCTGAATATCATATAAATAGGTACATACAATTAAAGGTGACGAAGAAAATTATTTGGAAATTAATATTACTCTTGATTCAGTTAAAATATCTTTTAATAAACACTTCTTTATCTCACCAGGTCTTATGTCAAGCATTGTTTGGCCTTTACTTGATAGCAGGCATTTCAGTGCAGCGGTTCTTCATAGTTCTTGCAATAGTGAACTTCGAAGTGTCTTGTGTTATTTTCCTCATAAATAAAATATACTTACCATAGACCAGTTAGCTGGTTCGCGATAATTTTCAACTACCTTTCCTAATATATGCAGACACTCACCTGCGATTAAATAATGAAATCAGAATCCTTAAATCAGAAATGAAATCAGAATATTTATTATATAGCAGTTTAATGAGGCAATAGCCCATTCAATATTGAACTTAAACCTTTTCATAATTTGTTGATTAAAAACATTTCAAAGTATAATTTCTCCAGCGTTCTTGTCCACTATCTTCCGCGGACACTCATCATCTACTGCGCATATTAGTACAATTTACTAGCAAAGTGGTTCCAGCATTTCAAGGCAACCTGATCACAGTTCATCTTCTTAGTAACTCTTGACACTTGGAGTTCAAAGTCCTCATCATAAATTGCTTCTACGACTAACCATCAGTTGAAATGTCCAGTTTTTCCACCCAGCTAGCAGGAACGTCCAGATGTTTCTCAGTTTCGGTTGCGGTCCGCTTGTCACAGGGATCGATGCCCACCATCTGCCGGCGGTGGTAAGGCTCGCCAGCGAGTAGATGCTCCCAGCACTCCAGGTTTGTCAGGTCATAGTTCAAAGATCCTAGACCATCTTCGCGGCTTTGTAGATTCACCTGGTAGAATAAACTGGTCAGGCTGGTGGTACACAAAACAACAGATCAACTTACACAAATCTGTAAAAATTCGATGATCATTTTTACTCAATAGTAACCGCGTTTAAAAAGAGAGTGAAGTTCGATCTGTTGCTGTGTGCATTATAAACTTAGAAAGAACATTATTGAATTATCTAATTTAAATAGGCTTAATAAAAAAAATGTTATACCTAAATGGTTTGATATTAAGTAAATGGCCCTAACAATACACGCTTGTATGATTTCAAATTAAAGTCTCACTTAGATTAGTTTTCTTTGTTAGCAAAATTCTGGCATATCTAAGTCACAAAAGCATGAAGAATTAGAAGGTAAAGTAGAGAACTTGATGTTAAGATAACTTAATGTGCTCCCCTTGAAGTGAGATCTGCTCGTTCTATTTCTATTTTTAAGAGAATGGTGAAGGAGTATTATCTGTCACTTTGATTTTACTTTTTGATTCTGTCACTTTCCTTGTTCTGTAACTTTGTCTATATATGTATTTGAATGTATGTGTATTATATGTATGTTTATTATTATGTATGTATTTAGGTACTAAATACACCTTAAACTTCCACCAGCTTTAACATTATTTCAATCTAAAGGATGCCTCCTGTAAGAAAACACATTTAGCGATAAGGCCGCCTCTTGTACCTACTATTCCATGTTTTTGTGATGTTCTTGTGTTGTTTTCATTGGTGTATAATAAAGAGTATATTATTATTATTATTATAAGTATTTGGTTCAGGTTTTAAAAAGGCTAAGACTAGATTTAATCGCTTGTAGGATCTGGGAGGTAAATACTTTGGAGACTGCCTGCTCCTAACCTTTTCGTTTATCATTCAGCTTACATATATGACATGTGTGTGAGGCTTACTCACGTAATAATTCTCATTATTGTACACGGAGTCGAGATGTTGGTAAAGCGGAGCATCCAGGGGGTGTCTGTTCCCTTCACTGGGCTCGATGAAAAAAGGTTCCTCGACGTCCATGAATCCTGGCAGCACGAGAACCCAGGCATGCGTGCGCCACCCGTCTATCTGGTCTGATGGTGGCATCTCTAGTTCCTGGTATTTACAAAATGTACAGTTGAAGCTACAGAACAAATAGCAAATTATTTATACTCATCAGGGTCAGGAGCCCGGCTTTCTTTATCATCAGACGAAGGATATGTACGTGGAGTAAACGATGAGTTTTTTATGAATACAAATAAATATAGAGGCCTATTTAAATCAGAAGGGGCTTAATTGGTTTGTATACGACTATATAGCTCCAAATCGTCCAATTTTGGTATACCAGAATGCATTAATGGATGTATTCTTATGCGTCTTCCACTTTCTCAAAGTCTATTGAAATCCAGGTATAAGAGCAAAAATTAATGCTTTGACAAGTCTGTCAGGGAAATCTATTAGATTCACTATCATATTTGAAATACAAGATGGCATCATTGACCTTTATAAAATGTATTATCGAGGGCATAAAACAGATTGATAATATATTTATTTTATTAAAATATTTCTGTCATTAAATGCAAGCTCCATTCAACTGACCGCAATCTTTCGCTGCCTCTGATTTTCAATCTTGTCCAGTTCTGCTTGCTTCTTCTCGGCCTCCTTGCGGTCCATTTCTTGACAATACTTGGAAGTCAAGTCTGGTAGTGGCACCAAACGGTACCGAGGCTCTTCTTCGGGTGGTGTAATTTCTTCTACTTTCTGCAACGAGGTTATATGTTTACAAACTTTTGTGATTGTAATTAACCACAAATAGGACTGCTACCGCGGCACACGCGGGTTTAAACGGGGATAAGGTCATTTATGAATGGTACTGAAATTGACATCTTAGTAATCCAGCATTAGGTTCTCCAAAAAATATCTTCAAATACCTGCTGGTCGTCAATCTTATCTTATATTCATTCTTATTGAAGAATCTAACCATGATATGAGGGTATTCGTTGGCCCATTATCCCAACTGCATTGCTTGGTATGTGGCAACACTCAAAAACCTAGTTGGGGCGTAACAACTACATCGTGTCAGACCAGACTCAGCGCAATTCTCACCTCAGTCTCGTCAGGTACATCAGGGCAGATGGTACGGTATCTGATGGCCATGCAGACGTCCCTCTTAGCGCACCCCACTACCACGTAAGCGTCATAACCAGCACCAATTAGCCACGAGACCAGAACGTGGGCCAGCTCAAAGGGGTTGCCGCTGCGCCTGATGATGGCCGTGTATGGAGACATGAGGCGCTCCGGCTGTAAATGAAATATACTTTTTAAAACATGCTAGGATTTAGCATTTACCGAAGTTTGATACTGAGTTATAAATATTATATGATATGATAGTAAAACAGAAGATATGTTTTTTGATAGAGGGCTGGTTAGACTTTTATGAATATTTGAATTTCGAACAAGTCAACGCACCTCTGAACTACTTAACTTTAACGTACTTAGAATTGCCTAAATAAAGTTTCTGCTATATAGAAATAATTGTAAATTATAGAAGACTATTAAATGTGACCTCCAATCCTATTCATTCATCATCATCATCATCATTATAACTATTGGAATCCACTGTTGGACATAGGCCTCCCCAAGAAAACTAATTTGCAATAATTACCGCACTGAGCAAGCGTGTTTGTTGGCAATCTCAGAGCGCAGCTTTGGGGATTGGGGATCCTGATACGCATCACCGTTCTGTGATTTGAGGTTCACTATTACGGCCCAAGTTGGTTGCGGCTGCGCGGAGGCGACTGCGGCGCTCGGCGCCCTTAACGCAGTATCAAACGCCGCCGATTAATATCGGTCATAGGGTTGCGGTGAAAAGCTTTATTCGCTTCCACCCGCTTTTTCTTAACATTCCATAGGAATGTTTATTTTTTGTTTTGGTAGGTTTCTTTAGATTTTGCGGCGGGAAAAATTTTCGCTTCCACCCGCTTTTTCTTAACATTCCTTACGAATGTTCATTTTTTGTTTTGGTAGGTTTCTTTAGATTTTGCGGCGGGAAACATTT
>JACJUM010002496.1:4026396-4038399 GCA_020976665.1 Heortia vitessoides
CAAATATATAGAGCGGAAGTGAATGGAAGGGTTGGTATAGGACGACCGAGGCGAACATATCTTAACCAGGTAGATAATTTATTAAAGAAGAGCCAGGTCAGAAGTACTAAGAATAAACGAGCGTGTATGAATAGACTAATGCGAGTAAGGGAAGCGAGAGAGGTATGCCAAGATCGTGACAAGTGGAGTGTCTGCCTACACCGATGGGACACAGGCGTGATGTATGTATGTAATTAACATTCGTCACTAGGGAGCGTCATCTTCATCGAGTAACATAGGATATATTTTATTTCATAAAATCATTATTTATAATTCTCACAAGGACATGAACTACATAGATGAATCCGTGCAGCGTTGCTAGTGAAACATATACTAAAGTAACTGTTGCTAGGCGCATTTGCCTATTAATTATTTATAATAGAGTATGGTGACCCTATAGCTAGAGTTGCGCCGCACCTGCATGTCGTTATCGATGCGGGCAACGGGCAAGAGCCGGTATCGATTCGCCGTCCGCGGGGGGCGCGAGCTTCGCCTGCGACGCGTACAAACGCCACTCATGCGAGCCCGTGCTGCGCCTCTAATTGAATAAGATGGGACATTTTTTTTATCGACATCGATATTTTGGGATCTATATTTTTTTTATCGACTGCCACCAGTGTTATTAGGGTTAGTAGATTAGAGTAGACTAATAGATCAGAAAAGTGACGTATATATTAATTTTATGTTATACCTCTTCTAAGAGATGTAGTTTTTGACGTGACAACGTCTTATAATTCGACGGAGTAGGCTGCACGCGCGAAAAAACATGACTCATGCGGCGTTACCCCGCTCTGAGGCGTTATGGCTTGAAGAGCAAGCGAGACGAGCGAGAGGCATAAATCGGCCCCGCGTTCGGCAGCGTTCGACATTTGTCCCTCTCTTACTCGAGTGAGCGATTAAAACGTTCTTTTGAATGCTTCATCAGTATTTTCTTATGACATTGTCACGTTCAACTATCGTCAGTAAACCGACTTTACAGACAACCGATTTTTTTATTTTATATATATTTACAGGTCGACAAACAAGTATACAGTCTGCGAGATAGTGAGCGTTACCGTAACCTAAAGACGCTGGTAATATCACAAGGATATCTCCATCTATCATCTTAGAATCGGAATACAGCAATGCAAACACTGCTATTTAGCGGTAGAAATAGGTAAGTGTGAGGTACCAAAGCCGAATCAAAATCTTTGTATAAGGAACCTTTGTATATCTCAAGTAAATGTGCCTTTTTATTGAGTTTTTATTTCGTGTAATAAATGCATTGCTGTGAAAAGATCCTCGACCTGGGCGGTGGTGAAACTGCTAAAGGATTTAAAATAGCACATATATAGACAGATAATATTGGCTACTCTATTTTTTTACACACTCCCTAGGCATTAGGTATTCGGTCAATTTTGGTTCGAGTCAATATTCGTCTATTATGCTACTGTGTCTTGATTCCAGTGCTACCTAGAGAATATTATATCTATACGTGCTATTAATGTATCTAAAGCTATACAGTATAGAAGTAATGAACCCAATAAGTACTATTACTGAAAACATTTCCTTAAACATTGAATAGTTTTTGATTCAAGAGACGCTCATTTTGATGAAAATTAAACAAAAATTATATTATCCACTAACGAAATTTTAAATGTACTGCGTTCAAATTATCCCAAAATTTTATTATATCACTGCAAAGCTGAACCTTAGTGTGTTCTAAATCTTTAAAATTATTAATGCATGTGGATATATAAACCCATAAACAGATTTAAAATTCGAAACAAATGCAAATCCGATCACAAAATAATACAGCCACACCATCAAGTACGTAGAAACCTTCACTACAATACTAAAATAAAAAGGCCACACATAAACCCTGACAATAAAACCATGAGTATCATTTTTTTATCGATAAAATAAAAATAAAAGCGTGGAAAACGACCTCCGCGCAATAGGGCGCTTCAAGAACGGCAGTCCGCGCGAGTGATTTGCGCCACCCGCCGCCGCCGCGCGGTCGCGACGCGCCTAGTGATGCCGCATTGCTCATTACCTTATATTATATCGATATTTTTTTTTACCCGTAACTCAATCAAATTAACATAACCAATCCATTGACAAAGATTTTCTCATGTAACAAAAATGAACATTAATAATTTGGTTAGCGATCGGAACCTTAGCGAACAAGCCGTATCGGTTGGAGCGTGTAAACACGGTCCTTTCTCAGGGATACTCGCAAACAAAGGACTGTTTTTGTCACACGGCGCCGCCCCCCGGCGAGCGGACCGTGCCGTGAAGCGGCCGCGGGCGTCAGCCGCGGATCGATATCGCCAGCTCCAGATCTCGGCCTACGCGCCCGCCTCGGCCATTTGCCTACCTCGACGCCTCAGGCTCGTGTGTACATAACCCCCCACCCGCCACCCTAGCCGATACACCCCCGCAGATTACCGCCTACAAAGCAAACTTCATTGGTACGTGCATGCAATATGCGCAAGGAGCCCGAATTGCGCCTTCGACGGCCTTAGATTGCTTTGACTCGCCTGATTCCCATGTCCCAGCCAAAGGCTCGCTCCGACTGTTTCTGTGTACGTCTTGGACCGCAATCACGTTAATTACTAGAGCGATACGGACAAGGAGCCGGCATTATCTTGAAAGCCGCTCTATGTTACCCCAATTTGCGGCCGAAATAGAAATTGAAGATACAATTCATGTACGATTGAATACGTAATGACAATAACATATCTGAATGTAAACTAATGAGACTGTAGCATTTGCCAGCGGATTATGTATACTGAAGTATAAGTAATTAGTACACATATTGGAACATTTTTTTGACTTTCTTTCAAATTAAAACGGATATAAACTAGCACAAAACAAACGCATGGTAATCCTTGACGCGAGTTCGGTATGCTCATGTCACTGCAGTATTAACATTTCAGTACAGCTTGCTGACACTTGATGCGAGCGCAACTAAAGCCGCACTATCCGACTGAATAATTTAACACGTTCGTATAATATCCGCACCAAAAAGATTAGGCTCCATTAAAAGCGCATTTCAGTAATTAATCGTTCATGAAATACGCCCTAATATGCATACGGTGGAACAAACAAGAATGAATATCAATTGGGAGGTTGGGGGGCTCGTAAATCGGCCAAGTGCAGTCGCTGGCGGCCGCTAGTTCGAAGGGAGCTCGGTTGGAAGAGGGAAAGTTCCCATTTACATATTGGCCGCTGCGAACTCCCATTCAAAGTTCTCAAGCGGCGATGGCTCGAGTCATATCTACACGCCGTTACTCGCAAACTTTTGGCTGGCCTGCCAGTGGGCGATAGTATCGGCAATTTAATATCGGGACTCAATCAAAGCGATGACCCCTTCTATATTTTTGTGGAGAGGCTTCATCGGGAAGCATCGCTCAAGGATACGAATATTCTAGAATTCTAGATACTTAAAAAACACCGTCTTTATTCGGAATCTAAATATCTACCTAACCATAAAATGCCAAAACATATACCACATTTATTGATAATAAAAGAATTGAGATTTAACGAATGTATGAAGAAAAGTTGATAATTCAGCACGAGTTTTACGTTTTGCCTTTCTTAACGAGCGAGAGTTGCATAGAGAAATTAGATTGGAAACGTATTTGCGATCGGCACGAACAAGAGGAAGCGTCATCCCCTCCCATAATAAAACAGAGCGAAAAACAAACAATAAAGATCTGAATGAAATGAGTACGCGCACTGAATCTGAATGAGTCGTGCCGCGAGTGTCGGGCGGGCGCGTGGCGGCGAGCCGTGCTCGCGGATATTTTTACGTATTTCAATAAAGGCGCGACATCTTTAATCTAGGGATCGGGTAGGGGCATAAATCTTGCAGGTCCGGGGCGAGTTTTGAATCATTTAGCGTGGCTCGGGGCCCGCGCGACTTCCGTCCGGCACGTGCGCGCCCCCGCGTCCCGCCCGCCCCCGCGCACGCCCTCGCTTACCACCCGCACCCGCGCGCGTCTGTCTTGCCGAGACAAAGGGGCGATAGTGCCGCCGATAGACTCTAAATTATCGATAACAATTATCGATACCACGTTTATTTTATTCATACCTAAATATAAAATTATATGTTTAATTGACGTGAAATATGTGAATAAACAATGTAAATAATTGATCTGAGATATTGTTATACTGATTACTCATGTGAAAGTATGATTTTTTCGCCGATCTGGTCTAATGTACAGTTTTACTACCTGGCAAACGCCACAACGATTTGAATTTTTTTAATCTATGATTTCTGTATAGCATGTTTATTGTATGTTTGTAGAGCATGTTTATTGTAAGTTGCTATTGCTAATTATAGGTTTCATTTCGTCTACCGCCAAATAGCTGTGTTTCGCATTGCTGTGTTCTGATTTGAGAGCTAGACAGTAAAATAAGTAATTTGAAATAATAGTGTGACATAATATTATCTTCGTCTATAACGTCACAAAGTTATTAGTAACGCGCCAGTAAAGGTTATTAGTAATACGAGCGTGTATAAGTAATGACGCATGATGTGCGACCTGATCTAATAAATAAAAAGCTATAAAATAGTTATATAATTCAGAAAGTAAAATAACCATATATATGTTCTAGAATCAGGAAACGTAAGTATAAGTCAGCCTAGAATATTGTAGTTATAGTATATTAAGCAGATTTAACCCCAAATATTCTCGACAGTCCCCGATCAATCCTGTCGCATCCCTAACGCACGACGTCCGAGCCGCCTCTAATTTGAATTCACGGAGACTCCGCGACGCGTCCGCCGCGCCGGCCGCGCCCGACTTAATGAATCGCGAGGGGTGGGGTGGCGTGGGGTGGTGGGGTCGATCGGACGGCCACCGCATCCTCCGCGCGGATAAGTGACGCCCGTGTTGCTCCGTACATAGGTACATAGGTACCTTATGTACCGCCACATAGCGGCCGGCCTGTACCTACGTAACGCTCGCCAAATTTATGTCCCGCACATGTCTAGAGACCGCGGCGTACCTTCCGAGGGATTTTGCGTGTTTACGTACAAACGCCCGCCGCAGAAGATATTCGAGACGGAATTTTGCGTGGACCCTTATTGATGAGTTGCTTGCCCGGGTCCCCTTAATCCGGGCTATGGTCGGCGAACGAAAAGCGCGATTTTGATTAATCATTAACCGAACCCTTTTTGCGTGGAAAATGTGACACGTGGATCCCTTTTTTACGAGGCCCCCATTTTTTTTTATTCTCTTTGGGTTAACGTGATGACTAAAATAAATAACTTCATTCGCGTCTCATTTTATGTTACACCGTAACTGAATTAGATTCTAGATTTTCTATCATAAGAATTTTCCGATATATCGACTAACAGAGTCTCTATGTAATTAAAAACTTAATTCTTTAAACAAATTACTTCAAAGGTGCCAGTTACTACGTGTAAGCAACCTTCATCCAATTATATGTACCGGAAAAAAACTATTTAATGCAATTAAATCATAACTAAGCATTAACATCTATACAAAGCTAAGATATCTTTCTAACTAATTTGCTTTTAAAGAGAGATTTTATTAAGGCTGCTTCATATACATACAAATAAGTGTAAGCAAAAAATGTCGTGTCTTTTTATACAAATGGACAGAAACATCTAACATGTTTGCCGATCCTAAGCTGCCAGTAAACAAAAACCTGCTAATGGGCAATTATGCAAATGTCCGCCTCGATGACCAATCAAATCGCAGTAAATTATTCGGCCGAATACGCCTGGGCGAGTTTCGCTACGATATCGATACCTTTATTAATATATCGATGCTAATGGCATCTCTAGCTTTTGTAGCGTTGGAAAAACCATGCATGGCATAATTGGATTGGATCTATGTAATGGATCAAAAACAAAGACACTGTTTGAAGTCACAGTAGTTTTAAATTAAGCTGTATATATGATATGCAAATGCTTAAAAAGATGGCGATGCAATCATTCTCAAAGACTTATGTGTCGGATTTCATAAAGAAAAAAAAACATTTATCTAATTTCCTATACATATAGCAATATACTTTTCTCTTATACCACTAAAAAGCTTTTCCGTGAGAACAATAGACCATCGTGGTATGCAGTAGGAAAGTTACTTGTAAAAATAATAGTGAATATTTAATTTTTGGATTGACATTTCATCCTTTAAACTTTTTTATTTTGAATGCTCTTTATGTATTTGTTAAATATTGTGTGCAATCATTTTAAAAATGTATAAAGTAACAAATAAATAGTAAATGTTAAAATTAATGACTCGTCATACGATTAGCGGTAAAATTCAATTAATAGTATTTTAATGACGTTAAATAGTGGTTTTACTTTAAGGAGTGACCATAGAAGTGTTGCAAAATAGGTCTCACCTCTATTTGTTGTAAACCTGATGTAATATAACAGAAACGTCATCGTCATATTGACATTTACGTAAAATTATCATTTTTTAATAACATAATTACAATTTTATTTTTCGTATATCTGTGTAAAATTTTAAATATATTTGTGCTTATCATTTTGTATTGTATTGTTTGTTTTTCACACAATGTATATTGTTCTAAAATAAATTAAATTGATTTTAAAGCCGCGTACATGGTAAAAATATTAATCTTTATGTAGAAACCTAAATATCTTATTTGTTTCTAATTAACTTAAAAAAAAAGATCGATATTGTTTTTACTTTTCCAGTAATGAGGCATGGACGTTTGGTACGACGTTGCTTAGATTGGTCATCATATATAACGCGGTCTGTAGCTGTATGTACCCATAGATCGTTTAAAGCGAGTGGGGAAGCAGTAATGAAACATAATTTCCGATTCACGTGTCCGGATTACTCCCCCTGTGCTCGTCAGTAAGCTCGTCCCGACCGTGGGAACGAACGCCCACTTACCATAATGAATAGATAAATTATTATCCGATAACAGACAACATGGAAAAAAAATTAGGGGCAATAGACGAAAAAGTTCACCTACGCTTACGTGCTCATATGGGATAGCAGGTTAGGTCTTAACTTGAACGGGGGTTCAATTCTAGATCCAAGTAATCACAAAAATGTTCTTTCCTAGTATTGTACTGGTCTGCCTGAGTCTGGGAGATGTGGATACATTAGTTGATTCGTCGTTTGGTGTTTCGTAATGCAAGGTAACTTTAGTTGGTGTCACATATCTCCGCAGGTGGTGACTGACATATCTCCGTAAGGCCTAAATTATAAGGGCTAGGAACTTGAAATTTTGCACAGAGGTTATTCTATCACGCAGGGAAGAGGCAGGCACCCCTAAGAAGGTAAAACGGGGGTGCAAAGTTATTGCGAAACTTTGCTGTATTTAAAGGTATTCGAACTAAATTCAGTATTCTTCATTGAATGTTATGAAACAAATGTACAATATTTTATTGAAAATCACCCCTTGGGGGTGTAAAATGGACACCTCTTTTAGTGAGTGTGAAATATCTAAAATTTAACGCGGTTGAAACGGCGGGCCACTGCTTCTAAAAGATAAGAACAACAAACAAAGAAGCAAATCGTAATTTTTTTGTGTTCAGTCCACACCAAGCCATCGGAGCCCAACTCCTAATTAAACATGTTTTTGCCCGCGGTCTGTCCTGTTTCGCACGACCGCGTCACTCTCGAAGCGCCTCCATTATGTTCTATAATCACGCAATATCGATTTTGGCCGTGCGTGCGCCCCGCGCGTGAATTACTAAGATTACCACATGTTAGGGGATGTGGGGAAGATTGCACTGGCCAGAGGGTTCACTGTTTAGCATTGTCTCATAAAGAGTTTTAAGCAAAAAGTTCTCATATGGTTCCAATGCTACCAACTCTGTGATCATTGCCACATAACTTCTCCAGCTGGACTTAGGCGCATAATAGCTGGGATCTAAAAAGGTGTGATGGGAATCGAAGGGAGTAGCATCGCGACCGGCATCATCATTCATCATTACAGCCATTGGAAGTCCATAGCTGGACATAGGCACCCTCAAGAAAGAGAAAATTTTGCTGATAATTGCCACGCTGGGCAAGCGTGTGGGCAATCGCAGAGCGCAACTTTCGCGACGAGGATGCTGCTGACTATCCCCACCCTATGCATTTGAGCTAGACCAATTTGAATGGATATACCACCAGCTGTCGGTTCTGGTACCTTAGTAAAATGATTAGTTAATATAAAAATTAACGACACATTCAACACTAATCAGTAGGCAAGTTCTGTAACAGATATTCCATCTACGGTGACCAGAACAAAAACAGTTAACAGCTACAATAAAAACTGAGAGTGACTATAAATGTGAAAACTGAGTAAATGCACGCTTACATAGCAATAAAATAACTCGTAATGACACCTGTTGCGGCACTAAGGGTCGCTTGTGTTTGAACAAAACACCCCACTATGCCACTAGGACAGTTTCGGTGGAGTTTGAGTTTTTTTGTAGGGCAACACTAATGTTAATTTGTATATGGCAATAATACTATTGATAAAATATATATTTCTTATAAGGCTACCCTGCTATTTAGTTACGTAATGGTTATAATTATTGATAAGAAAATACAGTCAGTAGTAAATTATATTAGGATCGATATAAGTCTACGTTATCAAAAGACAGCTTAGTATCAAAACATCAAAATTTAATAGAAAACCGTTTAGAAATATAAAAAATTACAGGCTAATTTTGGAAGGTGCCTAAGTCATTGTTATTTTTAAATATTACTTTAGAAGTCGCATACATATATCTCTATATTACATATACTTATCACGTCTACTTTTTGAGTTGCTTATATTAAAGATGAGCACGATGATGGGATAAACGCATAATTCATACTTTATTTTAAAGTAGAGAAAAATAGAGAATATACAATTAATTAATATAAAAAAAGTTGTTTCAATAGTAAATATGCCAAAGAGAATATTTCACAATTTGTGATCGATTTACTTGAAAATGGGACTTTATGTAACTTTTCGTATTGGGAAAGTATGAATTAAAGACATATGATTTTTGCATCAATTTTTTGTCGAGCAGTGCTATTCATAATAAAGGGTCTCAGACACAGACTTAATTTGTTTTTTGCAATTTTTAATTTTTTCCTCCAATTACCGGCTATCTTTTTGCCTTGTCAAAATCTCATGAAATTGAAAAAAAGTAACCTCGTCATCATATCAGCCATCGGAACTCCTGAACATAGGCCTCCCCAAAAAAGAAGGATTTTAGCTCGTAATTGCCGTAAAACAGAATTGTGTAATAGGTGCTTTCATAGTAACTAAGTTATTTTAGTGACTTGTTTTGATGTCAGGCGGGACTCGAACCTGCATCTTTCCTATACCGGGGGACTGAAATACCGTTGTGCTACCGAGACCTAAGCATTTATGTCAAACTTTACCTGGTATGTTTTTTTTTGTGCTGAGAACCCAGTGCTATTTCTTCAATGTTGTAGGTTACTGCATACAAACACACAAATTTCAAACTTTTAGAACTTTGAAGGAATCGATAAAGAAAAAATAGTTACTTAATTAGTTTATTTATAGAAAACGCTAAATTATGTTTAAAATGATATTTATTAGAAAGAACAACTGACATAGATCACAGATATTTTTAGATGAGAAAAAATAAGTTGTGAAACTTGACTTTAATGCCTTTTTTAGTTTGTTAATAGACAATAACCTCTAATGATATATCGTCCAGTTGTGCAATTACGTTAATTTCTCATAATTAATAATGGTCTGTACATGGTCATTATTTATTTAGTTCCATATTGTTTGAAATTTTACACATTTTTGCTATGTCGAACTTCAGAACTACCGTAAATACTTAAGTCGACTTCTTACAACTTTCTCTTGCCCATATTCACTACCAAGCAACATACCTCACTTTACAGTTCTCATTTTAAGTGTTAGAGGGCGCTGTAATTGCTAGGTTTTTTGATTTTCTGTCCTCAAGACTTTAGATTCCTCCGCTGCTGGACAAAGGTCTGGAAAGAGTGTGTTTACCCATAATTGTGGGGCTGGGAAAGCGTGTCAGTAATCGCAGAATGTAGCTTCATGATGGGAATGCTGCCTATTCCTACTTTGTTGTGTTACTATTTGTGCTACTCTGTAGTCTGTGGATATACCGCCACTTGTCGCGTATTACGCAACCTGGTGGAGGGGGAGGTACTATTATTTTCTTCACTACTATTTGCCAACCCATGTTGCCTACATGCGTACTTATTTAAAGAACACAATCAAGTAATTGCCCTATAGTGCATTCACAAAAGTTTTAGCCCGCATAGCGGGTGAAACGCAGGTGTCTACCGCATGGCAATGAGGGCCCGCGGGAGGGACGTGCCTCCCAGCACTCCCAACTGCGCGCGCGCATCCGCTAGTGTTGTGCGTTTTTCAATAAAGACGCTGAATATGTTTCGATTTGAGTAAAATTCAATATAGTTTGGATTTAAAACAATGCATGGAGGTGTAATTGCTTTCAAGGATCGCATACTATTTGAGTTAATGAAAGCTATACAACGCAAGTATGTTTCCAAGTGCAGTAGTCTAGAAACCGTAAAAATAGTAGAAAAAATCCACTTGACACCCTTTAGACAGGATTCGAACCAGCATCTTTCTTTTGTTGAGGGACTGTATTACCGTTGTGCTACCAATTATTTTTCCAAATGTTTTCTTTTGGCTAAAAAATCAGCGCCATGATGCAGCATCTTCAATGTTGCAGTTTGAAGCCTGAGGCAAGTTGATTTTCCTTTTAAATATAATTTAATATGAAATAATTAGCATTTTACTAAGTATTATGAATATTTATATATTATAGTACTCCTATATTACAATGGCAGCTGTCAATGTAAACACTGTCAATGTAAAAATGTATCAATCTAACTTTATTTAAATTATTTCAATGGTCTGTTTTCTAGGTTGATTTTATATAATACGCTTTATATGTAAAACACTGTAAGCAATATTAATAACATAATTATGATGCCAAATACAACAACGCTAATAAAATAGAATGACAGATGCCAATGCACGTGTACATTAACATCTTTCATTCAGTCATTCATCACAATAATAGTGTCTAATTCCCGACGATAGTCAACGCCGCGTCACTATCCCGCATCGCGACCGCGGTTTCTTCGCGTGATAGCACTCCCCGGCGGCGCGATAGCCGATACGATCTCGCGCGAATGTGCGTGACCGCATCCTGTCCCTTCACTCCCTGCCCCGCGCCCCTGGGCCCCCTCAACGCGACGCGCGCGGGCCGCGTGTCCGCTGCGCGCACGCAATCAAACTTCCGCTGTGGTAAAGTTGCGGCTGGGCGTGGATGAACAGTGATGTAATCAAATTGGACAATAATTTTAACATACTGTATACCAGTATTGTTACATTGTACTCTCTCTGTATAATCGGTCGTAGGCGACCGATGTAGTGAAACAAACACAAAAATAAATAAATGCACACAACATCTCTTACATTGACCTGAATCCGTGATAAGTTGCGTAATCCGCTTGAGTATCAGACAACAGAGGTACTACAAATATAATACTTTAACATATATTTTCAACGCCCAGACACAGAACAAACACAAATGTTAGTCCGGGGTTAAGATGGAACACTAACATCTTAGCGCATAAGATAGGAACAACATGAATGCGCCCTCGACGGATGTCGGGCCCGTCATCATATGCCCAAAAATGCAATTGTAAACAAAAAAACTCCAAGTTAATAATCTATGATATCTTACGGTTAATACGATGATGATGAAGTCAGGGTGAAACGAACTCGAACGAGTTTTTTGGTAAATTTGTCTTTTCCCCATTGGCGTATTTAAGGTTAATTTCAAAGAGGGACTTGGCCCTGGCCTTGACATGGTATAGCCGATGCTATGACGCACTCACTCATTCAGTCGACACTCAATGTACCTATATCCTTTCGAGTCAGTAGCCCAACATCCTAGCCCTGGAACACTGGGGTGGGCACAGCTGATACTTATCA
>JACJUM010002496.1:4056085-4066435 GCA_020976665.1 Heortia vitessoides
ATAGAGGTACCATTCTGTTTTGCCGGTAGCTCAAGGCAGGACGCATTTAATTTTAAACTAAACTTCTAATATAGAGCCAGAGCGTGAAGGGTTTTATACTAACTAAGAAAATACCTATGATGGAGTCATACAATGTTTGAAAGCGGATTACTTTGACTCTAGCAGGTAACTTTAGCTCTTCCACATGCATATTCAATTCATATCTGGTGGGACGACAATCAAGAACATAAATAAATAATCCATGTAACATTTTCACGGGTAGTAATAATGAAATTTTAACAGTGCTGTGTCCAAATAAAATTTCTGTGCATTTTCTTGCTGCTATATTCTTGTACGGAGCACTGGATATTTCGTGTTCGCTGCACTATTTTGTGTAAAACCTTTCTCTTGCTCCCGCCAGTTTCGTCCAATACGCCAACAGTTCTAATCACCGGCGGTGACCGGCCGCGCGTAAATTACGTGACATCGCCACTATATTTAGACCTCCCACCCCCTTTCTCTCTTTCAGCGGTGTAGAAGGCGGGGGATCGCGGATGGAAGGTTAGGGGTCCGGGTTGAGTGGTCAGCGGTAACCTACGCGTCCTTCGTAAATGCCCGCTTAGGTAGCCGGGAGCGCGCTCGCAAACATAAGGGTTAGGTTATACTAGTGAGATGAGACGAGCAGAAATGAGCGGGGCAGAGTTGCTGATTTTGAAAAGATCTTAGCCCCACCTTCATTATAATCTACAACCATATATAGTTGTTTGTGTGTTCCTTTTCCAAAGATGCATTGTATAATTTACGGTAGTGTTCCGGCACTATAGAATAGTACCTTCCTTTGGACCAGATGTCATACAGGGAAACTGAGGTAACGCAACCGATAGACGGTGGTGTATCAACCCGAAACAGGGTAGGTCAAATGTAACAGGGTGGGAATAGGCAGCGGTATTCTCCTCACAAAAGGTCGTCTACTGGGTACCTCTCTCTCATCTATTTCTGGCGCCAAATAGCAGTGTTCGCATTGCTGTGTTCCGGTTTGAAAGATGAGAGAGGCAGCAAAATTACTGGGAAATGTGACATAATATTTTTAAGTCACAAGCTTGCCAACGCGCTAGTGATATCTTTGTAACTATGAGGTGACGCTTGCCGTTATATTTCGGAGTCTGATCAATAAACCTGACTCCAAGACAAGTCGCTTAAAGCACATGTGCTATGGACATTAGACAACAGAGAAATCACAAATATATATTTAACACCCAGACAGCACACATATTCAGCATAAAAATGTCTGTCCTTAGTGGGGATCGAACCCTTGGCGCATAAGATAGAGGTTGGCGCATAGATCTCTACCATCTATGCTATCGAACCCGTCACATTTAATGATAGTAAAGTTCACCTTAATATTAACGCGAGTGTAACAGAACACGAGGAATTCTATGAACCCTCTGATCCCATACGGAGGAATCCACTGACACTGGCCTGCTGCCAGGATTTGAGCTGGTCGGACAAATGCCAGTTAGTTTCGCCGCTCCTCCAGCTCCGCTGCACTGAAGTCGCTACCTAACCGCGCGCCCTTTGTAGCCCCTTCTAAGGACAGGGCTGGCTTGAAATGGGACCTGATTGATTGGATGAGCACTTTAGAGAAATTTGTATGCTAAATTCTGGAAGTTTGGGTGGTAGCATTGTGTTCAGCGCGGCCGTACCTTTGGCGCTAACGGTTCTCACTTGGCAGATTATTTAGACTATCTATATAATCCGATATTCATACTTTTTTCAAAACCGATTTAAAACATATATATAAAATACAGGCCGTGTGGTACCGGCAGAGTAGAATAGTGCCTCCCCCTGTATCAGGTGTAAGAGGTGACTAAGGTACCAGAACCGTCAGCTGGCGGTATATCCTTCCAAGACGGTGTAGCTCAAATGCACAGGGCGGGAATAGGCAGCAGCATCACCGTCGCGAAAGCTGTGTTCTGCGAAAAATTCCCCCTTTATTGGGAAGGCCTCCAGCAGTGGACTTCCAATGGCTGTAATGATGATGATGATATAAAATACAAATAAAATTGGAGTGTCCGTTTGTAATATCCAAATATCAGATTTTTAAAGTGTTAGAGTCGTTAGGTTCTGGAATGGGACTAAGTACAGGCAACCGCAGTGGCGTAGGGCGTCCACCCACAAGGTGGACAGAAGATCATTTGGGGAAACTAAGTTCAGCTGTGGGCGTCTCATGGCTGATAAGATGATGACGATGATGAAGGGTGGTCTATTTCTATTTTTCTATATCAGTATTATTATTTTTTATGACGTGGCATTAAAATACTACAAACCCCTAATTTCTAATGGTATCATCAATACAGAACATTAAATGAAAGGCTCAATAGCGCAGATGGGAGTGATCCTATCTTGCGTGCCATGGGTCGGTCATCAACCGTTTGTCTATTGCTGAATATAAACCTCTCCAAGAGATCCTATTTGACACATTTAATATTTTAAACTTATTTTATGATCATGATGTCGATAATGATTATGGCAACATCTGTATTATGGATACCGATTATAATATTTAATAACGGAATCATTAACTAATACTTAAATACATGCGTACAGACAAACACTAAAGTTTATCGGATAAACGTTTGCCTTGGGTGGGGGTCGAACTGATTTTGCACCAGATGAAACTATTACCGAATGTGCCCGTAATGTTGCAGTTGAGTTACATTATTCCGGATGGATACCGTCATCTATTGGCTCCGCTACCAAAGACACCTGGTGCAGGGGAATGTACTATTCTACACAGCCTGTACCCCACGGCTGCACTGAATAATAATTAGATTTTAATGTCTCCTGTACTGAACTCAATATTCCTTTTCAAGTGACAAGATTCACATCATAGGATGAACAAGGCAAATTGGCTGCATTAAATGCGCTTTATTTTACAAAATCCGAGCTTGCCTACTTTGTATATTAAATTACAGACTACCCGGCATATCTTGCGAGTTGCGAGTACCGACCGGCCCCCGAATCCAATATCCTTTGCGTACAAGTAATAACAATCGCGAACGACTATCGGCCTCGCGTAAATTATGCAAGCCCTTGCCAACCAGCCGTCAATCAATAAAACACACGATATTCAACCTTATTTTCATAGGCTAAGGTTAAACCAGGTGCGAAGTATAAATGTGTCCGCGAACGGTCGCCGTCGTCGTCCGCGCTAATAGCAAAGACCCCTGCCGAATCACGCGTTCGGAAATAAAACTGTGTCTAATTGTGCCGTAGTTGTATACAGGCCTTTATATTTAATTCGTTTCTCGATAGGTTTATTCCGGCTGGAATGGTTCTGTAGATTTCAATATCACGTGTTGCGTTCATGCCACGTGGCATTGGAAATGGTTTATATGTATGTAAATAAATCTCTTTCGTTGGAATGAGAGTAAACATTTAATTCGTTGAATGAATCAATGAATGAAGCTAATGAGTAAATGAATGGTTTCTCAGCATCATAAAAGTTCATGATTGAGGTTTTTCTTCTACATAATCCAGGAATATGTATATCGACAATGATAGCGATAGTGAAATTACTATAATTGTCAAATCTATACTAATATTATAAAGAAAAATGGTTTGTATTTCTGTCTGTAACGTATGGGCTGAAAAACTACTAGACCTTTTTTGGAAAATCGTTTCTTAAAAGAAAGCTACATTCTTCCAGATTATCATAGGCATCATAGGCAAATCATATTACATTCTACAAAATATCTCTACATAATATGGAAATAGATTATTGTATGTTTGTAATAAATACAAACATACAATAATCTATTAGGTTAAAGGTTAAAAACCAAAGGACCCCTTAAAAAAATTTTACGGGAATGGGAACTCCAAGTACCTACTGCATATAACTGAAGACGGCAGAGGTGGAAATATGAAAGCCTACATCGGAAAACGCGTCAATCTGCATCTAACTCTGCAATTATTAATGTCTATGGTATGTATATTAGACTATATTAACCTGACAATATATTACATCCAAATTTGACATACGTGTCTTGACATTTGACAGATATTAAGTTTAAATTCTTTGTTTGCTTAATAAAGTTTTAAGTATCGAATCGTGATAACGTCATCGACAAAAGTATGTAAATGTAACATGCATCAAAAATTTTAATCATATAATGTCGGGAAATCCTAGGTTTTTAGCTAAGAGTATGTGGGTTTTGGAGCCCGCCTCACAGCCTGTTCGCACTGACGTTTTTTGCCAGCTATTCCATTACCGAGTTTCCGAACGTAAGAACTTTCCCGCGCGCCCGCCGCCATCGCGCTGCGAGCGTCGTAAACTTATTTTTTCGAGGGGCACAAAAGCGGGCAAGGGAAACGAAACATTCTGCCAACATGCACCGATCTAACTCGCATCAGTTGAATACAGATGGTCCGATCAATGCCCATTTTAAGACTATATAATTTAAGAATATTTCAGTTGACCATTGATCCTGTTGTCCAGTTGCCTACGGACTATCAATGCGAGCGTGTCTTGTTACCCGTTTTGCATGAAAGTGCGTTATCTGTAAATATTAAATTTACGGGCCTAATTCCTGCGCCTCCAGCCCAAAGTCGCTAGTAAAATTCCCTGTTATTTGTTCTGCCTAGCTCTAAGTGGTGAAGTGACTTGTGCCACTTTTAAACTGTTACATACCTTATTATTTGAGTGTTTGAACTTACAATCGAAATAAAGCATCCAAAGGAAACATCTTATATTGATATATGCAGTAAAAATATATGAATATGATTTAGCTATTCACGAAATATGGTTTAGTATATTCATGGTTTAGTGTTAATACAAAATTTAGTCATATTTCCGGGAAATGCTGGAAACCGTTTTAAGTGAAAAATCGGACACGGCCTTAAATATTCTTCATAGGTATGTGAGGAAATTGTAGATTAGACAGAAGTACCTTTACCTAAATCTGTCAATATTTCGGAAACTATATTAATCTATAATAGCAAATCATTGAGTTCAAAATTGACTGTAAAAATTTGACAGATTTGGATTGGTTGATCTGTTTCTTATCGTTCGGGTATGTTTTACATTCAATATAGTGTTGCCTATTGGAGACAAATCACATCTTTATTGACCATATGCAAATTAATAACTCCAATTTACCATTGATTGTTTAGAAAAAAATAATAGGTACATATTCAGCATGTATTTCTCTGGAAAGTAAAAGATGCGATTCGGCCCTTCTAAAATCTAAGAAAAAATGTTTTTTCCAATAAATTATTATTATTACTCCTATATTTATTATTGTTATTTCATTATTTTATCTGACCTTTAAAAATGTCAATTTTCTCACAAAGTTCTAGAGCCGTTATTTCTTTGAAAGTCTTATCTATGCTCGCGACTAAGCTTGATGAGATGAACAGTTAACTAATTCAATCCAGCCGCCATTTCAAATAGAAACTGACGCAGTGACGTCACATTTGAACTGAAATAAGTATGCCGCATGCAGAATGTGTTAAGTATGTAGATGTACATGTAGCCATTATCGTCACTGAACGGCGACGGCGGCGACGGCGGCGGCGGCGGGAAAACACCGCGGAGCGTACCGCCATAATTATTATCACCTGACACTTAACTTATTTTTATAAATAAGGCATGGCCTTGCATAGAGGTCGATTGGGCATTTTGTGGAATTAACACATATAATTTCTAAATATTTCTAGTTGTTTTTTAAGTATAACAGATTTGTTTGTTTGTTGGGATTTAAGTTAAAACTGACCTTTTTTTATTAAATTTATGTGACATGCAATTAAAATTAAATGTTGCTTATCGGCTTTAACCATTTGCGTACATCCCCATAAATCGTTATTGAATATTTGTCTGCTATTTTTGCAGTCCGTCAACGGGGGGGTGGTGTGGGGAGTGAAGGGGGGCAAAGACGCGGGCACCCTCGCCCACATATCTCGCGTGTGTCCGCGGCATAATTCACGGGGCCAGTACACGCGCAATTTGCGCAGGGTTGCCACAGCGGGTTATTGAGTGCTTAATTTGAATAAGTGAGAGCCCTGAACACTTAGCTAACGGTTTTACGTTTTGGACGACTGAATGATTTTATGTTCGTATGTTTTATATTGTATGAGAATTAGTTTACATTGCACATTAATGTATTATGTAAAATATAACAATTATAAATATAAAAGAAACAGCAATTTTTAATGTTTTCTTAAAAGCGTTGACTAGAAACATTAATGGCGCACCGTTTTCTTTGTAATCAAAGGAGCAGTGAACCAAAGGAGTTCTGTAGAACTATTTTAACAAAAGCTATCCGCATCTGATCACCCAACGGCGTAGCAAACCGCGAACCTGATAAGTGTTGCTCGAAAGCAGAAAAAAACGGCTACGGCATTTTTCAACATCAAAGGAGTGAAATACTTACGCAGTAGATAGAGTAGTTTATCTAGTCTTGCCAGCCCTGCGGCGGGCATTAGGCAGTAGGGGGTCGGGAGGGGGTCAGGGTGGGGTCGGGTAGGTAGGGAGGGGGGGCCGCGGGCGCCTTGACAGCGAGCGCCGTTAATTCCTGAGCGCTCCTCGCGGCCGATTGACAACGCGCTCGGAATTTATCGACGCGCACACTCGCCGCCGCGGTGTGGGGATGTGGGGACGCCGCTGTCGATGTTTTTCAATTATATGCTTTTTCTTTTTAATCATTCAGCTATTTAAATAATAAAACTACTTTTTGAATAGTATGAGTAGGGAACGCAAAAATGTTTAAAAGTTACATATTGGATTTTTTTTGCGGCTAATTATTTTTTAACGCGCCTGTTTAATTTTATCGTACTTTAATTTGAATTTTAAGTGATTTTTAATGACATGATACAATTTTAGGTTAAGATCTAGTTATAAATAAAACCAGTTAAGAAAATGCACAAATAGTAGGTACAGTTAAATAAGTAAAAAATTCGGGACGTGAGGAGTGAAAATCTTAAAATTTGTATGACATTTTGTGATAGAACTTTCATTTATGTATTTGAAGTCTCAATTATTTTCTACGTGATATATCAATGGTAGGAAGTCTCTGAATTAAGTTCCGAATAGATAGATTAAAGTAGAATGACTGCACAAATATCTAGAACAGAAGTGAATGGAAGAGTTTGGTATAAGACGACTTAGGCGAACATATCTTAACCAGACAGAAGATATACCTATTAAAAAAGGGCCAGGGCAGAAGTACCAGGTATGCTAAGATCGTAACAAGTGGAGATCTAGAGACGTTCTCACACTTGGATGAAAATATGTAATATATCGTATATTTATTTTTTATAACTCTACCAGGAATAATTGAAAGAAGTAACTTTTACTATATTTTATAACACTTAGCATTCTCTCTATATCTTAATGGCATATCAAAAGGAGCGATAGTTATTATTTTTATCTACGAGTCTTCTTTTATACTAACAAGGTGTGAGGTAACGCTAGGGTAGTACCTCCTACTGCACGACGTGTTATAAGAGGCGACGTGATATACCGCCATCCATTCGAAATGGTGTTACTCAAATGCAACAACATCGGGATGGTCAGCAGCATCCCTGCAACTTAGCTGCGCTTTGCGATTACGACGACCTTAAACTGTTTTTTTTTTTAAATTATTTTATTAGAGAATGTCGACAAACAAGCATACAGTCCGCGTGATAGCTAGCTTCACCGCAGCCTATAGCTGCTCGTATTTTTACACGAATATCACTAGCGCGTTGCCAATCTTGTGAATTGAAGTTAACTTGTAAAGATATTTTGTCACGTTATTTAGTAACTTCACTGTCTCTCTCATAATCAAACCGGAACACCGCAATGCGAACACTGCGTTTGGTAGTGGTGATGAGAGTACCAACGAAGATAACTTTTGTATAAGGTTATACTACTACTTTTTATACTACTAGTACTATGTCTAGTTAGGTCTAGTAAGGTCTATGTCAGTATTTTGAATACGCCTATATCTAGCAGTGTAGGTTCTACTAGGTTATATTATAACACTTTTAAGGCTCTTGAAAAAAATAAAATGTTTTTTTGGAGTAATTGCAACATTATTCACGAAACGCCTATTGTAGAGAGGACAATCGAGACAATTGGCAGACGACAATCGAGTAAATCATCTACAATACTGTTGTTTTCCTTCTTTTTTAATTCTTCAGCATACCAGCTGTTGTATGTCCAATGCCGGATGGATATAGGACTCTTCGAAAAAGGGAATTTGCCCATATTTGCCAAGCTAGATAAGCTAGCAAGAATGCATAAATGTTAAAGTCAAAAATATTCTTTATTCAAGTAGGCCCATTACAAGCACTTATAAATCATGATTAAAATGACTAATAATAATAACATTAATAATATCAATAAAGAAGTGATTTTAAGCATATTTATTTATAACAATTAACAAGGGTTTATAAAAGTCATCTAGCACAGATAATTTCGTCAGGCCCACCTTAAACTAGTCTGTGCATCAGACGAATCTTAAAACTAAGTTAACTGTAGGTAAAAATGCGACCCACCGGAAATGAACCTGTAAGAAAAATTGGTGGTAATAAAGGAAAGGTTCTACCAAACACCACCAATGTAGTAGCGTGGCGTTGATGAAACCCCCACCGGCGTCGGCGCTAACAAACCATTGACCTAAAGCTAATGGTTAGAAAAAGATACTCAAAAAATGTTTAACCTAGAAAAATCTACATTATCTAGTAACCAGCTATTCATTCCAGCAGGATTGATAGGATAAGGAACTACATCATTAACTCAAGCAATATCGTGGACCAAAAACTAGTATAAATTAAAAAAAAAAATGACAGCTAGACATTAAATTTTATAGTATAAACTAAACAAAAAAAAACCAAACTATCGACGTTGGTAATCAATTAAACAGTCACAACCCTACCTCGTCTACTGCGTTCAGTTACCAACGTATATACTGTGTCTATGTACTAGAGGTAAATAGAGGCTCGCCTTTTAGGTCTAAAGCTAGGCAACCTAGCCAAGCCTGAGTTCTCGTGACAGTGCGTCTGGGTACTGTCGCGTAGCAAGCTAGATGAATATTAATTTAAGTTTGCCTTTTAAGGCTTCAGAGTAAATGTCAGACAAGCGAACATATGTTATGTTTTGTTCTTATCTAATTCTTCATACTTCATGTAGGTTGAGACGGGCCCGATGGCGCAAATGGTAGTGAACCTATCTTACGCGCTAATACGTGGGTTCGATGCCAACCAAAGAATTTTTTTTTATACATAGACAAAAAAATACTATGATGATATTTGTCAATTAATGTAAATATAATCATAAATATAAAACATAAATACATATGTCCTGGTTGGGGATTGAAACTACGACCCTTGCCGTACAAGTAAAGATAAGAAGCATTTGCACCATCGGGCCAGACATAATATTAGTATAAACCAATCAATAATAATTCAAATAATCTGCTAAATTAAGAACATTTGAAAACTCATCGGCACTGACTGTATTTCCAAACATCCGTTTATCACACGCAAGCGAATCCGTAGGCTTCAACTAAAAATAACTCTCGCAAAAAGACACGTGCTAACTATCGACACCTAAAATTCGATGTCACCGGATTTGACGTCACTGTACTCCATCTATAAGTTCGGCGTAAAAAAAGGTTTTATTCGTCTATAACATGCGTGACTGAGTACTTTCTTTGGCGGATGATTCTTTGCCGCGGGGTACCGGCAGAGAATAATAGTACCTTCTCTCCTTTGTAAGATTCAACTGAGCTCCTGAACAGATAGGTGGCGGTATATCAATACGAGACAGCGTAGTTCAAATGCAACAAGACAGGGATATACAGCATTCCCGAGAAGCGACGCGCTGAGATTGCCAACACGCCTGCCCAATCCCACAATTATGGGCAAACATCTCCTGATAATAAGAATGGTGTGTGTATGTATGATATATTCTTCCTCGGCTGCTATAATAATGCTTCACACCCCATTTTCCTTAAGATCCACCATCAAAGGTAGTCTTAAGCAAATGGGATTATCTTAAGAGATGTATCAATATGGCCATCCGATTGTTCCATACAATACATACACACGCCAGCGATGGCCGACCATACAAACTTGAAGTTATGGTGAGCGAAGTAATTTGAAACAAGACTTAACCCTACCTCTGGCAAGTCCGTACAACAAAACATTACGGGGTCCTTTGCTACTCGCTATATCGCGACTCACCGCGGTCACCGTTAAGGCTCTGCCCGACTACATAAATACGCTATGTAATATAATAATTAATAATAATAATAAATTTACCTGATTCCGTGATAAGTCACCTAAAGCACTTGTGCTAAGGATATCAGACAACAGAATAATTACAAA
>JACJUM010002496.1:4073306-4110673 GCA_020976665.1 Heortia vitessoides
GTGTGGTACCGGCAAAGTAGAATAGTTCCTCCCCCTGTACCAGACGTCGTAAGTGGCGACTGAGGTACCGGAACTGATAGATGGCGGTATAATCATTCGAAGCAGTGTAGCTCTAATGCAACAGTGCGCGAATGGGCGGCAGCATCCCCGTCGCGATAGCTTCGCTCTGCGTTTGCCAACACGCTTGCCCAGCGTGGCGATTATGAGTAAGTTTCCCTTTTTGGGGAGGCCTATGTCAGGCAGTGGCCTTCTCATGGCTGATATGTGCTGACATGAGGTAGACCTCATACAAAAATCCTCTGCATTGATACTTTACCTATTTTACCGCCAAATACCAGTGTTCGCATTGCTGGGGAAGGGTGAGAGACACAGTTAAACTAATGTATATGCAATTATGGGCGAATTTCCTTCTTTTTGGAGAGTTCCACAAGTTATTAATTGAGTTTGATAGTAATAACATTGATTTTGGACTAAAAGTCTTAATTGAAAATATTAGATTTCATATGGAGTTAGAAGGCTGAGATATCTTGTTGCCGGAGTGCGCCGGTGACGTTACATGCGCGCGCCCATTCAAAAAGTGCCGCTTTACGAGCGCCGCCGGTACCCCCGTATATTGTGCATCTCGCTTGCCACGTATAGAGATGGAAATTGGATGGCTATGGCCATGGAATTTCATATACCAGGACGAAGTTCTAGGTATTTTCGTCAATAAAAAGGCAGGACAAGTGAATCCGCCAAAGAAAAAATAACTAAAAGGTGCCTCTATTTTAAATTTACTGCGGACAATCAATAATACAACACAATTGAACAGTATATAGAAGTTATACGACTGGCTTTTAGCTAATAAAAAATAAACAATAAAAGTTACATTTAAAACGCTAAAACGGGTGTTACTGGCCGAATAGAACAATACCTTCCTGGTACCAGGCGGTAAGAGGCGAAAGATACACTGGAACTGATAGATGGTTTAGCATTCGAAATTATGCATTTCAAATGCAAAACTGGACTACGTTTGGCAAAAGTAACACTTTCGTGGACCTATGCTCTGTGATTGCGACCACGCCTGCCCAGCGGGGCAATTATGGTACAAATCACCTTATTTGAGACTAATGTTCAACGCTGTCTATTATATAAAAAATGTGTCTCTTTACAAATGTGCTCGGAAATGCTAAAGCATCGTCAACCATATAGAATCTAGCTCGTATTGGTATAAATAGATATCGCTTGAAAGAAATAAATGTTACTCATATAGACGTTTAACGATAAAATTCCAAGATTATAATGTAATTAGATTTATGTATCAAACATCAATTTTTTTACGCTCACGTCATAAAGACTTTTTCTTGGCACGACGCAAATCAAAAAAGTTTTGTACAGGTGCGCGCAGAAGAGCAATTGTTGTTGGATAGCGCTGAAAATCTCACAGAATCCAATTGGTTTAGCAACTCTACAATATCTAGCCACGCAATAGTATTCCAGTCAATTTTTTTTTTTTATTTATTTAACTTTATTGCACAAAATGTTACAAAATGTACAAATGGCGGACTTAATGCCAGATGGCATTATCTCTATATCTCCCAGTCAACCATTACACAAAACTGAAATATATATATATATATATATATATATATATATATATATATACATATATATTCAGTTCCAGAGTCGTATAGCTGTCACTGTAAAAGAGTTTGTCAAAAAACTAGAGTGATGAGAAGGAGTTAAGAGCGAAAGAGTATTAGAAGAACGGAGATTACGTTCGTGAGAGGAAGATAGGAATTGGAATCTGTCCTTTAAGTAAATTGGTGCGTACGGATTAAAAAGTATTGAAAATAGTGTGGTTAGAACTCGAAAGCCAGCCGAGAAGAGAACGGTAATGGGAAATATGATCGTATTTACGCAAACCGAAAATGAAACGAAAACAGTTGTTTAATAAATAAGTTTAAAGGCAAAGGTACTGGCGACCAAGCATTATCATATCAGCTATATCAAGTCCACTGTTGGACACAGTCCTCCTATTATCTACTAAACAAGCGGACTGTATGCTTGTTTGTCCACTTGGTCTAATGACAAAAATTATATCATCTGTGTCCACTGACCCAAATATTTGTATCAAGTCGACATCAGAAATTGATAGAGACAGTCGACAGACATTTTTAATGATTCTAACAACTGACTGTTTTAATAGAACACGTAGACAATACTCCAAGCAGTCTCTATGCCAACCGATTGCCTTCGACACGTAACTAGTGCGTGGCGTAGCAGGTGAGCTGAGTTTACGAGCGCTCGCTAACGAGTGCGCTCATGTCTATAAACCCGCAGTAAATACCTAACACTTGACGTCACCTCCCAATTCTTGACGCGAACCTGATGTGGTTGTGCCGTCCTATCCTAATAATGGTATGGATAAAACTTCAAGCTCATCTGCCGATATCAAAACGGTTAAATATTTCCGTGACAGATGCTGAATAACATCTTCATATATATAATTCTTTTTTTGTGTATGCACAAAACTCTTGCCAATTAGGAAGTTAGGTTTTAATATATTTGGATAGGAGGCAAATGAGCCATTGCCATGAAGGTACCGGCAGAGTAGAATAGTACCTCCCACTGCACCAGGTGTTGTAAAAGGCGACTATGGTACCAGAACCGACAGATGGCGGTGTATCCATCCAAAAAAGTGCAGCTCAAATGCACAGAGCGGGGGTGGACAGCAGCATCTCCGTCGCGAAAGCTGCGCTCTGCGATTACTGACACGCTTGCTCAGCGCGGCAATTATGGGCAAATAACCTCCACACTTGGAAAATCCTATGTCCAGAAGTGGACTTTCAATAGTTGCTGTGATAAATGAGCCAACGAGTCACCTGATGGTAAATAGTTAGCCATGCACCTCCTCGAGTCACCTGCAACCCCAAAGGAATCAAAGGCGTTGCAGGCTTTTAGTAAGATAATAGATTTTGCTCTTAAAGGTCCCTGAGTTATAACGTTCTTGAGTTTATTCCGTAGAACATAGCGGTCCTAAGGAAAAAAATGGCGCATAAATTGCGCAGCGATTGACCTCCATGCATCGAGAAGGTAGGATTGGGAGAGGTACGATGTAGAGTCATGTAGATATAAAGCCATCTACGAGACTCATTCTTTCGTATTTCATACAGCTGTACATTGTAAAGCTTTCTCCAAAATAACTGAGTACGCAATACATTATACATAGTATATTGCATTAAGCATCCTGAAGAGGTAGAGTACTATCCACTCTCGGGAGTTATCATCTGGTTACCTCTAAAAAAGAGAAGACCGCACGTGGGGTTTGCTACAACATTATTGATTGATCCAATATTATTGAGTGATTCATCTGTTGTGTCCTCTGTCCATAACACAACTGCTTTTTGCGACTTATTTCGAAATCAGTTCAATGTAAAAAAAATTGTGCGCATTTACTTTAAAAGCGTATCAAAAGGCTTATGCAATATCCAAAGAACCAAGTCCGTGTTCTAGTTCTTTCTTTGATCATTACGAATGCAACTCAATGCAGTCTCTGTATAAATTAAGGGACTCTATTTTCTACGCCCGTTTATTTTTCATTTTGATGTATTCCACTCTAAGTAAGCGTAGTACGTTTATTTGAAACTACGAGAAATGCACCGAACCATATATATCTCTTCTCCGTAATAACGCCCATCGAAATTCCTTCGAAACTACAAAAAAAAAATTGGCTACAAATAAAGCACACCCCAATAAGCATTAATTAGTTATGTGTGCTCAAAGGTGAACTTTTTCGACATGTTTTCCGTTGCTCATGCATGGGGGTGGAGGGAGGGTCTTTTAAAAAATTTCTTTCCGATGCAAATTCCCGAGTCGCATCGGCTAGCTGTATACTAATGGGTATAGTGAATGTCCGTACGTGTTTCTGGCGTCATTTATTAGGCTTTGGACTTTTGATTCGATTTCCTTTGCCTTATATTTGATGACTTGTTCGGCAAGTTATCGGCGCTAATGGCTCTCTTTGAGTCCCACTTCTAACTAAGGTATATAGCATACTGTAATGTAACATGGTTTCGATGTCATTGGATTTTGCTCGATGGTTCACTTTCAAAGAGGCTTTACATTCGGATTCATCATACCAGCCATTGGAAGTCCACTGCTGGGCATGGGCCTCTCCAAGAAAGAAGGTTTTTGCCCAAAAATTGCTGCGCTGAGCAAGCGTGTTGGCCGTCGCAGAGCGCAGCTTTCGCGACTGGATGCTGTTGCCCATCCTAGCCCTGTACATTTAACCCGCTCTGCCTCAGATGGATATACCGTCATCTGTCGGTTCCCGTACCTTAGTCGTCTCATACAACACCTGGTGCAGTAGGAGGTACTATTTTACTCTGCCGGTACCTCACAGCTAGTTTTTGTTGTATCTGTATCTATAGATACTAGACTAGATATTTTAAATGTGAAAGTGTGTATGTATATCCGTTGAAGCGATTTTGTTTAATTAGGCACTTGAATAGCTTTAACCTTTAGGGAGGACATGAGTCACTAACGATGAGGATCTCTATCGAAATTAATGTCATTATTAAGAAAGATTTGATGCGAAAATGATAGTGATCTTATCTTGTGCACCAAAGCACATCGGTTCGATCCCCACCCAGCACAAATTTTTATATGATGATATTTGTGTTGAATTTATGTATTAACGATATATATTTTGTTGTCTGACGTCCGTAATACAAGTGCTTTAAACGACTTATATCGGAGTCAGGTTAATATATGAGATGTTGTGTGAATTGTTATTATATATTATTCCAATTTTCCGTACTAATGCGAGTGTTGGCATCAATAAGCTCTGGGTTCATATGTTCACAATTTAATTTTAATATTTAAAAACAAAAAATATGAATTAATAAATTGAATAACAGGCGTCATGAAGAAGTTCGTTGTATTTTATAAAGTGATTAAATCATTGCGTGCGTGATATATTGTCCCATTTTATCACTAACCATGGTGAGCTGGCAGAGTAGAATTCTACCCTTTCCACCACCACCGTCCCTGTTCTAACAATAATAATAACATCTCATACATTGACTTGACATTAAGATACCATTAAGTACCTCAAAGCGCTTAAAATACCGTCATAAGTGAATAGAACATTTACAGATATAAAACTAAGGCAAATATTTATAAACTTTAAATAATGTTTGTCCTGGGTGGGAACCGACACCACGACCATCGGCGCACAAGAAAACAGCACTACCGAATGCGTCATCGGGCCTGTCAATAATAAAAACTGCATCCAATTCCAATGTCACACATTCTCTTGTTTTATATCAAACGAGAATCGATCTCGTGAGATAAAAAGCAAATATTTGCCTTCAAGCATCGATGTATGTTGTGTCCGATTCTCAAAAACTCACTGGCACAAATTATAACGAACGTCGAGCGAAATCTCTTTGTCCGCGAAAACGTCCGAAAATAACAAGGAGTGTGTTCGCTCATTATTCCGTAGTAGCCTCCGGCACACGCGGTGCCTCGTAAATCAATATCGACGGACCCTTATTAATTAGTGCGTTCGTTACGCGGATGCCGGGGCGCTGGGCTTCGCGGACCCCCACGGACCCCCGCGGTACCCCGCCGACCCCCGCTGGGGCCCGGAGACCCTGCAACCTGAGCAGGGTTGTACCGATTCGAGCTAGGCGTGAGTGAGTCCGTCGCGTGAGAGCTGTAAGATCTTAAAACTTGGAGAGTATCTCGGAGAGACTTTGTTTGATTACAAGAAGATTGTAATTTTTTTTAATTAATTAATTTATAAAGAATATAAAAAATTTGCTAGAGGTTGGATTTGAACCCGAATTTGTTTCAATCAAGCGGAATGCTCCACCATAAATGCTATCGATACTATAGCGGGCACATCAACTTTCTTCACGAGTTTTCTTAAATGGAAACCAGGGCCATCTCCTTAATTTTGTAGAATAGAATACTTTAACAAGTATTCATTATATCATCATATTAGCCGTGAGACGTCGACTGCTGGATACAGCCTTTTCAAGTGATCTCCTATAAGACCGGTTGTATGCGGCCTGCGTCCAGTACGATCCTGCGGTTTTCGTCGAATCATCTATCCACCTTGTGGGTGGACGTCCTACGCTGCGCTTCCCGGCCAAAGGCCTCCATTCCAAAACCTTACGGCTCTATCGTTAATTGGTTCTGCGTTCTAAGCGCCCTGCCCACATCTACTTCTTGTTAACCCACTGGGTTATTTCGGTAAATTTGGTTCTCATGTCTGATTCGATCGCGCAAAGAGACTTCAAGCATTCCACACTCCATAGCTCGTTAGGCTATTTTCAGTTGGCCAATAAGGCCAATGGTTAGAGACCACGTTACGCTGTCAAAGTCAACGCTGGTTGATTGTATACTTTTGTCTTGAGACACTGAGGTATATCGGACGAGAAGATGCTTCGCAGTTTCCCGAACGCTACCCAGCGGCGTTCGTATCGGCGATTGACATCTTTCTTGAAGTCGGACTTACCTAATTAGACTATTGACTTTAGGTATACGAGTCAATATTATCAAGAAGCGAGCTCCCAACTAAAACTTAGGTGGGTACAACATGGGCATTTCATATTGCGATAGTCTTCTCCATGTTCATTTTGAGACCCACCTATTGAAGTCTTTGAGTGTCGTATTCAAATCTTCCATGGATTCTACCATGACTGCAATATTGTCGGCAAATCGAAGGTGAGTGATGTATTCGCCTTTAATATTAATGCTGAGATGCTTGCCATTTCAGGAGCTTGAAGGCGTTTTCCAAAGTGGCATTAAACAGTTTCGGAAAAAATTACGTCTCCCTATCTGACACCCCTTTTGAGAGGAATAGCCTTCGAATTTTGCTTCTGCACTCGGACCAATATGATAGCGTTGACATACAAACACTTCAACACTAATATACGAAATAATTTTGCTATGTTAATACAATTGTACTGTTTTGGCGTAAGGTATGAGGTAAACCACATACACTCTCACCAATTCTACCGCTAAATAACAGTGTTCGCTTTGCTGTGTTCTGGTTTCAAGGGGCAGTATACTGGCTAATGTGATATAATATCTTAAAGTCACAAAGTTGGCAACAAGCTGGTGATATCCTTGTGATATACGAGTGAGGAACAGGTAGATATATATTGGGTTCTTGTAATCATTGCCTGCTTGTAGAGCCAGTCTAATAAAAAAGGATTTTTTTTCTCTACATATAACATATTCTTTTCACATAACCCGATTCAACCCCGCTTGCAGCATTCATTCGTTCGATAAAACAGACAAAATACACATACCAAGGATTTGGAGTTATTCAGAAACTATTAAATAAAGTTACTGGAATTTACGCAAGAACGCATACATCCACACCTACACACACACACACACACATTAACCAAATTTGATTATTATTAGTTATTTTTTATAGCTGTTTTAACATGTTCATTAAAATTTTAATAAACTTGATATTGTTACCTGTCATACGAATTCAAAATAAATCAATTACTTTCGCCACAGGACAGGCCATGCTTTATGAGGAATTGGAATGATTTTATTGTAAAGGCATATACGGAAATTTATTTATTTATTTATTTAAATGACTCAGAGAGTCAGCCCTACGTCCGCTTACCGGCGCGCGAGTTTTTAATTATCCCCTGGCTGGCGACATCTCGTCGCGCCGGGGGAAGACAAAGTTGCGGTACTCAGCTGTTATACCTTATACCTCGCTGTTGCAAATACAAAAACATCGGGCACACACGGGCGTGATCAGTAATTAATTATGTCACACTACATATACTATGTGTACATAGATTAAAAATAGGAACAATGTCGTACTTTTGAAATAAGTTTAAATATATAATATTTTTTGTTATATTTTATAACGTTTTTTAATTAGATTGTGTCATAACGATTCTGAATAGATAGCATCTTCAGTCTGCTATTTTTGTTTAAAAAAGTGTGGTGATAATCAAAAATAAATAATCTATTGGTGGTAAAAAGTCAAAGCTATATGTAAAATGTTTTCTAACATTTACGCGGTCCCTGCTCACAATAAAATTACTTTTTCAACGGCTTTAAATCTCGGTTTATTTAACTTTTTACATTGTTTGCCGTTTCGGCTACCTTGCGGCAACAGTTCTCAAGATTTCTTCAAGCAATCTATTTGAAAATGATTGTTAAAAGGAGCAATATATATTTGATATCATCTTTCCCGTGGTGTACCAGAAAAGAAGAATAGTATAGGTACTTTTCTGCTCTATGCCCTTCAATAGGCTACTGTGAATGCCGATCGACAGACGGTATGTCCACTCGAAAGAACATAGCCTAAAGGTATCAGGACGCGAATGGGCAGCAGCATTTGTGATACAACACTCAGCGATGGGCACTGCGCCTGCCCAGCAAAGCAGTTGTGAGCATATTCCCCGAAGTCGAATGTTAAGGTGCCATTTCAATTAAAAACTACAGAATAGATTTGTATTAAAACTTCACAATAAAATAGCTAATACGTTGGAATAACATATAAGCTTTAGTTTTTTTTTAGAAACTAGCACCTGTCTGTGACGTCATCAAAGACAAATTATATGAAATGTTAGTCTACAAAAAATCAGTGTCAACAGTAAGCAAACATTCTTTAAATCAGATCAGTAGTTTAGATAGTTCATCCCGAATAAATGTCGTAATATAATATGTATGTCATGCAAAAAATTGGCACCTATGAATTGAAATATAAACTATCCTATCTTTGGAGTTGATTAAACTGTACACAGTTAACAAAGATAGTTTCAATCGGTTTAGTAGTTTAGTAGTACATTTCGGATAAACACCGTGACATGATTTTTTTCACTATAAAGAAGATAAAAAAAAACCCTTGCGCCATAAGCAACCCTAGGCGGGGGTTTAAGCCCGGAGCGCCGGGGCTCGCGAGTTTTTAATTATCCCTGGGTCGACACTTCGCCGCGGATTTTCTGGGAGAACTCTATAGTACTTTTGATGTAAGGCAGTTACGTGTTCCGATTGCTTTGTTTTGCTTTTCCTGGTCGGAATATAGCCCAAATGACGGTCGGTCGAACTAAGGTCAATAAAGGTGTCCTTGATTGATCACTGTCAGTCCCGATCTGATCTAGAGAACCCTGATTCACACCATACTTGGAAGTATTAGCAAGCCAGATCAGCTAGTCTTGTTTTAACATTAATTAGTAGATTTTTTTTCTGGGTATTGGGTATCTAGGATGAGGATGTATTATCGTTTTTAAGTCAGCCACTAGCTTGAGTGAATATAATTTTGAAATTGTTTTTCTGCTTTATGAAAGCTCTAGGGAAGAAGACTACGACATCGGAGTCGCAGACAGAAAACGAGTATATCTGTTGTTTACCTGTCTGTTCTTGGTATCATCCGAAATGAATATATAGTTTAATTTATGCTTAACAAATTTTATTTAAGAATACCCACATATATCCGGTAGTCTCCATTGAGGAGTGCGATAGATCTAAAGATTGAATTCACTGTATGTTTAGTGCATATGCTCATCAATTCACCCCTAGATGAAGACTGCAACAACTTACAACGGTAATTTTATATGGAAATTTTTAAAATTAACTTAAACATTACGATAAGGTCCATGAATCCATGTCGCCCTCTATTTCGGTAAGAGAAATTTTCTAAAAATGTTGTCTTTTGAATTCTCTATTTTGTTTCAATTTGCGAATAAATGGCAATGTTTCTAGAATTGCAGGAAATATATTATTTTGAATTTAATGTGATCTTTATTACATCTAAAGATTAAATTTACTGTGTGTTTGTTAAATATTTCACTGGCCAGAATACCCTTGGCCTCAGGATAGCACTAGGATATATGACAGCTGTCAACTCACATGCATTTAAATAATTTGAATGGAATTTTTGTCTTAATACCAATGTCATCAATACACAGTACAACATAAAGTCGCTTTCCTCTGTCGGTCTGTCCCTATGAATGCTTAGACCTTTAAAACAGCGCAACGATTTTCGATGCGTTTGTAATATAAATGTATGTATTCTACAATACCTACTATATAATATAGTAGATAAACACTGAAATTGTAGAGATTTCTAATGTGATATAAAAAAACACTTTGCACTTACTTTGCAAACGCTGGCTGAACCCGACGAGATAGATCCAAATAATAATAATATATAAAGATCGCCCTAAAATTAAGACAAAAATACCGTGACGTACCGGCAAAACCTTTATATTGTATAGACAATATTAATAAAAAAATTATTAGCATACTGGCAATATAATTGACGAGTGACATTACTAAATTGACATCTCTCATTCTTATCAAGCTAAATTTCTAAGAGTGTAATAGCCTAAATATATATATATAAGGCTTTTTTTCTTACGAATATTTTCAGGTGGCAACCCTACCGCTGCGTATGCCGGCGCCCTAACTCCAGAATTTTTAATCACGCTAGGACCTCGCCCGGCTCCTTTGCCGGCTGAAGTTTGCCGGAGACTCGATACAGTACTTAACAGTTACGTTCGCGTTTACTTTTTCTTAGGTAACAATTCCTGGAGGTTGTATTATTATAGCGAAAGTACAATATCGGTACAAAAAGATTTTCCAGAGTCAGGCGTTGACACTAGGGTACTGACCTGTCAGCTATTTTTTGGTAAAGGAAGCACGACCTTGGCGCCACTTTAGGTCAATTATGCCTTTATTTAAATAGGCGCTTTCGACGAATCGTCAACGACGAACTACAAAAAAAATATATGTGCATAGATTTGCTCATTACAATTTTACATTAAATCACTCTTAAATAAATAGGTGACCTAACCTACATAATGGTAGGTATTATATGGGTATACCGGCGTCGGACGGGACCCGTGTCAAATATTTATTCAAAGTCAAAAGAATTGAACAATTTAAATTTATTCTGGATGATATAGTTTTTATAATTATAATTCACAATAAATCAACCTGATTCTGAGGTAAGTCGCGGAAAGCACTTGTTTTATTTATGGACATTAGACAACAGAGGAATCACAAAGATCACGCTTAAAGAGATATAATGAACATCCAGACACAATAAATGTCATCATATAAATATTTGACTTACGCGCGGATCAAACCCACGACCTTTGGTTCACAAGATAGAATTAATACAAACTGCGCCATCAGGCCCATCATAATATGTATTTAAGTATTATGTTTTTAATTCCTCTTATGTCCCTGTACGGCTGTGACGCGATATATCACCGATTCAGGTCAATGTGAGAGATGTTGGAGTAATCTTTATTGTAATACGAGAAACGAAAAAGGTTTCGTACAATGTGATATAGTTAAAGTTATAGTGGAGAAGAAATGCTGATCATTTATGCTGTCTCCTTTACACAGGTGCAATAAGGATAAAAAATGGTTAATGTGGGTTATCACTAAGAGATAGACATATGCCATCGCGGACTTTTTTGTTATGGCCCATTTAAGTTATTTAATACAGTACATTATTTTGATCTATCTAGTCGGTTTCACCCAGCGATTGCAATGTAAGCGCAAAAAAAATGTGTTTATTCACTACATCACATTAGAAAACTTTAAAATTATCAGAGATTTCCTACAGTATCATGCATGTATTATGCATATAAACCTCCCTCTTGAATCACTGAATTTATTTAAAAAAACCGCACCAAAACTTGTTGCTTATTTTTCAAGATCTAAGCATACATACAATTGAATGAGACTGTTTTATACCATGCAGTAATGCACTTCAAATACAATTTGTGATTATTTTAAACACATCATCATCATACCAGCCCTTAGAAGTCCACTGCTGGATATAGGCCTCTCCAAGTGAGGGGGCTTTTGCCAGTTTTTGGGGGTGCGTGTTGGTAATCGCAGAGCGCAGTTTTCGCGACGGGGATGCTGCTGCCCACCCCAGCCCTGTGCATTTGAGCTGCACTGTTTCGGATGGATATACTGCCATCCGTCGGTTCTGTTACTTCAGTCGCCTCTTGCGACACCTAGTGCAGTGGGAGGTAGTATTTACTCTGCAGGTACCTTACGGCAAATGCAAATGATACATTGACATACTTAAATGAAGCAAACGCAAGTGAAGCTATAAGTATTTTTTTATCTAATATATAAAATACTCGTGTCACAGTGTTAGTTACCATACTTCTCAAAAACGGCTTGACCGATAATTATAAAATTATATATGCATATTCTGTAAGTCTGAGAATCGGCTACTGTCTATTTTTTACACCCCTAGTGATAAGGGTTATCCAATCCTAAAATTATTATTATTTTTTTATAACGTGGCATTAAAAAATAAATACAATCCAAAATTTTTATCCTTCCACAAACCCCTTTTTCTTAATAGTTATATAAGACAATTTTATAGTGATCTAGGAATCTTGTAATAATAAACGTGTTGCTCTGAAAATACAAAGATTTATTTAGCACAAATATCTTTTTAACAACAAGAACAATACAATCCAGATACACAACATACCTGAAAATACAAAGAAACGACATTTAAAGTTTATTAATTTTAGCTACTATTTAAAAATTAGCTAGTCGATTCCTTTATTACACAATTAGTAAACTTTTTATTAATCTACCCTATCGCCATATTTTAAAAACGTCATTAAGTTGGCACTGTCAGTCGCGCCCTCTATTCATAGATAGGCCCATAGATAATTAAAGAACTAATTTCTTTACAGTTATTTTAGTAATGTAATTATTTAATTTAATTTATATGGCAAAACAACATTTGCTGGGTCAGCTAGCTTATTAATATATTAAAGTACCGTAATTACCGATTGTTCTTTTTTTTTCATACCACATCCCACATTGACCTGACTCCAAGCTAAATCGCTTAAATTACATGTGTTACGGACATAAGACAACAGAGGAATCACAAATATAATACTTAAATACATATTTTAACACCCAGAAACCGAAAAAACACAAATATCTCCATATAAATGTTTCTCCTGGGTCGGAATCGAACCCACCACTCTTGGCACATAAAATAGGATCACTACCATCTGCGCCATCGGGTCCGTCAAAGGTTTTTTAATTAAAAGGTTATCGTTATTGGTTTCTCTCCGTATCCATCGTTCATGGGTCAAAGATCAATATCAAACCATTGCTCAGTTCTGAGTCAACATCCAAAACAGTGACGAGTGTGTAAAGACTGTCGCAAACCACGGCCGACAGTCAATTCTGTCCTCAGCTGTGCGCAGGTGAAATCTAGTTATAAAGGTAAATATGAACCAGGTAACAATATCACTGGTCCAGAAATGAACACAAATTGTCGTTTATGGTGCACGACAAATGGCTTGCCCTTTGACGGCCTCGGAAATGGACTTCAGGCTTTAAGTGGCCTTGTTTCAGTCGGCCTTGGTCCATAGATTGCTTCATAGTAGATACACCGCTACTGCAGTATGTTCTATATAATATGCCGGTCATTGTCGCGACCGTAGCCAGCTATAGTACTAGGATGCTACTTGTATTAAGTTGTGGTAAGTAAATATAGTTTTTTATTATTATTATCTTTATCGTTGATTTCGTCTACCTTCCACGGTTTACTAGCCTAGGGCCTAGGCCAAGTGCACATCAAGGTTGGTATTGGTCAGTTCTAATGTTGCAGGTTAAGTGTTTGTGTACGTGTTTCTTTTGAGTAAACAGCGTAGTGGATTGTGTTATGGTTAATATAGGGCTTCCATGTTCTGTCTGCAAGAATTTCCTAACTAACCACACTATTCTATCTATTAACCTAACTCACCTACATTATTATTATTCTCTTTCGATTTCAATTTCTTAAAACACTGAGGGTGTTTCGGTATATAACTAAAATTCACGAGCTTAGGCCGTTTTTTAATAATTGTTATTATTATTAGCTACCGAGACTTCGCCTTCGTGAATATCGGTCTAATAAAATGAATTATAATTAAAATATCAATGAGGTGTTATAGATGATGTTGTGGCAACAATAGAGAAAGTAATGTTGAGATGGTTTGGACTTGTAGAAAGGATGGATGAAAGTAGAATGACTGCACACATATATAAAATCGAAGAGTTGGTATACGACCAACTAGGCGAACATATCTTAACCAGCTGAACGAGGTATTAAAGAAGGCTAGCCCTTCTCATAAGTACATCATCAGTATCATAAGTACCAAGAATAAATGAGCAAGTATCATATGACTAATGCGACTAAGGGACGCGAGAGAGGTATGCCAAGATCGTAACAAGTGGAGATCCATAGTCTCTGCCTACTCCGATGGGACACAGGCGAAATGACTGGCCGGTACTCGTACGTCGCTTGCCTTTTCCTGCCTTCTACCATTTGATTGCTGTATTATTTTAAAATTATGATATCTTCTAAGATATTGATAGACATTAAATTATTATGAAGGTTTTATTCATAAATAAATACTTGACGAATAATGTATTTATTTGAATATCATATTAATATAAGTCACTTGTTGTGAGGTACCGGCAGAGAAGAATAGTACCTCACCCTGTACCAAGTATAAGGCGACTGAGGTAGCAGATCCGCTGGCGATATATCTATCTGAAACAGTGTATCTTAAATTCACAGGGTGGGGATGGGCAGCGGCCTCCACGTCGCGAAATTTGCGCTCTGCGATTGCCAACATACTTGTCCAGCGCTTCAATTATGGGCAAAATTTTCCCTTTTTCGGAAGGGATCTATGTCCAGCAGTGGACTTTCAATTCCAGATATAATGACTGATGCTAACACTTTCGTAAACAATACATTGGTTTATATCAATGCCTTAAAAAACGTTATAGAGTCTATTTTAAAAGACAAACATATGCCTTCGCAGGCTTTATTTGATAACTTCTAAAGAAGAACAAAGCCAAATCCATCATACATGATTTTGTAACTTAAACCGTTTACGTATCGTGCGCTACGGAAGCACTCAGAAAAGAATATTGCAACATGTTTTTTTGAAGCTTCTCACTCTTATTAGTTGCAGCTAGATGTTATATAGCCTAAAACTTTCCTAGATTAATGAACTACCCCACACCAAAATAATTTCGCATAAAACTAAACAAATAAACAAACTCTTCAGCGTTCTAATATTAGTATAGATTGTATGTATGTACTTACCCAATAAATGGTTCAGGAAAATCGATATTAATTTTAATTCAGGGGTATTATTTCCCGTCAAAATTGGTTCAGCCATTTCGAATCAACATAGGAACAGGAGGAAATATGAACAATACATTTTTTAAATGAATACCGTACGTTACTAAAACATTGTTGAACAACAAAATTTGCTGCACGAAACTGTATCATATTTATTGGAAAATCATTTTTACTTTCCCAATATGAAACAATTGTTAAAATTTGTGAAGGTATCACGTATCACTTTCCAGTTATCCTGTCACAAAATTACAAGAATCGACCGAAATGGTACTTTTTAATAGTAATTGGTTTGTTTGTAAACATCAATAGGTATATTCTCTATTTAAAAAAAAGTTATTTGTTTATCAGATTAGCACGCTGTGCCATCGGAAACTAAATTTCTGTCTATGTTCCATACATGAATATGCGTTTATTGTGTTTATTCATACAAATATCTATGTAACGATTTTCTATTTTGTATATATATTATTTGCACCACTATGTATATATATATATATTTTTTTTCTGGTTGGTGTAATGGTTGACTGGGATATAATGCCACTGGCATTAAGTCCGCTATTTGTACATTTTGTAGTATGTTGTACAAAAAAGTTCTATTAATAAATAAATTAATTAATATTTTAGCTCTTTATATGAACACATAATACTTAAACATACCTAAAATACGAGTTATCTTCTAATAAATTAAAATGTAATAAAATAAAACTTTGTTCATGCTAAAAATCAATAAAATAAATGCTAAATAGATAAACATTACATACAGATTTAATTACAAGACTAAATTGATGTTGGAATATACTTATTTCAATTTGTTCGCAGATTTCTGAACGAAAATAAAAAAGGCGCCGTATTGCTCCTCTATTTTTTAAGTTACTTTTAATGGTTAATTTAAATAAGAAATTTTCCTAATAAATTAGTGCCTGACAATCTTAAGCTTAGGTTGATATTTTGTATTAACTAATATAATTATTATATTATGTTCATTTCAATCGGCAGGCTGTGTGCCAATGGTGGAAGTGATGTCAATATCCATTCGTATTTTTGGCGGCTATTAAGTTACTTTGTAGGTTTGATAGATAGACAAATAAATATAAGAAAAAACAATTTCTCTCGCCTGAAGGATGCGAAAAGACCAATTGTTTTTTAGAAAAATTTATAACTAGGCTCTTTTTCAGTTATTTCAAAATGCAACAAGTTGACCAACAACGAACAAGTCGGCCATCATGTAAATTTTGTCATATTTCTAAATAATAAAGTGATTATTATTATAATTATTATTATTGATTTATTGTTTTGATTGTTTGCCACAATTTGAAAATCTTTTACGATGCGAAAGTAACTCTGTCTGTCTGTCTGTCTGTTACGCTTTCCCGCTTAAACCTCTAAACCGATTTTGATGAAATTTGGCACAGACAATCTTTAGACCCTGGGAAAGGACATAGGTTATTTTTAATTCGAAAAGAGGTTGAGGAAAAGAGGTTTTGAGGTGTCGAAAGGGGGGATGAAAAGTTGTATAGACGTTTCGCTATTTTTGGAGCTAGACACTTGAAACTTATTTTTCAGGCCATTGATTCAATATAGATAAACAAGACATTCGAAGTTAATATAAGTTAATGTAAAGAGGTATGTTACCTAAAAAAACTATTCCACGCGGTCGAAGTCGCGGGCAAAGCTAGTATCTTTATATATCTAATTCCACTGTACGTGTGTATGTCACTGAACTCCTCCTAAACGACTGGACCGAATGAAATAAATTTTTTTTTTGTCATCCAATTTAAGCCATCCAGGGTGCCACAAACTGCCCTGGATAGCTCAGGTTCACATTCAGCCCGGTAGATTGCGCTGCAGTGGGTATGAGGACAACGTCTGTTATTTTTATTATGTATAAAAAATTACGTGTATTTTTATTCCGGGATAAATTTTTAAACTGATGAAACGATTTTAATATTGCTTGCTTGCTGTGTTCATGTAACTTGATAAATAGGTTAATTTACATTTCAATTTATAATCGTAATATATATTTTTTTAATTTTAATCATAGGTATATAGGTCAACATGTGTCGGGTCAGCTAGTTTTTTTATATTTTATACTAATATTATATATACTTTTGTACGTTTGTAACGAATAAACTTTAATACTACTGGGCCGATTTCAATTCATTTACGAGTATATCTATGAAGTACCGGCAGAGTAGAATAGTACCTCCCCCTGTACCAAGTGTCGTGAGAAGCGACTGAGGTACCGGAACACACAGATGGCTGTAAGTCCATCCGAAGCAGTGTAGCTCAAAGGCAACAGGGCGGGGATAGGTAGTCGCATTACCGTCGCGAAGCTACGCTCTGCGATTGCCGCCACGCTTGCCCAGTGCAGCCTATGAGGCTATGAGGCCTATGTGGCCTATGAGGCCAGCAGTGGACGTTTTAAGGCTGATATAATAATGATGATAAGTTACAATCTACGAGTATTATATTTGTGTGAGATAAAACTACTTCTTTAACGGCTTTAGATCGCGGTTTAATTACCTGTTTCTATTTCTTGTTCGATGTTTTCGTTACCATGCAGCAACCGTTCTGTATTAATTGCTATTAGTTTGTATTATTTGCTAATAACTTGTCACAAGGTCTAGAAAGAAATAAAAATAGGCCAAACAGAAATAGTCTTCAGTAAATGGTACGCGGTTCCTGACTCAGGCAACATTACTCGGTGAATTACTAATAATCGGGACAGTTTATTACATCTATAGTCGCAGGTATCTATAGTCGCAGGTATCTATAGTCGCAGGCACCTGAGAGGAACACAAAACGTCTCCTATCAAAGGTGGGTAGTTCGCAATGCGTCATCGAGGCGAGATTATCGGGGGTAGTTGTAAATCGGAGTGGAGTCCGGAAGGCGGAGCGCTGCCGCGGGCGTCGCCGCGTCCGGTGCGGCGTCAATTAGAAGGGGGTTAGAGGGGGGTACGGGGGTGGGAGGAGGTGTACGATGCCCGCTTGTGTAGTGAAGGAAGGGACAGTATGAAGTAAAAAATTCACAAAACATCTCATACTGACTCCAAGTTAAGTCGCCTAATGCACTCGTGTAATAGAAATGTTTTCTTTAGGCATGTTTTGTATTTGTAGATAATAATATGTTTACCTTTTATTATTGTTATTTGTTGTTTTTAAATAAGGTTAGTAATCTAATCAGTTCATTTAGATTTACCTGATTTAAAACGAAGTGTAGTAGAGAAGTGAAGTGCTTTGATAAAAAAAATCTTGCAAAACTAAAAACATGTAATGTTTCATTGGACTACTCTTCGGCTCGTTTCATATTATGCGCGAATTGTTTTTATTATAGCTCAGAGGGTACGTGCGCAAAAGAAGGATGTAGTAAGTGCAATATGGTCCAGGACTGCTTGAATGGTTCTTAGTTATAAAGGAACTAATGCGAATCTATTTCTGGCATTGGTGTTAAACAAATGTAATAATAATAAATATGTCATTGTAAAACAAACTTAAAAATACGTGAAAAAAAACGGTAATAATAATAATAACTTTATTTAACAACAAAAGGAAACTTAAACTAAAATACCCTTTAATACTTAAGTACCTAAACTAGGTCTAGCCTGTTCTTATAGGCACCAAAAATTATAAAGTAGGTACAATGGGCGGCCTTATCGCAAATACAGCCATTTCTTTCAGGCAACTTTTGTATAGAAGTAAATGAAACAAAGTGTTTACCACTAGAACCACTAGAAGTGTAAATAAGATCAATAGGCTATTCTCCAATTTCTTCATTTTTTTTTTAATGTTCGTATATATCTGATAATTCATTATAATTTTTATTTCAGCAAAATATGACCGATTTATGCCGAAAAAAAAATATTAAAAATTTGTCGTAAAATATACGCGCCAAAACACCATCCGCCATTTTGGTGACGTCAATAGTACTAAAATATTGTAACCTCAAATTGACATTTGTCATTGACACGATATTGAGTTTGTCGGCTTTGTTGAGTTGTTTTTATTTATATAAAAAGATGAGTTTCTATAACCCGTATCGTTGGTGTGTTGCGTTAAATTGTAAGAATTCGACATTGAAGACTCCAGAAAAGTTATTTATTACTATTCCGAACGATGTTTCTGTGAGATATGTTTGGTTAGAACTCGCGGGACAAGATCCTACAAAATACTCTGAAAAATCTCATTTATATATTTGTGAGGATCATTTCGATGTAAGTACATTTTAAAACAAAATGATCAAGTTTTTTATTATGAATTTTGTAAGTATTTATCACTATATAACAGGGACATTGAGTTATTATATTATTATTATTATTGAGTCATTGAATTACACCTATGAATCACACAAATGATATTGTTGTGATAAAGTAATAGAAAGATTTACTTACATAGCTGTTTTTATATTTCTGCATTCGGCAGAAAAGAAATCTGTATTACACGCAAAGAAGTTTGTAATCATTACCGCATCTATCTTCGGTAAATTAGTACTTTCGGCTTTTACAAATCCGACGTCCATGTTTAATTATGCAAAAGTAGCGTAATAAAATACAAAATCTCTAAAATAAAAGGAATTATACACAAAAAAAGTAAAAAATTAAGGAACACAGTCAGTTGTTTACATTTAGATATTTTAGTGCTTGTGACGTCATTCTGGAAAAAAACATGGTGGACGGTGTTTTCGGTCACGTGACTTACAGATAATAAAACTCGGATTTTAATTTTGAAATATAAAATTAATCTTAGGTTTTTATGGAATAACGACATTTTTTTTCAATTCCTCACGTTATTATTTATTCAAGTAACATAATGTTATATTTTTTTGTTGATAGATGAAAATAGCCTATTGAAAAATATATTAAATATACATAATATAAATAGATTCTATTTAAGGAAATATAATTAGATATAACTATAATAAAAGATAGTATATTGGCAATGTGATAATTCTTTTTCCTTAACTATATTCTTCACTTTAAATTTCCTTTATGATTCATTTCGATATTTTCATTACAAATGTGTACAAAAAATAATTTTTGACTCGCTTACTGACTGACTAATTTTCAAGTCTAGTTTGAGTGCTAAATATCGTTTATGACCATTCTGGCAAAATATTTATAAAATACTATAAAGACTATAAATAATAATATAAAGACAAGACGCCTTAGGGTACCAACAGAGCAAAATATATATCCATACAGCCGGTATTGTTTACTCTGGCGGTATATTAATTTGAAACTGTGTAGCTCAAATGGGCGAGAATGGGCAGCAGCATCCTTATCGCTAAATTACGCTCTGCGACTGAAAATGGAGTAAGTGCGGCAATTATGGGAAATTCCCCATCTCTCTTCATGAGGTAGACCTCTACAAAGGTTGTCCGCGTTACTACCTCACTCTCACCTATCTCCACCGCCAAATAACAGTGTGCGCATTGTTGTGTTCCGGTTTGAAGGGTGAGAGATGCAGTGAAATTTTAGTAAATAATGTGAAAATGTCGGCAGATCACTAATATGTTAACGCATTAGTGATATCTTTCTGATATCGAGGCCGTTTATGGTATGTTTGGACGCTTACTATCATGCAGACTTACTATAACGTAATATAAATAAAAAAATTCAAACAACAGGGATATCACAAAATACTAATTAAATACAAACATTTAACACCCAGACACAGAACAAACATAAATATCATTATATAAATATTTGTTTCGGGTGGGGATTGAAACCACGACCTTTGGCGCACAAGACAGGATCCCTACCAGATATGATGATAAAGCCATTTCGTCACAAGTCAAATTTGGTGAAATGAGGTTACTCATCAGCACTGCACTATGCTTTGTTAGATATACGTCCGGTACGGTAGGCTATGTATCTCGCGAGCAGCCGCCTTGGGCAGTGTAATTAATAGCGGGCCGCGCCTAATCTCGCTGCCTAATTATTATTCGTAGAGTTTTTCCCGCCGCCTGTTTACAGGCGAAGACGAGGACGCGGTGGCTGTGCGCGCTCCGCTAATATCGAAAAGCAGCCGTCACTCTTATTATCGCGAATTAGTTTTGATTCGCTTTCGCAGTTCGCTTATTTAGATTTGATATCAACCAATGATTATGGAACAAAGAGTGGGCTTGACCTATTTACTGATCTACTTCATTATGATGTATTTCATGTAAATTAAAACAATATATTACGTAGGAAGAGTAAGACATTCCCTACAAAAGTGACTACTTTTTTGGAAAGCCACGGCAATTAAATATGTAAAAGATTTACTTAAAAATAAATACTATTTTTTTATCGCCTGGTTTTTAAAGGGATTGTACATTTGAAAGGGAAAAGTGTATTTATGATAGATGTGCTAAATTAATTAATCCATCACATGACGGTAGAAATAGGTGAATTGAAAATCAACTCATATTTTAGTCGCAAAAGAAAGAAACTAAATCTATCAGTACTAGAACTAGGTGATATTTGTCATGTCCTAGGCAGGCTTATGTCTAATTGCTGTAGATGTTCTACGGTTACTATGAAAGTGATTATGGCAGTACGTTTCATATTAAATACTTAAAATAATAACTTTATTATGAGTAGAAAATACGTTAACTTTTCATCTTATAACTAACTACCCGCGCTCTGCAGTTTCACTCGCGTAAATTCCCTTCCCGTTATTATAATTGCCGCGCTGGGCAAACGTATTGGCAATCGTAGTGCGCAGATTTCACGACGGGGATGCTGCTGCCCATCCCCGCCCTGTGCATTTGAGCTGCAATGTTTTGGATGGATATACCGCTATCTGAAGGTTTTGGTATCTTAGTCGCCTCTTACGGCACCTGGAAGGTACTATTGTACTCCGCCGGTACCTCACAGCAAACAATATTGCATAGCTGTCTTTTATACTTACTAAAATATAACATAGCCTTAGCAAAAAAAGTAGCTCTCTAATAATGACAGATGGTTTATAAATCGATCTAGTACCTTTTGAGTTACACTGTAACAAACAAACAATCAAGTCTTTTTCTTTATTATATTTGCATAGACAAAGAAACTAGCGACCCCGACTTCATCTGATAGCGAGCCATTACTAAGAGAAATTGTGAAGATAACATTACGGATGAGCGATGTTCTAATATAAAAAAAAACCCGGAAAAGTCACGCGCGGCTCGCCCTATAAAAGACCAAATAATAAGTAATCAGTGTCCAGCACTGGTGCATCTAACATCTCGCTATAATCTCGCCCCGTAATTATTATACGGAGAGTTTTCCTTTCGCTTGTTTACGGCGCACGGAGGGGAGAGGGCCAGACGCCATTCAGGGCGACTCCTGCTCATTTCGGCATCCCGGAATTTGTTCGTATCCGAGTTTCTTGTTTGCGCAATTTATTGAAAGCGGACTATGATTTAGGGGCGATATGCTGGGAAGGTTTTTAAGGCGGTGTTTTTAAGTCTGGTTGAAATGACGGGCGAGATGGCAAAGATGGTAGTGATCCAATTTGATGAGACAAGAGACGTGAGTTCGATCCTCACCCAGAATGAACATTTATGGTATCTGTTTATAACATATTATTGTATCTGTGTTTGTTTTTTTGTGAAATAATATCTTCATGTCACAAGGTTAGCAACGCGCTAGTGATATCCTTGTGATTTTACAAGTATCTATATAGACTGTCAGCGGTGAGGTAAAGGCACAGTCGTGAGGTAAAGTGGAATAGTACCTCCCTCTGTACCAGGTGACGTAAGAGGCGACTAAAGTACCAGAACCGACAGATAGCGGTATATCTATCTGATGGGCAGCAGCATCTCCTGTGCTCTGCGATTGTCCACACGCTTGTCCAGTGCTTCAATTGTGGGCAAAAAACCTCCTTTCTTGGAGAGGCTATGTCCAGCAATAGACTTCCAATGGCTGGTACGATGACTATGAATTCGAAATACTGTTATGACTTATTTTTGGAAGAAAATAATGCTGAATTACACCAGACGTCAATTCTAGCGCCACCGGAGGAATAGACGAGGTCGCGCATTAATGAACGACTATGCCTGAGTCCGCGCGCATCCCGCTGGAATCGCGGGGTCGAAGCGGGGTTCTGCAATCTCGTGTTACAACCACGCTTTGAACAATGTTTGTGCCAAATATTACTCTCAACCGTTTCTTTATGTAAAACTAACAAATACTGTGCATATTAAAAGTAAAGACAAGGTAAATTTACACATCTCATACATTGACCTGACTCCGAGGTAAGTCGCTTAAAGCACTTGTGTTTCGGATATCAGACAACAGAGGAATAACAAATATACTACTTTAATACATACATTACCAGACACAGAACAAACAAATATCCACATATAAACATTTGCTTTGGGTGGGAATCGAACCCACGACCCTTAGCGCTCAAGATAGGATCACTACCATCTGCGCCATCGGGCCCATCTAAAATAACCATTGAAACAATAAGTTCTTACATAACAACACCCCTCTTGAAATGAATTCAGTACACGCAGAGCCCTAACTAGGGTTGACAAATGTATGCATTTAGGTTTATGAAGAAACTAGCTATATTCCCGCCACTTCACTGAAAGTAGAGTCGAAAGATTGATCGGACGTAAAAGTCTATTATATAATAGAAATTTACCTTGGGTACCGGAATGCCGTGTGGTACCGGTGCATTGTCAAATCTATAAAAATATTTTGCACGTGTTTCATACGTTGAATGAAGAACCTTTATACTGAATTCCATTGGAATAATTAAAAAATCAGCAAAGTTTCATACTAACTGCTATCTAGCCCGCTGTACCCATTTAGGGCGTGAATTTTCAAAAATCCTTTCTTAGTTCTCCCACCATACTAAAAGGAATCCCTGTGCAAAATTTCATGTCTCTAACCCTTATAGTTTGGGGCCCACGTTGTTGTCTGTCAGTGAATCAATCAATCAGTCAGCACCATTTCCTTTTATATATATAGATGCTTATTCTCTAGTTGTAAACGAAAAACAACCCACTTGTGGTGGAAAAGTGCAAACATTCCTGGTCATATCTAAAATAAATCCGTTCTACATTGATAGCAACCCTAGCCGAGCTAGACGCGGTGCGCCAGACAGACTAACGTACATACATACATACGCCAAACCGTCGCCGCAACTTTGACCCACTTTGTCGCACCAAGTTTTATCATCGCCCAACTTTTGTCCGCCAGCCGCTTTTTGATGTCTGGAACATTTGCGATACACTTTCCTTTCGTCATTGAAATTTATTTGTCACACTATTTTAAAGTTTCCCGTTGAATTTGCGACAACTTATTCTTGTGGGAAGGCATAATGTAACTTACCGCATTCCACGATCCCGATTTGCTTTTAAAAGTTTAGTTAGAGTATCAAATGCTAATAGTATATGATCGGACTGTTGGCGCAGGTGGATCAACCTTGTGCACCAAAGTTGTTGGTTCGAGCCCCACCCTAGACAAATATTTATATGATAACATTTGTGTTTGTTCTATGATATGATATATATTTAAGTATGATATTTGTGATTCCTCTGTTGCCTGATGTCCGTAACATAAATGCTTTGAGCGACTTATCTCGGAGTCAGATCAATATAAGAGATAAAAAAATATAACGATTATACAATTTTGTTACGAATTTATTATTTATTTTTCATCATCGTCATCATCACACCAGCTATTAAAAGTCCACTGTTACCACATATGCCTCTTCGAGAAAGGAGGATTTTTGCCCATAATTGCCGCGCTGGGCAAACTGTTGGCTTTCGCAGAGCACAGCTTTCGCGAAGGGGATTCTGCTGTCCACCCCCCACCCTGTGCATTTGAGCTGCATTGTTTCGGATGGATATACCGCCATCTGTCGGTTCTGGTACTTTAGTCGCCTCTAACGACACCTGGTACAGAGGAAGGAACTATTACACTCTGGTCGGTTTTTCGGGTTTATGGAAACATACATTGCGAAGAGTCAGTTCTGAAAAACACCAGTGTAAGGATATGCTGTAAGCAGCATGTTCATAAAGCTGAATGCAGTAATAACCTCGCGCGGATAACCCACTAAGTCATTAAGACAGTCGTATACTCGTACGTACATCATGGCGTGGAGGCAGACTAAAATAGTACCTCCACCTGTACCAGGTGTCGTAAGAGACTGCTGAAGTAACGGAACCGATAGATGGCGATATATTAAACGCTCTTAATATCACAAGGATGTCACTAGCTTGTTTCCAAACTTGACTTGAAGATACTATGTCACATTACCTAATAATTTTAGTGCCTCATCAGGAATGCAAACATGCTATCTGGCGTTAGAAATAGGTGGGAATGAGGTACAAATGCGAACGACCTTTGTATGAGGTCTATCTCATGTGATTTAATGTACTGATAAAACAATAAACTGACACCTTCTCACTCATGATAATGAACAGAAGCAAGCAGAGATCGATTACTATGATATCTTTATGTTCATTGATCTACAAGGAACGATTTTGTTGATACTTTCACTGGCAGATAGACATATTAAAGGAATAACTAAGCCTATATATCACACAATCACGCAATAACTAATGGAAGCAGAGCATCAAACACGTTTTAATTAAAATATGCTGCCCAAAGTCACTATGTGACGCGGACGAAGTCGCGGGAGAAGCATTCTTAAACCGCGTTTTAAAGTCGTTACAAAGTAGCTTATTATATGAATACTAATGATAAATGTTATCACATTTTCTATATCATTATATGATATAAAATGTTAGCATAAACAATAACACCATATGTGAAACAGAGTATATTTCACAAAAACATAAACAAACAATTTTACACCTATTGCCTATGACGTTCCTACCGTGTTAGGTCTGAATGAATGCACTAAGTGCCTACTTAGTCTATTCAATTTGCAGTATCGTACACGCCATAGACTGATATGTAGCATGCAGCCAAGTTTATCAAGTGTCATGGACAATATTCGCTAATAAACTGAATCATCTCACATTTTTTTATTAGATTAAGTCGACAAACGAGCATACAGTCCATGTTATAGCAAACGACGCAGCCTATTGACGCTCGTATTATCACAAGAACAATAACAATAAGTAATTGACAAAAGAAGTATGGACGTGTTCATTCCATTGTCATCGAAAAGTTGCAGAAAATAGTAACCCTTAACAATTGTCGCACATCCTGAAAAATTTTATCTAGCTCAAGAATTATACTCGTAAAATAAACGTTTTCACGCTTGATTTATAACCCGCATGAAAGCAAGACTCATTAAATGAGAGAATATTAAATATAAAGAAAATAATAATAATGATATTTATTCCATAATCCAGACCTAATCAATACAAATGAATATAAAATACAATTATGAAAGAAATGAACTTCGGCAGCTGTAGTTAGTGCTAGTATTAAACTGGGTGACATCTGCCTGGACAGGATATAACCAGCACATTGCCAACCCTTGACTTGAAGATATTATGACACATTACCCAGTAATTTCATTGATCATCCTTCATACCGGAACACAGCAATGCGAACACTGCTTTTTGGCGGTAGAAATAGGCGGGGTACCTACCCTGTGAGAATATGGGGATAACTTATGATATTTGCTGATAATGACTTTGCATTAGTAGAAGAGTTATATAAATTGGTTTAATTGTTTTTGAGTTTCATTCATCATCATGATATCAGCCATGGACAATCTAGTGTTAAACATAGGCCTCCCCGCGAAGTTCTATCGACAGATTTAACTTGTATATATATTAATAATTTAAATGAATTTTAATCGCCTCCTACTGGAGGGATCTGGTTACTGGAAGCAGGTACTATTCTATCCCGCTGGTACCTCACGGCAACGGGTCAGCTAAATTAGCATAGTTTGTTTTGCAGATGATTATGTCAACCATTACTGAATACCTATAGGCGATAACTCACACAAGTGTAGGTCCGTTCTCACGAACATTTTAGGCCAAAACCGAGGCAGTTTTTGCCGCAAGCCAGCTGTAAGCTGCGGCTGGACCGCAACCCTAGCCGGCCTGGATAAACCAAATCTAGGCAGTAAACTTCTACTGAAAGATTTAAACATAATCTTTACCTATAAGTTTCTACATTTTAATGCAGCGATTTCGCTTATAAAGATGCAGTTTTTATTATATTGATCTATTGGCATTCGCTAACATTCGTAATTTATGCCAAGGGTCGCGTTTTCGATACCCAGAACATACATTACATGACGTACATTCGTGTTTGTCCTGTGTCTGTGAGTTAAATATGTATAAAAGTATTATTCTGCCGTGAGGCTTTACAGGCAGAGTAGAATAGTAACTCCTACTGCACCAGGTGTCGTTAGAGACGACTAAGGTACCAGAACCGACAGATGGCGGTATATCCATCCGAAACAGCGCAGCTGAAATGCACAGAGAAAACCCGCCCGAAACAATGTGCATTTAAGCTACCCTGTTGTGGATGGGTGTACCGCCTTCTGTCGATTCTGGGACCTTAGTCGCCTCTTATGACACCTGGTACGGAGGAAGGTACCATTCTACTCTGCCGGTACCTCACGGCAGAGATAAGATATATATATATAATATATATATTGTCGGTACCTCACGGCTTACAAAATGACACCCTAAAAACTTGAGACGGGCTCGATGGCGCTGGTGGTAGTAAGTAGTGATCCTATTTTATGCGCCAAGGATTGTGGGTTCGATTCCCACCCAGGAGAAATATTAATTTGTAGCTATGTATATATTTGTGATTCCTCTGTTATCTTATGTCCGTAACACAAGTGATTCAAGCGACTTATCTTGGAGTCAGGTCAATGTATGATATTTGTGAATTTACTAAAACTAGCATTTTTATATTTTATCCCCTATTTAGTCTTAAAAATTAGTAGGTACCAAGAGTCTTCAGGCAATCAATATTCTCACCCAAAAAAGATTTCTACTCTCAGTCCCCCGCCACCGGCTCGACCGCAAAGCCGGCTCCGAATTAGTATGGAAGCAGACCAAAGTGGTGGCCTTCGGAGAGTACTGTGTTTTTAAATGTTATGTTGTACTTGATTCGTCTGAAATTAGAGAAACACGCTCACATAGCTATTATGCGGTGGGCTACCGGCTAAGTGGAATAGTACCTCCCTTTGTTCCATGTGTAGTAAGCGGCGAGTGAAATACCTAAACCGATGATGAAACCGCAGATGGCGGTATACCCGCCCGAAACAGAGTAGCTCAAATTCTAATCTTATTCTTATCCATAATGGCGGAGTTGGGGAGGGACATTATGGTCGCAAAAGTACGCTTTGCGATTGCCACCACGCGTGCCGCACGCGGTAAATATAGGTAAAACTTTGTTCGCGAGGTCTTCAATTGACATTGCGTTCCGCATCTTATTACTCAAGTACGATCAAACTGACTGTAGCAAACATTTAATAAAATTAGTTCTGGATTTAGAAGTTCATTTCGTACAAGCAACGTGACACAAAATTTTTATATTTATAAGATGATTAAAAAGATACTATAAGACACTCAGTACAAAGAGAACTATTGTTCTATTCTGCCTACGAGTTCTTATATTAATTAGTTACAAAAATACTGCAATTAACACAATAAAGGGCATATTAATATATCAATATGATTCTTATTTAAGGTTTTGCTGTCAGCCGAGTGTCCCAGCTGGTCGGCTAACCGCAAAGCCGGCTGGGCTCAAAATTAACATGTAACTAGGCCGAAGCTATGGGCTCAGGAATAAGAATACACTTATTTTGTTTTAAGTCATTCATTTCATTCATCATACACGTTCATACGTTATGCTGCACTAGTTTCTGCCCTCGACTTTGAACGTTATCTCTTCGATCGCATCCCTTAAGGAACTCATGCTATTCCTAGAAGAATTCTATGTGCCTGACCACTAAACTATGCGAAAAATCACGCCAATTCCATAGAGGCAGATAAAAAGCCGATTCTATCCTATGAGATTTCTAAATAGAAAATAGCCTATATGTATGTTATTTCCTCTGATCTAATCAATCGATCTGATACTTACAAACTTACGCGTTTATAATAAATACGTAAAAAAAGTAATTAAGTCAGGGTGTAGTAGACTATAAAACGTACCGTTTGCCATAAAGCAAGGAGTTGACCCTCATAAGCTAAAACCTAAATGGGTGCGCCACAAAACACGCGTTAGGTGAATTTCTCGTCCTGCCACGAACGCTTCAAATGAAAATTGAACTCCGTGCTGATGTTTCCCCAAGGACTACATGTATGTGGTTAGTCCAGAAGTAACGCGTTTAACAATACATTTACCCGGAATGATCCTGGAATCATTTGAACTGTCTTTTACTTAAAAATCTTGAATGTTTGAAGACAGATGCAAACTTTAAGCCTCATAATATACAATGGATGCCATATTACCATTTCAGCCATTGTCCACTGCTGGACATAGGCTTAACTATAAAAAGGGTAATGTTGCCCACAATTGCCTAAAATTGCACAATTGCGCTGGGCAAGCGGGTTGGCAATCGCAGAGCGCAGCTTTTGCGACGGGGATGCTGCTGCCCATCCCCGCTATATGCATTTGAGCTACTCTGTTTCTGGATAGATATACCGCCTCTTACGCCGCCTGGTACAGGTAGAGGTACTATTCTACTCCGCCGCTACTCTACTGCATTTACAGCTTGTAAATGAAGTTTATTGTCTGATGGCCATACCAACCTCCACATGACCTATAAGTGAGGTCTCCGTTTGACAGAAATCACAGGCAATTATTAGTAAAAAGGAGAATAAAAAAAGAATGGACTGGAGATCAGAGGGTTTCAATGAAAGACAAATTCTTTACATATATATAAAAAGCACAACTTCGCCGAAAAATTCTTATCCAAAGGCCGTGAAATAACGTGGATCCACAAAACACCATTATGCATATTCGACCAATTTACCTCGCGGAGACGTTCGAACTTCACAAGAAAGGGAGGCCCAGCACAACAATCTCCTTCTAAATACAACTGGGGACATGGACATTAGGGATTGCACATTTTTAATGAAACTATGGTCAGGTTTGTATTAGTTTGTTTTTGTTAGTTTGAATAGCAGTGTCCGTAACTTCGTCTGCGTAGAATGGTGACTTTGGCTGATATACTAACTTTTATTTATTTCTTTTAAAACGGACTTGAATCGCTTGAAAATAATATATAGTTTAAGACTGAAAGAATTGTTCAATTCGGATTTTCAGCGGTTCCAGATATTAGCGAGTTCAAACAAACAAACAAACTCGCTTTTTAATATTATTAGTATTGATATTTTTTAAATTCGCGGTATTACTTGTTCTGAAAAAAAAACTAACTAATTTTATACACCCGACAGTTTGTTTTGATGGATGTTTTTATACCAACCACGGAAAAACCGGTGAAAACCACGGTACGTCTAAACTAATTATTAATATTCTGGAATAGTAACTAGGCCACTCTTTATCCCGTAAATATATTTCCGTGTGGTAGATCAAACTTTTTATTAAACCCTGAGGAATATTCAAGACTTTTTTTAATCCATCTGATGTTAGTCACCATAAAAGTAAATAAAAACAATTTGTCTATTGATCGAGAGATCCGTAAGAGTTTGAGACATTTCTGTAATATTACTTCATTATAACAGAAAAAATGGATAGCGTTCGCTTTCTATGCGAATTTAAGTGTTATTTGCAAATGTATATCTATAAGGCGGCAACCCTGGCAGGACTCCGATAGAAGCCAAGCTATCCGCGAGGTCGAAATCAGGTCAAAATCTTACGGAGGCACCATATGGCGTCGGAATCGAACTAGGAGCTAAATATATAACAATAATAAAATAAAATTTATTTCTCAATACAAATATTACCATATAATTTTTACATAATAATTAAAGCGTTGTGAATAAACAGTCTAAAATATTAATTGTGGAAGACTGGTGGGACGTGGTGATGGTGGTTCACCAAACAGATCTGAAGCTTTTGGTGAAATATATTATTTTAAAGTGTCAGTTATAAGCTTTCGAATAAATGAGATTATAATAATAAAAAATTCTCACAACATCTTATACATTGACCTGATTCCGTAATAAGTCACTGAAAGCACTTGTGTTACTGACGCCAGACAACACAGAAATTGTAATTATACTACTTAAATACAGATATTTAACACCCAGACACAAAACAAACACAAATATCATCGTATAAATATTTGCTCTGGGTGGGAGTCGAACCCACGTTCCTTGGCGCACAAGATAGGATCACGACCATCTGCGCCACCGGGCATGTCATAAAAGTAATTGGTTTCCACCAGATCAAATGCATCTATTTGGTGCATTCGTAAATCACTACTTATCAAAACTAGATATGTATCGTTAATCCAAATAGAATCAGGATGTACGGAGTTTTTATACTTAGGGAACGAACGGAACTTCTTTAGGACCGGATTAAAACACCCTTAGTAACAGGATCAACGGGATAAAGTTTTGGAATAAAAAAAGGATTACCGCCGGTTGGCTCACTGGTTTTCAATAAATAACTGGTTCAACGTTCAACTATATTGAAAACTGTAAGGCAAGAGTAACATCAGTTTTTACGAGTAACTTTACCAGCACGCCTCCACGCCAGCACGCCTCATTAAACCGTCTCTGAAGGGTTTAAAATACATAAACAAAGCTATCTTAGGTGCTGGTATTAGTCAGTCAATATTATTAAGAAAAACAACTTAATTTTTATATCAGTTTAAGGACGTCCATCTTTAGACATACACTTGCCCAAAATATTTAATAATAATAATAATGAATTCCCACAACATCTCATTCATTGACTCCGTGGTAAGTAGCTTAAAGCATTTATGTTACGGACGCCAGACATCAGAGGAATCACAAATATACTACGTAAATACATATATTTAATACCTAGACACAAAACAAACACAAATAACATCATTTAAATATTTGCTCTGGGTCGGAGTCGAACCCACGGCCCTTGGCGCACAAGATCTGATCACTACCATCTGCGCCATCTGCCCAATAGGACCGCTGGTACGCGACCTGTGTTCAGAGCTACTCTGCAGTTCTAGGCAGATCGTCTGTCCACCTTACTTATGCTGCTTACCATTTTATCATTATCATCATATAAACCGTTATATATTGGCCGTGATGTACCGGCAGAGTAAAAAGTACCTCCCCCTATACCAGGTGTTGTAAGAACCGACCGATGGCAGTATATCCATCCAAAATAGCGCAACGCGGAATGGGCAGCAGCATCCCTTTCGCGATAGTTGCGCTGTGCGATTATTACCAACACGCTTGCCCAGCGCGGCAATTATGGGTAATATTCCCCCTACCTTGGAGAGACCTGTGTTCAGCAGTGGACCTCTAATGGCTGGTATGACGATGATAATCATATCAACTGTAGGATGACTACTGTTGGATAGGAAAAGCCAAGTGATTTCCAGCTGGTCCTGCTATATACGATCCTGTGTGTCCGTTTCAGGACCAAGACTGCCAGTTTAGTACTATGTGTCCTGCCCAATCCTATGTGCTTGCTAATACGTTAGACTAAGTTAGTAACTATAGTTCTTTTACGGATCTCCTGAATCAATTGAGCAAAGAGACTGCGAGCATTGGTCTCTAGTAGCTTATCTAGGATAAGTATAGGATCACTACCATCTGCCTGATGGCGCAAATAATAGTTATCCTACCTTATGTACCAAGGGTTATGGGTACGATCCCGACCCGCGGATTTTTTTATATGATCATATTTGTGTTTGTCGTGTGTCAGGGTTTTAAAAAAATATGTATTTAATTATTATTATATATTTGTGATTCCTCTGTTGTCTGATGTCCGTAACACCAGTGCTTTAATCCACTTCCCACGGAGTGAGACTAACATATGGGGGTAAGAGACCACTTTTCATTGCCATACATCGTTGCTGGTAACGCACAGCTCGAAGAATTGACTTTAGACTTGAGACACTGAGGTGTCTGACATATAATATTGATATGTTTTTCTGTGGATAACTTAAAAAATATAATCAATATAAGATATGTTTATCTTGTTTCCTCCGTATATATTTTTTGCTAGTTTAGCATTTACGTCTTGATAACTGAGTATATTAACGGTATTTTCCATCGCTGGACATACGCAAACCACCTTAAGAAATTTTTTAACTCGCCATCTCATTCGCGCGCACATAAGTAAATGTGGGTCACTACGACTGGTGACGTCACTATCCATATCTCTTATCCTTTTCTCATCTTTTTAAAAGCTAACTCAATTAAAATTAGTTCTGATACTCGTGGTTCTTTTTCAAAATACCATTGGTTCTCAAGCAGCTACAGCGCTTTATTGCAGCTGTCCAACAGCGCGCCAGCAACGTCTGTAGACACAGCACAATTACTATGTCAACAGTGTATACAATACATAACATGTACATATGCGAATTGGGCGCTGTAAGACGGGCGCTGCGGCGGGCTTTGTGAACCGATGTTGGATTAAGCAGCTAGTAGGGTTGTGAGGGTAGCGGAGAACATTAGCAATTTGTTTAATTTTTTATTCTAATTGCTGGTTCGAGTGGTTCTATATGATATCACTAACGCATAATAGCCATAAAATACCGGCGAAGCAGATCAGTAAGAGGTGACTAAGGTACCAGAACCAACAGATGGTATACCCACGCGAAACTGTATATCTCAAAAGCACGGCGGGAATGGGCAGCAGCATCCCCGTCGCGAGAGCTGCGCTCTGCAATTGTCAACACGCTTGCTCAGAGCAGCAATTATGGGCATAACCCCCCCTTTTTTGGGGAGTCCTATGTTTAGCAGTGGACTTACAATGGCTGATATAACGATGCTGAATACCATCATCGAATGTTGAATGAAAAACTGAAACCGACAGGTAGCATTATATCCACCCGAAACAGCGAAGCTCAATTACAACATGGCATGGATGGGCAACAGCGTCCCTATCCAAATACTACGCTCTGCGATTGCCATCGCGCCTGCCCAGCGAGGGAGACCTATTTGGAACAGCTGCAGTTATGATTACCTTTCTTCCTAATTAATTTTAAGATTTGATGGTTTTCAAGGAGTATCCTATAGGTTTTGATAATGCAAAATCCTTGGTATCCCTTTTAAGTCTAAAACATGGCTTTAATGGCTGTACCTTTAAATTGGATTCATATAGAAGTTCGATATTATAACAGATTAAAGGGATCACACACATATGTATTAGATATTAACTCAATTTTGATACCTCCACTTGATGCATCCTAGTAAATACTAGTATATTTTAAACAAAGAGAATGGCTAAAAGACGAAGAGCCAATCGATCCTACAAGGGTTAAATTTTTCCTTTTCAGTACCCACACACACACAGCCCAAACAATGTGATTAAAATTTGAACCCGCTTTATATGTTTGATCCCGCTGTAATCAGCACTGTGTCCGCGGCGAGGCGAGCGCGTCAGGTGCCCGGTATTTCGGTAAGTCCGTCCGCTATATACCGCGCTGCCCTCTTCGCTCTATATTCCATTCTTGTTACGTGCGAGCCGTCTCCTCGCTCCTCGCCTCGCTTGCAAATCTTAATAACCGAGCGATGTTTCTGCCTTGTTAGTGCGGAGATTGCTCTTAGTTAGCCTACGACGATCCATGGTGAGCCAGTAATGTTGTCTTTGGTTTGTACGTCATATGTGTGTATAGTCTATGGCGATGTGGAGTTTATTGTGCCGGTTATGATGTCTCTGGTATACTCGATCTTCGTTATTTGAATGGTGGACTCACAGTAATGTATTTTGCCGTTAAGAAATACTTGTTTAAACGCGCTTATATCAAGAACCGCCAGTCGGATTTGAAAAATTCTTTTAATTATGGATAGTTCATTTATCGAGAAAGGCTGTTACGAACACTGTTAGTATGTAATAAATTTGATGTATAATAATGATATTAAATTATTTTAAATTTGCAAAACTTTAAATGGAAGTCGATAGAGGGCGCATCGGGGAGAATCACGTGATTTAATGACGGATTGACTTCATTTGTGTACATTGAATAAAAAAAAATTAAAGTTAAGGGTATATTTAAAGACGCGATATAAAAAACGTTAATTGTCGTTACTTTGTATTTTCAGGTAAGATAAATGTAGAAATTAACGTATACTAATACTACGAAATGATATTCAATTCTTTTAAATGTCATTTCAATATGTATAATTCAAAAATTTTGTCTAGTAAATAAGTCTTTACAAGTACAAACTTAGTTGTCCGCTGAAAAGACTGCTTTTTAAAGAATAAACTGTATTAGGTTATAAAAGAGATTAGGTAATAACACATTATATATATTCCGCGTTTTCCATAAAAATATGGGGATATTGATTAGCTTACGTATTTAATAATGTATCATTACATTTATGAAATTTCTAAAATCGAATCAGTAGTTTTTCAATTTATTTTATATCAATAAATTTAATAGTACAAACCTTGCTTACATTTTCTATTTTATGTATTGATTTCTATTTTTTATGAAAATAATACAGCCATGAAGATGTAGCTTTTTAAGGATGAAAAAAAATCGTTTAAATTCGTTTTAGAAGTTTTTCAGTGAAGTCATAACAAACAAACTATCCAATCTTTCCTCAAACGTTTAAATTAGTCAGATTTATGTACGCACAAGGCAAATGAAATTCTCGACAGTAAACCCGGCAGGGATGAAAGTCATTAATTATTTAATAGTGAGTACACATTCGCACAAATACTAAGTGCTAGAATAAAGATTGGCCAAAGTGGCCGTGGGGTACCGGCAGAGTAGAATAGTGGTATCTTCCCCTGTACCAGGTGTCGTAAAAGGTGACCTATCCGAGACAGTGTAGCTCAAATGCTCAGGCCGGAGTGCGCGCGATGACTGAAATGCTGCCCAAGCAGCATCTCAGTCGTGAAACCTTCATTCATCATTATGATTACAGTCATTGAAAGTCCACTACTGGACTTCCCCACGGTAGCAGGATTTTGCTTATAATTACCGCACTGGGCAAGCGTGTTGGCAATCGCAGAGCGCGGCTTTTGCGACGGGGATGCTGTTGCCCACACCGCCCTTTGCATTTGAGCTACACTGTTGTGGATGTAAATACTGCCATCTGCCGGCTGCAGTACCTTAGTCGCCTGATACAGAAAGAGGTACTATTTTACTCCATTACACACCCCACCACATAACTTATGTTACTCGCTTATAATGCTGCAACTTTTTATCAGTGAAGGAATTATTGAAATCGATTAGTGGTTATTGAGTTAATTTGTTTGAACCGTACGAAACTACAAATTCCGTTAACATATTTCTATTATAGATATTTTTAATTTGTTAAGTTGTCTATTTATTAAAGTTAATGTATAATTTTAATAATTTTAGAGATTTTAAAATAGGTCAAGTAGTTTTTGTGTTTATTCGTTACATACATACAAATTTAAAATAATGCTAGTGGTCACCCGGTGGTCAAAATTCGACCACAATTTATAAAAAAATAATTAAAGCTCTCTCATAATTAGCTTAACCTTTAATAGAGAATATTTACTACCTTTAAGCCTGTCTCTGTCTTTCAAATAGTGATGTGTATAATGGTTACTATTAATTAATTTAAAATATTCCTAGGTCCCTACGCAGTTCCCTTAAAATAGATCCTATTTTTCGCTTCACGTATATAGATAACCCGCTGAATCTGATGCCTCGAGTAGCCAATACCTAAAAAAGGTGGAATTTGCCCTAAATAGCTAATACAATATTGCCCATAATAGAATAATTGGGCAAATGTGTTGACAATCGCAGACCGTAGTTTCGCAACGGAGATGCTGCTGCCTATCCCCGCCTCGTGCTTCACTGTTACAAATTGATATACCGACATCTGTCGGTTCTGGTACCTTAGTCACCTCTTACGACACCTGGTACAGCGGGAGGTACTTTCTACGCTACCGGTACAACACGGCAAGCAAGATTATAATTATAGGTTATTATAAATATATGCTTACAATATATAAAGAATATAAGTTATTACTATGCTACGTCGTCTTAAAGAGATAGCGTGTCGACGTAGCTGATATACCGCATAGTACGATCTCCCGTCACACTACCTCTAAGGATATTCAACTAGAGATAAAGGTAGTTGTAAAAGAGACAATTTATTACGCGGCTCGGCCGCAATCTCCGCGAGCTGGCGTGTCGACGCAGCTGAAATACC
>JACJUM010002496.1:4110683-4139152 GCA_020976665.1 Heortia vitessoides
GTCTTGCCACACTACCTCTTAGGATATCTAACTAAGAATAAAAGTGGTTATATGGTATCTCTAAATAGACCGTGTAATACCGCAGGACCCTATAATGTCTCACTACCTATACTGATATTCAACTAGGAATCCAAGTAATTGTAGAGTAGCGATCTTAGCGATCAGTTGAAATACCGCATCGAATGCTTTCCTGTCACTCGACCTCTAAAAATATCCAACCATAAATGAAGGTGGCACCGACATATTTTAAGTTGATTTAGTCCTTACTCTTTTCTTAGATGTATGTTAGTTATACGCAAAAATGTTATTAAATTACTATTAATGTGGGAGAAGGTGAAGGCATAGTAGAGGAACTCACGGCGTGAGGTTAATATGTCACCCTCGATCGAGGAAGTAAAGGAGCCCTCCCCAGCCTTTGGTGGTGATATAGATGAAACATTGAGCATGCGTCACTTCCTCAACCAGTACCTAGAACGAATAACACACCACTATGACAGTCTTCATCTTTGGAAAGAATTTGACTGCCCAAACGACTACCATTCGAGCCGAGGCCTAGCCTCAAAGGTGTCCTCGAGTAAAAAACCGTCGGGGCCGTTCGGATCGCGCAAACCCTGTTGGGGGCAAAATGGGCGATCGGGCAAAAGTTACAGGAAGGTATGTTTACGCGTTCTGCAACTTTACTTATAATTAGTTTAAAGGTTAATCCGTTTATTTCTTAGTTCCAATGGCAGTATTAACTTGTGTTGTATTGTTGTGAGATTCCCACCCAGGAGAGGTTAGGGATCAAACCCAGGACAAATATTTACGTGATGAAAACTTGTGTATGTTCTGCATCTAATTGCTTCAAATAGTCGTATTAGTATTGTACTTGTTATTTCTCTGTCATTGGATATGCGAGTGCTTTTCTGCTTCTCTCGGAGTCAGGTTAATGTATGAGATGAAGTGTAAATTACTTATTACAAGTCTTCTAGATTTCCTTCTATTAAGTAAATCTTATTTTTTAATCCTATGTTTAGTAGCTCATTATATCATGCCGTAAGGTACCGGCAGAGTAGACTAGTACCACCCTCTGTACCAAGTGTTGTAAGAGGCGACTGAGGTAGCAGAACCAATAGATGACGGTATACCCATCCGAAACAATGCAGCTCAAATATATAGGGTGGGGAAGGATAGCAGCATCCTCGTCGCGAAAGTTACGCTCTGCGATTGCAAACACGCTTGCCCAGCGCGGCAATTATATACTAAAATCCCCCTTTCTATGGTAGACTTTGTCCAGCAGTGGACTTCCAATAGTTCCATGATGATTGAATAGTTCAATGCACTTCAAATGCGTCTCTACACAGTATAATGGCGTCGGCCGAGTGTGAACCGAACCATGCACAATAAGCGGAAGTTCTCCATCCTCGACGGCCGTGTGTGCGCCGCGGGAGTGCTGATCCGAGCGTCTAGTCAGCTCATTCGGCGAGTGGCGACCGACAAAGAATAATTCCACTGCCCTCGCGCGCCGGGAATTGGGACGCGCCCGCGAGACTCCCAACTCTTGCTACATGCTTGCCGTTTTGATGTGAGTATGTGTATGTTGGAGGTACTGAAGCAGTTTACTATTGCAGTTATCGCAGTTTACTATAGTGACCTAGTGTTAATCAATTATAATGACTCATAAAAGATTATGTTTAACAATAAAAGCTCTTTACTCGCGCTTCCATCTCGCTTTCTTACTATTCGCGAATAAAAAAATCAATCCAGTTCTTATTAGCCGCTAAAGATTTCTTTATTCTCGGATCTAATAAGTACGTCGTATTCTTCGCGTCAAAAAAATGGACTTTATTACTAATAGCGATTATATTTTTAATGATTATGACTAAATTTAGATTTAAAACATACTTTTCGGGTCTAAAGTATGTTTTAAATGATATCGTCGCTGTATTGGCTTTCACCTTTGAAGTAAGCCACTTTCGGTCGGTGTATGTGAAAATGTCAACAAATATAATGATTAAGTAAAGCGACCTTATTACTCAAATATTGGAACACGAATCAACTGAAAAATCAAAAGTATCTCTGAAGACTTTTTTGGCTGCCGAGCATGAAAAAATTATAGGATCAAAAACTTAATCTATTTTTTTTATATTTGTTTATTCAATTTTGACCGGCCTGATGGTGCATATGGTAGTAATCCTATATTGTGCGCCAGGGGTCGCGGGTTCGAACCCCACCCAGGACAAATATTCATATGTATTTGAAAATGTGAAATTGAGTTGTACCTATTTAAGTATTGTATTTGTAATTGATCCTTTATTGCCTGATATCCGTAACACAAGTGCTTTAAACGACTTATCACGGAGACAGGTCAATGTATGAGATGTAGCGTTAATTTATTTTATTTACCTGGTAACGTATATCCACTATAATTCCATATAAATTACCATTGCCTATTCACGGTTCCTATATTCGCGGCATATTTACGATAAAGACATTCTACTGAGAGAAAATTAAAATGCGTTTAAAAAACGCGTGAAAAATTCGCATAAATTGGGTTTTTCAGGGTACTTGTGTGATTTTTAGTACCATTTATAGTTTTTGTTATTTCTGAATATAAACCACCATGTTGTTTTTTTAATAGTCTAAGTTAATGATTATAACGTCAGCTATCTAATATTGAACGACTAGCCTGAAAAACAGACAACATTTTTTTTAATAATTATCGTTGCATTAAGAATATAGCAGATATTTTTCACAAACAGAAATTATATGTTATTTGCATCTTAAAACTAGACTTGTGTGAGTGTTGTGGCCAGCGATTTTACCTACGCTTTTCCCAATACCTCGTATAAATGGAAATAAATATAGCTTCAGTTGTTAACTGATCATTTAGGTTGCCATTATAAAATTTTAGAAAACGGATGAGTAGATTTCGAAATTTATTCGTTACAAATGTTTAGACATGTTAATATATGTTTATTTTTCTATTTAGGTAAAAATTTAAATATGATATAGCTTCTGTTACTTTCTAAAAATAACTTTTTAATAGTTTTTTTTTTAAATTCATCTGGTTGTCGTTGAGTTAAATAGTAACAAACAAATTAATAATCAAATCTTTTATCTTTATAATATTAGTATAGACAACACATTTTGAAATGGTTCAAAGGTAAGTTGCTTAAAGCACTTGTGTTCTCATCAGACAACAGAGACATCACAAATGTAACAATTAAGTACATATTTAACAGCCAGACATAGAACACACAATTATTCATCATACAAATATTTGTCCAAGGTGGGAACCGAACTCAAAACCCTTAGAGCACAAGATGGGATCATCACCGAATGCGCCGCTGGACCTTTAGAACAGTAAAACAACTCTCACGAGTCCCAAGAGTAACATTTTTCGACAAACCTATCTCTAGACGACCTAACGCCAAACTAGGTCACCACATTAGACCTAGGTAATCTGCACTACCTCGCCAACAAAGCCTAAAGAGAACAATTCAACGGTATTAAACATTCCTGTAGCGTGCTCACTGCTTTATGAAAATTGTAGGCATAAGAAAGATTTTGCAGATATCACCCGGTCATTTCAAATACAGTTTTGTTTTTCAAGCCTATTATTTTTATTGCTCAGTAACTTTAAACTCAAAATTTCTTGTTTTATAAACTAACCAAAGGTACTTTTAAATCACATAAAACAACTATCTGTGCCCGCGACATCGTCCGCGTGGAATAGTATCTTTGGGTGCCATACCTCTTAACCTTAACTGATATAAACTTTGAATGTCAAGTTTAAATATATCAAATCAATGGCCTGAAAAATAAGTTTCAAGTTTCTAGCTCTAAAAATAGCGATACTTCAATACAACTTTTCATCCCCTTTTTGACCACTTACAACCCTTATTTCGAATAAAGAAATAGCCCATGTCCTTTCTCAGGATCTAAAGATTGTCTGTGCCAAATTTCATCAAAATCGGTTGAGAGGAAAAGCGTAACAGACATACAGACAGAGTTCCATTTATAATATTATAGTAGGGATATCATCAGCATTTTTTCCATTTCTATACATATAAATAAAATTTGAATGTCTGTTTGTAATATTAAAATATTTGCTTACTTAACGCTTATGGATGTATACACGGAATATATAACAGATTAATTTTTGTACGTCAGCCTGTCTGTTTGTTTGAGGTAAAATCTCTAAAACGGCTAGACCTATTTTGAGGGGACTTGCACGGGCAGATAGCTGATATAATAAGGAGTAGCTTAGGCTATATAAATATATAGAGGCTACGACTAACAGAAGCGGAGCATCAACAAAAATGTGGCAAAAAAGAAACGTTTTGAGAGCCGGTACTACGCGAGTGAAACGGCGGGGCGGTGCTAGATTATTATACAACATGAGAAGATAATTTATACCGCAATTTCTTGCCGGAATACTTTTTCATGGCTCGTGTGGAATAGGATTGTTTATGTTCCAATTTCACCATCATCATCATCATAACAGCCATTTACAGTCTGCTGCTGTACGTCCGGCAGCAACCGACAGAGGCGGATATGGGCAGCAGCATTCCGTCGCGATAGCTGCGCTCTGCGATAGCCAACACGCTTGCCCAGCGCGGCAATTATGGGCAAAAAACCTCCTTTCTTGGAGAGGCTTACGTCCAGCAGTGGACTTCCAATGGCTAATATGATGATGAAGATGAATTGACATGTAAGTTTATACTGATATCTTATCTGTAAAGATATTATGACTTGTTTGTCTGTTTTAAGTGTTTACAATAAGATTGAAAGAATGTTTAAATAAAAGAAAAACATTAATCAAAGCTATATTTCACATAACAATTTATCTTAAATACAGAATAAAATGTGGCTTTACTTAAGCATTTTTCTTTAACGTTTCTCGTTCTGGACTACCCAGACGTCAACTCCAACACCACCAGAGGAGTAAGAGAAGTAGATCATCAGTGAGCAACCCTTTGTTATGGCACTTTATACTTCTTTAGGATAATTCGTAACGAGATCGAAAAATTATTACGTACGTAGCTTTCAACCACCATTCATTGCCACATTTTCCTTGCTCAAGCCATCGCGTGAAGGTTTAGATAATTATATTTTTTGTTAGTTATTACCAGGAGATATTTATTTACAAAATAAGACAATTGCGGAATTGACACATTTTCTCCAAAATCAATGGCCAGCAAGCAAAATCATCAATTAAATAAGAGGCTAACGTCCCATTCCCCGAATCAAACATTCTGTTAAACCTGCCCAATAACCCAAGTCTACGAGGCAGTACACAGGCGTATGTACTATGTACAAGAGTACATAGCGGTGTACATAATGTGCCGGCCCACATAGTATCAGGTGCACGTAGCTAGCGGGTAAGACGCGCGGTCGAACGAGCGAGCTTAGAATACGAGCTTCTCTGATGACGAGAAAACGGTGCGGGCACGGTGATGAGGGCCGAGGGTTCCTGGTTGTGTTCGTCAGTCAACGGAGTTCCTACGGTCTATCGAAGAGTTGTTTATATAAGTCATACCAATAATATACTTCAGTAGCTGATCGCCCCGGGTACGTATTAAAATTGTATCATGGTTATATGCTGAAGAGCCCGATGGCAGTAATATTATTCACACAACATTTCATACGTTGACTCTGTGGTAAGTCGCTTAAAGAACTTGTGTTACGGACGCCAAACAACAGAGGAATCACAAATATTCTACTTAAATACATTCATTTAACACCCAGACACAGTGGTGAGGATTGAACCCACGACCCATGCCGCATACAATAGAATCACTACCATTTGCGTCACCGGGCCCGTCAAAGTGATCGACCGTAGTGATCCTATCTTGTGCGCAAAAATTTGTGAGTTCGATTCCCACCCAAGACAAATATTTATATGATAATATTTATGTTGTGTACTGTGTCTGGGTGTTGAATATATGTATTGAAGTATTAAATTTTGTTTCCTCTATTGTCTGATGTCCGTAACACAAGTCTTTTAAGCAACTTATCGGAGTTTTATTTTTATTAGACCAGGTTAAGAAACAAGCCTACCACTGCAGCCTATAGACGCTCGTAATATCACTAGCGCATTGAAAACCTTGTGACTTGAAGATATTATGTCGCAATATCCGGTAACTTAACTGCCTCTCTCGCCCTTCAAACCGGAATACATCAATCCGATTTTGTACATTGCGTTTGATTTTGACAATGAACACTGCTATTTGGGGGTAGAAAAGGTGAGAGTGAGGTACTAATGTAACCTTTGTATGGGGCCTACCACTATATGAGAGACGTAAAAGTATAGATACAAAGATTTCTAATGCCGTTTGTACCTTTCTATTTTGGTGAGGTAGTAACCTACTAGAGTGTTGTGAGATATATTTAGAAGTAGTACCGCTACATGTTTGCGAAGCTTAGCTAGAGGAATACTGCCCATCCCCACCAGCTGTCGGTTTCGGTACCGCAGTCGCTTTTTACAACACCTGGTACAAGTAGAGGTACTATTCTACTGAGCCGGTACCTCCCGGCTATACCGAATATACCTACATATAATTTTTTTTAAAAATAATTTTGCCAATCCAAGAAAATGGTAACTCAACTTGCGACACAAGAATTTTATACATAAAATATTTCCGTTATTTCCATGCTAAAGTATTAAATATATTTTAGTATTTTACTTGTGATTCCAATTCCAGCGACTTATCTCGGAGTTATTAATTTGTTTATGTTCATTTGAATCCGCTCGCTCGAGCAACGTGGGCGCGCCCTAACCCTGCGGCTGGCAGCTGCAACGTCATGGAAAATGGACAGAGCTGTGGCGGCGGGTATAAAGGACCTGCACGGGCGAGCATGCTATATCTCTAGTGTATAGCGAGCATATAGCACATACGTATATAGCCGATATCTCCGTTAATTTATCATGCGAGCCTCCTGGCCGAGATGTAACCTGGGTATTAGGGCGTGGTTGGTACGGAGTGACGGTTATTTCAGGTCAGATGAGGAGGTAAGAGTACATTAATATTGATGAGAGATTGTTTTTGTGTAATAAAGCGCATGTGGGTAACTTTGGCTCAGAACCTAACATTAGCTCGAGCCAAGAAATAGAGGTGTACTTGTATTTTTTAATACATTACTTATCTATGTTAAATGTCCACGCGATTCATTTGTAATGAGTGGTCAAAGTTACCCATTGGAGGTAATGTTACCCGAATCTAAGGAATTTCATCTTATCTTATATCACTACATAGTATAAAACAAAGTCGCGTTCGTTGCCTGTGTCGGTATACTTAGATCGTTAAAACCACGCAATGGAATTTAATGCGATTAAATGATTGTGATGATAAAGATTAAACAGATAGAGTGATTGAAGAGGGAGTTTCATATGTATACATACATAATATAGTAGAGCAACACAGGTAATTTTGGAGTTTTCTAATGTGAAGTCGTAAATAAACACTTTGTTTCAGTCGTAAATAAACACATTGCAGCGTTTGCAATTGCAAACGCTGGCTGAAACCGATGAGATAGATCAAAATAATGTACTACAGTATTGTACACCTTAAAAAGGTCTACAATAAAGACCTGCATGGCAATGTCTATCTCATAGGCATAACCCACAAAAACCATTTTTTATACTCATTGCATCCGAGCGAAGCCGGGGCGGGTCGCTAGCCTTATATATTGAAATAAATGTTACAGTACGCAAAACGAGAACGGCTTGACCAATTCAATGAAAAGAAAATGAAATTTTAATGAAAAGAAAAATAGCGATAGAGTTATTTAAAATTAATTATACTGTGCGTGGAGGTTCCTGTTTCTTATATTTGAACTCTCGAACGAAACAACACATATCCTGACAAATACTTGGCATACATTGTTAACGTCTAATCAATCAAAGCAAATCACGCAATGTATCTGGGTCAGAATACTAATAATAATAAATACTTTCGCACACTAAACATAAAAATATATTTAAAAAAAATGTCTGGAAGAAGTCCGGCTGGTAATTAAATAAATTAAAAATAATGTCTTCACGAATTGCTAGGCGCAAAATCTGCAAACGGTTGAACCAATTTAATTTTCGTTAACGAATAACATTTTTCTTACGGATTGTTTGATGGCTCGATGGCGCGGATGGTCGTGATCATATCTTGTACGCCTCAGGTCGTGGGTTCGATGGGACAAATATTTATATTATAAATATATATTGTGTTCTTCTTTGTCTGAGTGCTATTTATATATATTTAATATTATATGTGTAATTGCTCTGCTTCCAGATATCCGTAGCACAAGTGCTTAAAGCTGTTTAGCTCGGAGTCAAGTCAACGATTGAAATGTAAAGCTAATTTATTTATTTATAGTGTACTCAATTCGTGCAATATGGGGGTAGTTATATACACATTTTTTTACCATGTACTGTAAATGCGGGTATGAGGTAGATAGACCCCACACAAAGATCTTTCACTTTTACCTATCGTTACCACCAAATAATACTGAATTCACTTTACTGTTTTCCGGTTTGAAGGGCGAGAGAGACAGTGAAATTACTCGGTAATGTCATATAATATATCTCATATTTAAGTCACAGGGTTAGCACCGCGCGCTAGTGATATCCTATTGTTATAATATTACGAGCGCGGACCGTTTGCTTGTTTGTCGACCTGGTCTAAAAAAAAGGGCAAAATACCAACCAGACTATTAATTGCGCTAACCGGGTAATAAAGATTTAGGATTAAAAGATATTAAGTGATACATTCATCGGATTAAGTAATTATTTTAGTACGTTATATAATACATTATATAGAATTTTTCTTACATATGTATTAATTTCTCTCTTGTAACTGTATCAATACACAGTATAATAATGTAAATCCTAATGTGAACCTGGCTGCTGTGGACAAACCGACATACAAGGCAAAACTTAGTATTAGAAGAGGAGAAACTGATATTATCCGACAGACAAAGAGAGGCTGTAAGGTACCGGCAGAGTAGAAATAATAACTTCCCCTATCCAGGCGTAGTAGGCGACTTAGGTGCTAGAACCCACAGATAGCGGTATATCCATCCAAATCAGTGCGGCTCAAATGCACAATGCGAGGATGGCAGCAGTATCTCCGTCGCGAAAGCAGCACTCTGCGATTGCCAACACGCTTGCCCAGCGCGGCAATTACGAGCAAGATTGCCCCTTTTTGGACATCCAATGGCTGGTATGATGAAAGGAAGGCTTTATAGTTATATTAATTAATAATATAATTTTTTAATTAAAAATAAATAAATAATATATTTTTTTTTAAAACCGACTTTGCTCGGAATCGAACCTGCGCATCTACGTCCATTAACGACACCAACAAGGCCACAAACATTATCCGACAAATGAATAATCGAAATCGAATCTTCGCATTACTAATATTGTAAACACGACAGTAATACGGAAAACCGTATGCATGCAGACATCACTCACACAAACACACTTTCATAAAGAGCACAAAACTCAATCGTCCACACGCGCACGCACACACAATCACGCAAAATGATAAACAACCACTCGACAATTTAAAGTACTACAGTACGGGCGACACTCCATTACACGATTCCATAAAACGAGTCAAAACAAAATAAAACTAATGCGTGAAACAAATCGTCGGGGTGGCGGGCGGCGCGGGGCAGGAGGGGAGCGGCGCGGCACAGAGCGGGGGAGGGGGGGAGTCTACAACTCTACTACGGCACTCTCGGTTTCATTCATAACTTTTTACAAGTTTATCTGTGGCGATACCTCCTACATATTTATGTGTTTGCGACTGTGTTGGCAAAGATTATGCGTTCTGTTGCTATGTCGATGTAGACAGGGCGTGTTGTTGATCGGTTCTGAATCCATACCTGTATACCTAATATTAATGCAAAAGTGTCTATGACTATTTCTTACTCTTTTCACAGCCTGAACTCTAGGAAAAGCTCTTGACTTTTGATCCCAGGCAGGATCTGCATAAAGTGAAGTTTACAATACAATAAGGGTCAAGACTCCTTGCTATTGATTTTTGTTTATTTCTTTTATAATGTTGGACGCCACTGTGTGCCGTTTTTTTACATTAAAAACGAGATTAAAATTTTTATGGTGATATAGAGTATAGATATATATGACTTGCATTTCACTCCCGCGTTGCCAACCTTGTGCCATGAAGATAATATATCAAATTATCAAGTAATTTCACTGCCTCTTACGCTTCAAATCGGAACAATGCGGACATTTAGGTGGTAAAAATAGGTGGGAGTGAAGTACCAATATACGACCTTTTGTGTGTGGTCAATTTTATGTAATACTTTCTCTACCTTAAAATGTTAAACTTAGAGATTTCCATTTCCTACGATGCCTAGTTTCTTTGCCTTAAAATGAATCTCTTCGTTTACAATCGGTTGCATGTAGAATCTTTTCAACTACCTACCCGCTGCTCCTTTAACCTGAATTCGAAATTCCACTTTCATCTATCCTTTAGTTATACCCAAACCATGTTACGATTGGTTTTATTCTTGCTACATATAAAAATGATTTTGAGGCAAAATTAATTCCAAACAGACCCACTTTTGAAATAATTGTGAAAATACTTAGATATCCTTTATTAGTATCTTAGAATAATTTCGGCAAGCAAGCAATTTAAGGACTTTGAATACCATTGTTTATTGCAAATAAAGAAATATTATAGGTATTATTATTATAATCAGACATCTAGTCCGGCATCAGAAAATCATTCATCATCGGTTAGTATTTTTAGTAAGAACGGAATATCAATGACTTTTCCTTATCCGATTTACTTTAAATTACGACGATTAGTGACGATTGACATTAAACTACAACTTATTTTAAATCCTATAAGAAGGGAGGCTAAAGTCAATATTAGTAAATGGTTGCTTACCCTTAACAATGAAAAAACAGAGATTTTATTGTACAACAAAATATATATATGTATACTTAAACTCATATTTCAGATTAACTAAATTAATTTAAAAATATTCATTTTTTATATTGTCAACATAAGGTTTGCAATTTCAGTTTATTTAAGGAGGGCACTGACCTCTGTAATGAACCTATTATAGGGATTAGGGACTTCATTACTACTATGTTCCATTTTTTTAGGTGACAATGTATATTATTGTTATTAATTCAAGTCAGGTAACAAATAGATTATCTATAGACATCGCATCTAGATACGTAATTGAATGTTCATATTTGTTAACAAGTTGTTGTTGTTAAAGTTTGGTAAAAAGATACATATGATGATATGCATGATTCATTTTTTTTCTTATTTGTACACATCACAGAGACCTTGAACTGATAGGTAATAAATTCTCAAGTGTCTCGCTCATAATCTTTGACCTTCTCCACCCATACATGCGCAGTCGGCGGCGACCGGCAATGCACACATTTATAAATTGAAATAAAGTTTGTTTAGTTGGGCATTCGGCATGAATGAAAACGAAAGGGCGGGAGTTGAGACCGGCTGATTGTTATCAAAACAACATCGGTCAGGGGAAATAAAGTTATTGTTTACTTTTACAACTCTCAAGTTCAAAATGGCGGCGGTTTACTTCAAGTGGAATTTGTTTATTTGTGTTTTTTAACTTTCTCAGTTGAGATAAATTACGGAAATTTAAGTCTTTTTTTGTAGTGTTAAGATCTGTACGTGAATTTGTTACTTATATTTGTTTATATACTGACACAAACCATAGTGCTTGTGGTACCGGCAGTGAAGGCGACTGAAGTACCAGAACCGACAGATGGCGGTAGACCCACCCGAAACAGCGTCGCGCAAATGTAATAGCACGAGAATTGGCAGTTTTGCAGCATTTACGCTTCAAGGTAACGGACTGCGATTACCAAAGCCTGCCCAGCGCGGCAACTAAGGGCAAAAGGGAGGCCTATTTCCAGCAGTAGATGTTATTATCGTTGCTATGGTGATGATGATAAACTAACATCTTCCAACATCACATAACATTTAAAATGTGAATGCCCGCACACGCTGGCGAACGCGTGGTCTCGGCTACTTAGGGTGCGTGATTTAGAGGCGTTGTTGAGTGATGCGGCAATTTATAGTTGACATAAGCCAAAACAAAATGATAAAGTGCTTGTGAGAAAATAGGATTAGCACAGATGTTGTGACTTGTATCTAGTGATTTAAAGGTATTATGTCACATGACCCAGAAATGTCACTGCCGCTCTCACCCATCGAACCGCAACATGGCTATGCGAATACTGCTGTTTAGCGGTAGAAATAGGTGAGAGTGAGGTACCAAATATGACTTCTGTATGAGGGCTACCTCTAGTAATTTCGCAAAATTTCAAAAATCGAATCTTTGATAACTATCAAGCAATATTTTATTTGAATGAAAAAACTTCAGAGATATGTTGATTGATTGTGTTGATTTCCATGGTCTCGCAAATTAGCGAATGTTAGCAATGCTGCCCCCCCTCCTAATTTAATGTTTAAACGATATTAATTTATTACATGCGTCTAATTATTACTGAATTCGTTAAAAACTTTCCTGATCACGCAAATTGCTAATAAAACAAGATTATACTTACTAGGTGTTTTGTGAAAAAAGAGCAACCCGTACAATTACAGTTCTTTCGACGATGAGACGAAGTGTAAAATTAATTTTTCATATAGCACGATCATTCGTGAGATTTTTTGTTTGCTTATGATTATTGATAAATCGGCCGTGAAGAGTTTTTTTTTTGTACAGTAAGATACAGATCAACCTACCCAAATCTTACAAATTATTACAGTCAATTTTAAACTTAATGTCTCGTGATTATAGATTACAATCGATTGCATGTTTTGACGGAATTGGGTAGGTTGATCTGATGCTGTGTTTACGAGTAAAACACGATGATTGATCAATCGTGTTAGTGTATAATTATTTTTTATATAATAGTTTTTATTATAATTATTTCATTTATTTATACTTATATTATAATTCTTTGTCTGTCAGCAAATCACTTGCTTTAGATAAATACAAAATAATTACATATCTTTGTGTACCTTTTATCATTAACTTCTATCATTCTATATTTTAATTGACCACACTGTCATTTACAGAGTGTAAAGTTTACAAATGTCAATAAAACTTTATAAGGCTTTTGTACAGAAGAGAAAATTCTATATTTTTTATGAAAAAGCTGCCTTGATTATTTAGTGTTGTTATTCGAGCGCAGGTCACTAAAATATTTAGAGAAAGACATGTTTTGAGTTATCACAGGGCACCGTCAGTGAAGAAAAGTACTTCCCCTTATAACAGGTGTCGTTAGGAAGGACTGAGGTACCGGAACCGACAGATGGCAGTACATCTACTTGAAGCAGCGTAGCGCAACAATGCGGGAACTGACAGCAGGCATTCCCGGCGCAAATCTACCGCGTCTATAACTCCAGGTTATTATGGGCCAATTTTCTCCTTTACTTCGTGAGGCCTATATCCAAAAGTTGACGATCCCAGCCGCTGCGTTGTTAGGGTTTTCCAATAACAATTCAGTACCAACAGGCACAAAATCAGCTATGACCATTTAGATAATCAGGTGCCGGCTTTCTACGTGTCAGACGAAAATAGATCGGCCATTGTTTATTTATGTACGTGGTCATTTGCGTTGGTGTGTGTGTCGCTAGATGTACCAATGTGTGTGTGTGTGTGTGTGCATTCGTGTCCACTGTCGCGGGTTGTCTAAAATAACAAATGACAATCGCTAGCTGGCTACACGTGTAATAGCTTTGGGTGCACACACAAATGTCGAAGGAGACAGAAGGACGGCTGTGATATGAAAATGGAACACCGATTTGTGGATTACGAAACGAACTACTTTTTATAAATATATTTTTAATCCATCTAAAGGTATGTTAATTGCTTTAACTAGACAGAAATACTAAGATTTTCTAATTCAGTTATCAAAGATCTACTAAATTTAGAAGAGGTACTAAATGATTGAATAAGGTTTACTTTATTATTCTGTTCTCAAATAAAATTTCTTAGTGTAATTTTCTCTCCCTGAGTAGTCGAAAGGTTTTTTATCGTGGCATTCTCTAGCAACTATTTGTTATTTCAGAACTGTAAAATACGTAAACTCATAAACTCAAAAGATTGCATTTCCTTAGCGGCATGAATATATCCGTGACGTCATTTTCAATCATTTCTGAGCTGACTTCGGATGATGGCCTAACAGCAGCACCATCATAACAGCCGATTTCCAATAGGACCGGTTTAAAGTTGCCTGTGTCCAGCGCGATCCTGCGGTATAAGTCAGATCGTTTGTCCACCTTGTGAGCGACCTACATACACTACGCTTGTTGGTACGTGGTCTCTATTCCAGACTCCGTTGGCCATCGATCCGGTCCCTGCTCCCTGCTAACTTGCTAATCCATCGGGAACTTTCCTTTTTATATTTATTATCTCATTCCTAAATCGATCACGCAATGAGATTCCGAGTAATGTCCTCGTCCAAGTTTAGAATTAGCTAATTAGGCCAATAATAAGTGACGACGATTCGCTGACATTAATTGACCGATAAAGGTCTATCAGTGAGGGGACCCTCAGTTTTTACTCAGACGATTTCGGCTCACATTCACGGATACTCTAACAATCGCAAACCAGCAGTACTACGTAGTTATGACGTAATAATCTCAGCCGACTCAGAGAAATAGACCTACTGGTGGGTTATTTTGCATGTGCTACCTACACGGACGCCGGCGGCGCGGCGCGGGGCGCTGACCGACAAAGGTGAGCCTGGGTGTCGTTAGCGCGAGCAAGTATTTAGGTACGGTCGGCACGAAAAGTATATTCACACTTTGGTACCTTGTCACAATGAAATGACAGTGCACGAGAGCCGTGAACAATAGTGAACGTTACTTCGACAAGGTGCTATAGTGTACACGTACTTACGACTGCGTATCTGTGATAGAGGATAATTGGATTTGCAACGCGAGCGATAATTTGCGTGTCACTCACCACTGTTTTTGACTGATTGTAATTACTAATCTAATATTATAATTATATTGTGAATGCTTGAATGTATTATATATGCGAACTTAGCTACATGAGTTAGAGCTCATACAAATGCAATCTACATTAGTACCTCATCTTTTTCTACCAGTGTTACCAGTTCTGTGTTTCGGTTTGAAGGGTGAGTGAGGCAGTGAAATTACTGAGTAATGTGACATAATATCTTCAAGTTACAAGGTTGGCAACACGTTAGTTATATCCTTGTCATATAACAAGCGTCTGCAGTGACCCTTACTTAATATCGGGCGCGGAATATATGCTTATTAGTCGACCTAGTCTAATCCTAACTAATATTATAAATCCGAAAGTAACTCAGTCTGTCTGTCTGTTACGCAATCACGCCTAAATTACGGAACCGATTTAAATAAAATTTGGTACACAGATAGCCTAAAGCCTAGGACATAGGCTACTTTTTCATTCTACATAAAAGTTGTAAGGAGTCGAAAAGGGGGATGAAAAGTTCAATGGAAGTATCGCTATTGTTAGAGCTAGAAGCTTAAAACTTATTATTTAGGCTATTGATTTGTATGTATAAATAAATATAACATTCAAGTTTATAGAAGTTAAAGTAAAAAAGTATAGCCTCCCAAAGAAACTACTGCACGCGGAAATAAATAGTCGCGGGCACAGCTAGTAACTAATAAAATGTCTATGTCCAGCGGTAGACGTGCTACCGCAGATTTAATGATGCTGTTGGTTTTAGTCTGGAATACGACATTGAAAATGTTATGAAAATATACAGATCCCGTGAGATAAGATTTATTAATATTCTACTTGCAGGTCAAAGAATGACGCATCGATGAAAAAGAGTCCCGTGGGACTCAAAAGTCTCAATTGACTTCGATGTGACGCCGCGCGGCCGAAACCGCAGAAGCGATGTTAGTTATTGCTATTTATGAATTATCGACGACGCATTATCTCAAACAACCGTTGCCAGATAAGTTATCATCATCATACTAGCTATTGGAAGTCCAATGCTGGACATAAGCCTCCCTAGGAAAGGGGAAATATATATTCAATATAGAATTACATTTCGAAATGCAATATACCATTCATTGGATTTGTTGTAAACAATTATTCTAGCTAACCTGACAGACGTCGTCCTTTCTTAACTTTATATTTTTATAAAAAAATCACCGGCAGAATATGAATGATTCCCCCCCCCCCCCCCCCCCCTTTCCCAAGTGTTGTAAGAGGCGACAGAGGTATCGGGACCGATTGATTGCGGTATATTCACCCGAATCAGTGTAGCTCAAATGCAACGAGGCGGGGATAGGCAGCAGTAATCCTGTCGCAAAACTACGCTCTGTGATTGCCACTACGCTAGCCCAACGCGGCAATTATGGGTTAATATACTATCATATTTCTCGGTTGGGGTACCTAGCCTCCTTTTACGACACCTGATACAGGGGGAGGTACTATTCTCCTCTGCCGGTACCTCATGGCTCAACCCGAATTAAAAAAACCTGTATTGACACCATAACATTACCTCTTTTCATTTGTAATAAAAAATATATAAATGACCCAAAAGTTAAGTGTCACTGATGGCTATTAACAAAAATCTGTAATTACATGATATTAAGAAATACAGTATTTGTTTATAAATATGTGATTTCATCATTACGCAACGGGAAAACTATTATGCGCTACAATAAATTTATCTAAATAGGACCAATATATATTGATACCTCAGTCAAAACTAGAAAACTCTCAATGGAGACCAAGTTAAACCAGTAATATCTAGTTAATCATTCATTCATAGCGTTTGAGTGCGACAATCAACAGATTGGTCTATTAATTATGCCGGTCATAGAATATATACTATTTATATAATTTTGATTAAAACGTCTAAATTACTTGACTTATAAGTTTGTACGTGGAAATCAAGTCGGCCATTAAAGTTAAAATACAGACTATAATACCTACAAGAGTATTTGATACGGATAAAATAAATGTATTTAGGTTAATCTTAAAACTGTGGATGTGAACTAACAAAACAGCGCGACGAATCTTCCAAAAAAAACGTAAAAAATACGGAAAAGAGCAAAGGATAAGTAGAATCAAGATAATTAACTAGCATTCAGCATCTATTGTTAATGGCAAAACAGGGGATCAATCAGTTGGAAAAAAGTTCCGATTAAATAAGTGCAAAAAAGGTTAGTTCACTCATAGGTAATGACGCATGAGGGCCGCGGGGGACGGGGAACGGGGGGACCGGGGGGGAGTGAGAAGAGTTGGGGGAGGGGGAGCTGCACGTCGCGAGGCCGCCCTTGCCCGAAGGTGACGTGACAATTAACGGGCGGTCATTCCTCCGCTTGGCGCGGTGTCAACGATTCCGATCGGCGCGATAGCGCGCGACCGGACGCCGCGTCCGCGAGTGCCGTAGGGCTGTGCGTTGCCAGATTTTTTTATCTCTGTTTCTATGTAGCCCTAGACAGCATATATATATATTTTCGGGTTTAGTTTATGTACGACAAAAAATATTCAATTTAAGAACTTGAAAATTTTATTTTAATTCAAGTAGCGACTCGCGTATTTCCTGTGAGAATAATCATTATCATCATCTTCATATCAGCCGTTATAAATCCACTGCTGGGCATAGGCCTCCCCAAGAAAGGGGGAATTTTATGGGGATAATCGCAGAGCGCAGCTTTAGCGGTGGGAATGCTGCTGCCCGTCCCCACCCTGTGCATGTGAGCTTCACTGATTCGGATGGATATACCGCCATCTGTCAGTGCTGGTACCTTAGTGAGAATAATAAACAATAAAAATAGCATAAGTTACACCTTATAAGATCAGCTATCTGCCAAAGAAAATCGGTGCAGCTATTTCATAGGGTAACCGTAATTAACTTACATATTCTTTAATAGAGAAAAGTTGTTAATATGAAATTATAAAAAGACGCTTGAATTTTATAAGGTATATGATCACGGATGACACTCTGATTTCCTGCGAATTGACTCTTTTAATATTTATTTTAAATTTGAAAATAGACAATTATAGATGCACGGGCTCGTCACTTACTATGAAATTTAATTAAAGCCAAATATTATGTGTATCCAAGCAAGTGGTGCCACACGCATAATTTAATAACACACATACATAAACTGTACTTAACAGTAATTGTTGTATATATAAACAAAAACCTATGTACCTTGTATATATAAATAAATTTAGATAGGAATTCAAAATGAATTGTTATTAGATCGCTTACATGAAATCAAAGGGAATCTTTTATTTCTAATTTGTAGTGATTCTATTTTGGCACGCGTCACAACAACTGAGGTTCGAGTGATAAATTGCAGTATTAAATTTGAAGAAAAATAAAATGGTTTATAGTTCTGATAGTAAAGGACATTATGGTACATAAACCCTTAAAAAACCTTATGGATATATAATAAAGACAACGCTTCACCATCATTCAGCCAGTAATCTCACCACAAACTGAAACACAATAATGCGAGCACCGCTGCGTAGGCGTCTGTGTGTGCGATACAATGCAAACGATATTTGTAATATATGTATTATCAGGTGCAATTTTTAGAGTACTGAAAGCGTGTACTGGTAATGTATGATCATGAGAAGATCCGTAAAAGGATCAAAGTTTCCTACATAGCCCGGCGGATTATCAAGTTAAAGTGGCAGTGGGCATCGCACTTCATACGCAAAACCTATGGACATTGGAGTCTTAAGATTCTGCAATGGATACCACTATCCACGTATCCCCAAGGTGCACGGACGATCTGACTAAAACCGCAGGATCGCGCTGGACAAAGGCCGCATACAACTAGTCCTATTGGAAATCCCTTGGGGGGGGGGGGAACTTATGTCCAGCAGTATGTCTGCTATGATGTTTTACAACAAAGAGAAAAACTCAAAACGGCAGAGAGGCCTGAGAGAACAGTACACTTACCTGCATTAAATGTCGTAGACAAGACTGAGGTACCGGAACCGACAGATACCGGTATATCCACCTAAAACATAGTAGTTCAACAAAGTGTATCTTTACCGGCTCTGCCGTTATCACCATGCTTGACCAGCGTGGGAATCATGGGTAAAGTTACCCCTTTTTTAGGGAGGCCTATGTCCAGGAGTGGATGTTCTATGGCTAGTATGATGATTTAAAGCAATGACCGCGCTAGTGCAGACTTACTGAATACTGAACTATCAATTCCCTACAATGGCCAAGTGAGCCTAGGTCGGGCCTCAGAGGCGCCCTCGAGTGATCGCCATCAATCCCGCTCGTGGCGCGATCGCGGTCGCGGGGTACGTAACATCGAGCATAGGTTGCTTATTTATAAGCGGCCTCGCCAACTTCTACAGTGGCGCTGGATTTGACGTCTGAGTAGTCCAGCATAAGGTTCTCAAAGAAGGTCATGTTCGTAATCCCCGCCCTGTTGATTTAATCAAATATACCGAAACTTCATATGGTTCCGCCACTTTACATTAAACTTCAATTCTTTAGGTATCTGTTGTATAAACCGCAATATTTATTTATAATGGCGTCTGTTTTTAAGGTAATCTTTAGCTTCTTTAATTTTCGGCCCTCAGCCCGCGGCAAGGCTCCCCCGAAACCAAATTATCATAACATTATTTGGTGGAATTATTAAATGTGTCTGGAGAAACTTGAGCTCCTTTTTAGGTAAACATTTTACTTATTATTAGAGAAACATAGGTGGATCGAATTTTCGCACCTAAACAAAAAACTACCGCAGAATTTTACTAAATTTTTTTAACCTTCGCTTCGCAAAGAGAATTTTGCTACTCATCTCTAGCCTTGATGCAAACACGTTTCACTGATTAGGATAGATATACTGCCATCTGTCGGTTCTGGTACCTAAGTCGCCTCTTACGACCTGGGACATAGGGAGGTGCTATTCTACTCTGGCGGTACCCTACGGCAAATTTTTGTTTATATAGTGTTAACGAACAAAAATTAGTTTTCCTATATTTTTAATCTTGCTGTTCCATTGTTCAGTGACTGCTATTATAAAACTCTAAGATATCCTCCACATCTGAATTTCCATTACCCATATCTCCAGCAATGAAAGTTTATTTAGTTATTTTAGCGTAGAGTTTCGGCGAACCGGCGAGGAGCGCGGGCCTGGTATTTGAATGTCTGACGCTCTAAAGAAGCGTGATAGCGACCGTCACCCGCCGAGCGGCGCGACTAGTTTCGCTTCAGGGTTGCCGCTTTAAACATAAATAGTCCTTTTTCTTCGATAAATAAATCATATTCATATAACATCTGACACATGACCTGAATTCAAGATAAGTCGGTTAAAGCATTTGTATTATGGATTGAAAACACTGGAGGAATCACAAATATAATATTTAAATACAGATTTTTTCACCCAGACACAGAACCAACACAAATCTATTCATATAAAGGATGAGCTCACTGACTGACTGAAATATCAACGCAAATAAGAGTAAAAAACTTGATAATTTGCAGGTGTTCATTGCATGCAGGGGAGCATTAAAAAAAAGGAAGGATTTTTTGAATTTTACTCGAAATTACTTTGAACTTTGCTGTTTTTGAAATAATTAAAATGAAATTCAGAAGAAATGTTCTTTAAATACGTCTAAAATATTTTTTTCGAAAATCATCCTTTAAGGAGCTAAAATGGGGCGCAAAGATAGCATAAAAGTTTCACAAATTGACACGGAGTAAAACCGCTGGGCGCTTCTAGTACCATCATATAAATCATTGTCCTGCGTGGGGATCAAACCTACAACCCTTGTTACATAAGACAGAATCACGCTGCGCTTGGCACAATCGGGCCCGTCAAAGTTAGACAAAATTAAATACTCGTTAAGCCTCTGAATCTGACAGATCTGCGTTATGGTAAAAAAAACAAATGTTTACTCAAATAGGCTACCGCCAATTTATAATAATATGCCGTGAGGTACCGGCACAGCAAAATAGTATCTTAATCTGTATCAGGTGTCTTATGAGGCGTCTAAGGTACCAGAACCGACAGATGGCGGTATATCTATCCGAATCAGTGTAGCTTAAATGCACAGGTTAAGAATGGGCAGTAGCATTCCCACCATGAGGACTGCGCTCTGCGATTGCCAACGCGCTTTGCCAGCGCGGCAATTATGGGCTAAATTCCCCCTTACTTAGGGAAGCCTATGTCCAGCAGTAGACTTCTAATGACTGATATGATGATGATGATAATAAATTTATAATAGCCAACAAAAACAACAATCCTGACCCTACGATGCTACGTTATCATATCGGTTTAGTAGGAAAAAATACAGTTACAACATGTTTCCTGTTTCAATCTCAAATGCCTGACAACTAAAACAAGCGACATTATTCGCTAAAATTTATGTGCATGCGCAATGTGCAAATTATTCTTTTCAGCAAATTGAATTCTGTGACCAGATAAATGAGGTTATAAAAAGAGTAGAGATCAATGCTCCAGATAATGAGAAGGTCGAATTCAAAATGTGTGAGATGTTGGACTCATCGACTAGATATATGTATCATTCGTGGTTTATACAGTTAATGCTTTCAAAAGCACCTCCAAATAAACTATAAACAGTTAAAATCTTCTAGAATAATTACAGAATCAGTACGAATACATATTCGAATTCAACCCAAGTGACCATAAATAATTACTTATTTTCGCATTATCTAAATTTAGTTCCGTTCAACTCCACATTCAGCCAGGCGGCGCCAATTGCTATGAAAATTAATATAATATGAAATTGTCTATTATTCACTCTGCTTTCAGTTTCTTTCATGCTTGGTGTTGAATTTATATTTAGGTATTATATTTATGATTACTTTAGACGATTACGACGCCACAAAAACGTCCTTAATCGATAATATAACTAACTAAGGACATATTCACTTATCCCTAATTGGTATACTTCTAAGTTAGCCAGTATATAGCCGCCCGCCCCAACTTCGTCCGGGTACATAGTAAAATTGTATTCCATTGAACCAGTTACCAAGAGTTTATCACATGAGTAATATTGAATTATTCAATTACCTTACACCATCCACCATCCACCATCAGTAACAATGTCATAGCACTTACAGATAAATTTAACTCTGTCATAAAAATTGCAACTTCAAATTGAGATATCAACTACCTCTCAAATTGGATCAAACTACACACACAAACACGGCAAAATTAGATTCAAATTGGTGCCGTAGTTTAGGACTTCATTTCGGATAGACAACGTGACACGCAATTTATATATATATATATAAATTATAGTAGATATATAGATAGATAAATAAAATATAGTAGTGCGGTGACAGCCCTAGCTCCCCGGCCGCCATGTTGGCTCGCTAAATTGCGAGCAGCACGCGCACCGCAGACACTTGCGGTTATCGCCCAACGCCGAAAGATCTTACCTACCTACCCGAGCTACCCAAATATACCTACACACATATATAATACATAACGCTGATATATACAAGTGTGTACATGGAATACATTTATATACAAGCAATACGGTATGCATACGTGTGATATCAAAAAACCATTGAGTAAATTTGTATTCAAGAGAGCCTGGCGAATTTTCTTTAGTTCTAATATCTCCACTTAGATTGTCTCCTCTTTTCTCACTCACTTAACCAGGTATAATCATATAAACAAAGAAATTCTCACAACATCTCATCCATTGACCTGACTCTGTGGTAAGTCGCTTAAAGCACTTGTGTTACAGACGCCACAAATATAATACTTAAATACATATAATTAACACCTAGACACAGAACAAATACAAATATCATCATATAAATATTTGTTCGGGTGGGAATCGAAACCACGACACCTGGCGCACGAGATAGGACCACTACCATCTGCGCCATTGGGCCCTTCATATAATATTTGTATTGTATATTAGTTTCATCATCATCACACCAGCTATTGAAAGGCCACTGCTGGACATAGGCCTCTCCAAGAATGGAGTTTCTTTTCCCATAATTGCCGCGCTGGGCAAGCGTGTTAGCAATCGCAGAGCGCAGCTTTCTCAACTGGGATGCTACAACCCATCACCGCCCTGTGCTTTTGAGCTTCACTGTTTCGGATGGATATATCGCCATCTATCGGTTCTGGCTGGTACTTTAGTCGCCACTTACGACACCTGGTACAGAGGGTGGTACTACTCTTCTTCGCCGGTACCCTTTTTTGCACATATCATTTTAGATATGTGCAAAAAGTTATATAGATAAAAAAATCAAATACTTACACAAATTAGTTCAATAGATAAAAAACCCAAGACTCACACTGTTTAAAAGTTATCAGATTTCATCTTCATGAGTCCACTGTAGACTCTACAATCAATATAGTGGTTAACTTTACAACTCTACACCTTAGTTAAAATATGTAGCGGTATCGCGACGAACCCATTCGCGTAAAGTGAAAAATGTTTTCCTTGATCTTTATTTTTCTGTTATTCAATAGTTCTTGCACAAACGGAACGAAGCCATATATTTTTACTATGGTGTAGAGTTCGCGAAGTTACGCAACTAACAATACTGTCCAAGTACTTATCTTGTTTTTTCTATATATTATTATATATATTTAATAACTGGTATGATGATTGAATATCAAATGATGAAAGTTTTTATAAAATATAATGAATTGTGGTCTAATAAATTAAATTAGAGAGAGAGATTGAGAATTTCCTATTTGTCAAACCAAAGATATACTATTAATATTATTTATAAACGCCAAAGTTGGAACGTATATTTGTTCTTTCACGCTAGAACGGTTCGACAAATGTAAATACAATTTGACTCAGTTATTGTTGATAATTTGAAATAACTTTCATACTTCTCTCATCTACCTTTTTTCGTTTTTTTGCACAGTTTAGTTGTCAGAGAGCGTCTTCTTTTCGAAATAACAAGAGTTTCTTTGGAACAAGTTAACTCTTTTTATTTCTCCTCTTTCTTTTCCTCCAAATATCAGTATTGCTGAGTTTCAGTTTGAAGGGTCAGAATGCACAGGGTAATATGACGTAATATCTTTGTGTCACGGGGTTGGCAAAGAGCTAGTAATATTCTTGTGATATAACAAACGTTTATAGGCTGCAGTGACGCTTTCTATTCCGCGGACTGTACGCTTGTTTGTCGACCTCGTAGATAAAGTCACTGGCGGGAAGCCAGTACTTCCATAAACATTGCTTATACAATATACCACATGCCTTGTGGTACCGGCAAAGTAGAATAATACCTCCCCCTGTACCAGGTGTCTTAATAACCGATTGAGGTACCTCTAGGTAGAGGACACGATCTCAAGATTTGTATAACATTCATCATCACCATCATACCAGCCATTGAAAGTCCACTGCTGGTAGGCCTCCCCAAAGGAGAGCTTTTGCCCATAATTTCCGCGCTGGGCAAGCGTGTTGGCAATCGCAGAGCGCAGCAATTGCGACGAGGATGCTGCTGTCCATCCCCGCCCTGTCATTTGAGCTGCTCTGTTTCAGATGGATATACCGACATCTGTCGGTTCAGGTACCTTAGTAACCTCTAACGACACCTGGTGCAGTGGGAAGTACTATTCTATTCAGCATGTATACTGTATAACATTTTAAGTCCGCAATTTCGCAATAAAATTTGATAAATCTGATTTAAAATCTTTTTAATGGTGAAATATTGCACAAAATTCACCTGAAATTTTCAGGAAATCGATTGTATGTTTGAATGATTTTGTGTAAATTTATTTCAATAAATGTATTCAATAGTTTCGTTATCACTATGTACTTATCATGATTACCGGACCGATTCTTTGTGAGAGGTGGCATAATATCCTTCAAGGATTTTCCGGGAAAACCTACCGGGATCTCCATAGAAACTTCTCCATGGAGACCACAGACTTGCCCACTGGGGTTCAAATAGGGAGGTTTAGTCCGTGCGCATCTAATAATGAAATTAACAGGAAAATAAGGAATTAAAAAAGTGTTTTCTCCGCAAAACGATTACTTTTGGCACACCTGGATAACTAGCATACTCTCAAAAATGTATACCAAACAGAAATATTTGCTTTATTGTGTTCCTGTATGAAGTGTGAGAAATTCAGTGAAATTATTGAGTAATTTGTACACATACATCACGCCTGTGTCCCATCGGGGTAGGCAGATACTATGGATCTCCACTTGTTTCGATCTTGGCATACCTTTCTAGCTTCCCTTACTCGCGTTAATCCTTTCATGCACGTTCGTTTATTCTTGGTACTTCTGACCTGGCCCTTATTTAAATACTTTTTCTACAAGGTTAAGATATTCGCCTAGGTCGTCCTATACCAACTCTTCCATTAAATTTAATATATTACCCTTAAATTGCAAGGCTTACGACGCGCTAGAAGCACGCAGGCAGTTACATTAGTAATATTCATATTTGAAAATTTCGTGTCTCGGTGTTTCTCCGGTACGAACTTTTTTACTACTGAACCGATTTTAATATTCATTACTGTGTACATTTAGATCCAAGTTGAGTGATCGGATAGTTTATATCTCAATTTATAGTTGCCATATTTTTGGTCGGGTCATGGAGTATCTTAGACGGGCCCGATGGCGCAGATGGTAATTAATGATCCTATCTTATGTGCCAATCGTGGGTTCGATCCCCACCCAGGACTAATATTTATATGATGATATTTGTGTTTATTCCGTGTCTGGGTCTTAAAAATATGTATTTTAAGTATTATATTTTTAATTCCTTTGTTGTCTGATGTCTGTAACATATGTGCTTTAAGCGACTTACCACGGACTCAGGTCAATGTATGAGATGTGTAAACTTACTTTTTATCTTATTTATTATAGATACTTATATATCCAAAGTAAATAGATCGTGAACGAAAAAGATCGACTTAATATTTTAGTGAGAGGCGTTTCTTAGTGCCTAAAATTAGAAGATACTTAATAGTCGGCTGGTCCCGCCAGCGTCTAGGGAAAGTGGGTCGACTCGGACGTGACCCTTGGAATACTTCGAGAATAATTTGTTTTACCTTGTTCGGTTATTTTTAACGAACCTAATGCTGAGTAAACATGGTATCATTATCGGCGTCACGGGGGTACCAGGTCAACGTTCCATTAAAGGTAGTGTTAATATAAAGTAAACATACTTCATACAACACCTTAACATAATGCGCTGACCATAATGAGGTATATATATATATATATATATATATATATATATATACACACACACACACACACATATAAACAAATAAGCATACAGTCCGCGTGATAGTAAGCGTCACTTCAGCCTTTAGACACTCGTTATATCACAAGGAATCACTAAAGCGTTGCCAACCTTGTGAATTGAGGATATTGTGCCACATTACCCAGTAAATTCACTGCCTCTCTCACCCGGAACACAAATACGGACACTGCTATTTGGCGGTAGAAATAAGTATCAATGCAAACGACCTTTTGTATGAGGTCTATCTAACGCTCATACAACCTACATTTGGCAGTATACCGATCCGACAGCAACTAAACTAGCTCAAGTACTGTGATTGCCACCGTGCTTGCTCAGCACGGCAATCTATGGCACAATTCCCCCTTTCTTAGGAAGGCATGCGTCCAACAGAGGAGGTCTATGAGCTGATATAAAATAAATAAAAAAATTTACACAGCGTGACATACATTAACCTGACTCTGAGATAAGTCGCTCAAAATATAAATGTTTGTCCTGTGTGGGTCGAACCTACGACCTTTAGCGCATAAGATAGAATCACTACCATCTGCGCCATCAGGCTCATGGAAACTGAATTCAAATTCGATTCTATGGTTTATAAAAAAATTGTCTGTGGTAGACGCTCCGCCATAGACAACTCAATGTCTCTGTCCCTGTAACTCAGTTAGCAAAATAAACGTACATAATGATCCATCCCCGCCGAGTGCGTGCGTTAACGTAATTACAGAATCAGGCCCCTCCTACACAGGCCACGATTGATTTTGGTCACTTGACAGATTGCAGGCTCCCGACCTCGCTCGGGTATCTATCGGGTATCTCGGGCGCTATATTCTCGGCGTATACTCAAATGTCAAATGCCATTGGAAATCCTGTTCGTCATCGTGAGTAACATTTAGTGATCAGCGAATTTTTGGCCGTTGGGTACTGGCAATTGTACTATGAGTCGTAATATATAGGCGGTATATCCATCTGAATTAGTGTACCTCAAATATGCACAGAGCGGGGATGGACAGCAGCAGCCCTGCAGTCCCTAAAGCTACGCTCTGCGATTGCCACCACGCTTGCCCAGCGCGGCAATTAAGGGCAAATTTCCCCCTTTCTTGGGGAGGCCTATGTCCAGCAGTGGACTTCCAATGGCTGTTATGAGGGTGATGATGATGAGATTTGTGGCAACGCTGGATGTCAATTGATTGACATAGGTTTCTTCATGAACCTTGAAGGTTTTTTTGCTAAAAGTAATCGCAGAGCATAGCTTCGCGACGGAAATGCTGCCGTAACATTTGACTAAAGCTATTTCGCATGTGTAATCCGCCATCTGTGGATTCTTCATCGAGCCTATCTAATGAATATTTGTGTTTCTTCAGGAGGTGTTATATATGTATTTTTTTACATTTGTGAACACTCTGTTGCTTGATGTGTCACCAGTGCCTTAAGTGACCTATCTTGTAGTCAAGTCAATGTACGTTATGTGTCATCATCATCATCATCATGATATCAGCCATTGGAAGTCCGTTTCTGGACATCCTGGCCTGGCTGGCCTCTACATGAAAGAGAAAATTTTGCCCATAATTGCCGCGCTGGGCAAGTGTGTTGGCAATCGTATAGCGCAACTTTCGAAATTGATATGCTGCTGCTCATCCTTGCCATGTTCCCATTCCACATTTGAGCTACACTTTTTCAGATGGACACATCGCTATTTGTCGGTTCTGGTACTTTAACCGCCTCTTATGACCCCTGGTTCAGGAGGTGGTCCTATTCTCCTCTGCCGGTACCACAGGGCAATGTGACAGCAATGTGTGAATCTATTTATTTATAAGTTATATTGCACACACGTGAGAAGTAATAATAAATACTAATAATAATAATAAATTCCCACAACATCTCGTACATTGACCTGACTCCGTTGTAAGTCGTTTATAGCACTTGTGTTATGGACGCCATAAAACAAAGGTATCACAAATATGCTACTTTAATACATATATTTTACACCCATACACAGAGCAAACACAAATATCATCATATAAATATTTGCTCTGGGTGAGAATCGAACCCACGACCCCTGGCGCACAAGAGAGGATCACACCATCTGCGCTATCGGGCCCGTCGAAGTAGTAGCTACACGTTGACTCTCTCACACATACCTAGACAAATCTCACACGCTCTCGACCCTGTGCAAACACATTTTCCACTTGCAAGTACCTCACGAGCTCCGAGACTGTTGAGGCACCAATCGATTAGAGAGCTCCAGGTGGCGCCAGTCGTC
>JACJUM010002496.1:4149516-4175695 GCA_020976665.1 Heortia vitessoides
AAAAAAAGTCTTTGCGCCTGTTTATTGTTTAAACGCTTATTTAATATTATTCCACCAAAAGCTACTACAAAAAAAATCGTTGCCTAAATCTTTGCGAAACTCAATTCCATTTTCCTACAGCAAACGTAAATTCCCAATTCAACAAACAAAAGCATTAAAACCCTCACCGGGACCAAAGAAACGACCGCAGACGGCAACAAACCGCCGCGACTCGAGGGTAGTTTTTCAGGCGGCCCCCGCCACATAAATAAGTGATCAACCTCCCCCCCCCCGCCTGCGCCTCACCCATACCTCCCCCCGCTCGTAAACTAAGCGCAGATAGCGGAGGACTTAATGGCTGATCGGATTTTGATTAGCGCGGGCCAGCAACGTCCCGACCCCGAGTGAATTTGAATAGATAAGTGGGCACTGGTTAGGCGTGCCATCCGCCATCTTTTCTTCCGGACACCGTCCGCGTTCGGTACATCCGAATTTCCGGGAAGGGTTTACCAGGGAGGGGAGACATTTGATAAGCTCTTTGTTTTTATAACGCAACGTAACGCCGCCATATATATCGCCATGTTTTTCCTGCAAACTGCATATTCTTTTGCATATACCTCTCAACGCTGCACCTAATATAATGCAGATATTAATTGGTTTATCCAATCACGCCTAAACATCAAGAAGACATAAGATTTAAGAGTGTAACGTACTTCACTTTCTCTTGAAAACGGTAGTCATGAGAAAACTTCGAAATGATTTAAAAGTTAGAACGCGCCTTAATAACCTGCGAGGCTTTTTTCAGTCAGACATTTCTAAGATTACCAAGAGTAGTATTATTGCCATGATGAACTAGCGTTTTGGGCTACCGACTCGAAAAGTTGTATCTACATTGAGTGTCGACTCTGGTGCGCTGGTGACTGGGTGCGCGGACGCATCGGTCATCGCATGTCAGCCCCTGAAAATAAACCGTAAATACGCCAATGCTTTGTGCTTTGCGCAAGGAAAGACAAAAGCTACAAGATTAAACAGATAATGAAAATAATATGGGTGACAGGCCCGATGGCGCAGATGGTAGTGATCCTATCTTATGCGCCAAAGTTTGTGGGTTCGATCCCCACCCAGAACAAATATTTACATGCTGATATTTATGTTTGTTCTGTGTTTAGGTGTTAAGTATATATATTTAAGTAGTATATTTGTGATTTCTCTGTTGTCTGATGTCCGTAACACTTTAGCGACTTAACACGGAACTAGGTCAATGTATAAGATGTTGTAGGAATTTGTGGGAATTTATTTACAGTATATATCAACATCGGGTGGTAACCCTACCGCTAGGGCTGGCACCCGCGACCGTAATTTACATGCTGGTCTTCGGAGGGTGCCAAGTTATGGTCCGCGGCCGCGATAAACTTGAAATAGAGCTGCGGCCATCGAAACGCCTCTTTTTTACGGAACCCTGGTGGTTATCGCGCCTCTTTAGCTCAACGCGTACACTTTACGAGTTTGACCACCAATTTGTTAGAAATGCAAGTCGATTCTGGGTTTATGGAGGTTTCTAGAGCAAATCTCTTTGTTTCTAATGTTGGTCAGGGTAATTCTTTTAGAATATTCTAGATCAAGGCATTAATTCGTTAAAGGGTTACTTTCATTTATGTATATAATGCAGAGAATCTAGACCAAGCTTAGTATTTGGTCTAACAAATATTAATGCACTTTGAGGGTAGAAGGAAACAAAGTCGTGTAAAAGAAAATTTGTATAGAAGACACGGTTTCGCGCGTATCTCTCACGATTCTCTGATCTATAACTCGTAATTGGTATAGCGTTGAGTGGTTGGTTGTCCACGTGTTCGTCGGAGATGTTTAATATCACAAATATATCACTAAAATTATCACGTTTTGCTAAATAACGTTGACCTATATTAACAACTGCTACTTATGCGGTTTTCAACAGTCTCTGACGATATATTGCTCGGCTATTTGTACACCGAACCGTGGAAGAAAAATTCTCTAAAACATACGACACAATTGTGGCACATTATAAAGATTTACATTGTGTATTTCATATAATGGTATTCATTGAGATCAATGTGGCATAAAAGACGATGTTGTGACAACAATAGAGAAAGAATGTTCAGATTTTTTGTGATTATACGACCGTCTTTAGGCTGCAGTGTTTATCACCCTGTACTAATAAAAACAAGAAATTAGGTAAGAATGTTACTGTGAACATGGATAAACTGGTGCAAACCGGTTAGACAGAAATACTTACTAATGTCTGTTACGCGATCACGCCTAAACAACTGAATCGATTTAAATGAAATATGGTACACAGATAGTCTAAAGCCTTAGAAAGGACATAGGTCACTTTTTTATTCGACATAAGAGTTATAAGGGGTCGAAAGGGGGGATGAAAAGTTATATGGATGTATCACTATTTTTGGAACTAGAAGCTTAAAACTTATTATTTAGGCTATTTATTTGTATATATAAATAAATAGAGCAAAATTTTTATAAGTTAAAATAAAAAGGTATGGTGCCCAAAGTAACTACTGTAAAAAAATTCTTAGATATTGTCATATATTCCTTAAATACTCGTACTATATGCACGGTAGAGTTACCATTTGAGTCTATACTGTGAGCGTGCTTCACCCCCCCCCCCCCCTCATCCCATCCTCTCCCCCATCCCATCTTTTCCCCCGCATAGTTTGGCAGGTAAAGCACAACAAGGGTAGACACGTCCGTGATCGACGTATCAGTCGCTGATAATTGAAGTTTGAGGGAGTCTATAAACATTAAACACCTCGCCAAACTAAACAAACACACAACTATGTAGAAGACGCAAACTGTATACGAAGGCTCGATTATTTCTTGTTTTTCACCCAATTGTTGTTTCAATATTGTGCTTCTGACTTGTTCTTATTTTACTGTATACTGTTTTGTTTGCGTTAGGTCCAGTATTCAAGTGCGAGAATCATTTTGTATTAGATTACTATAGAGTTAATTATTCTTCGAAACTTAGTTAATTATTATTATCGCAAACGACCGGCGTTTCTTAAAAATTGTTGTTGATTTTTGATGTTTGAATTGTTCTGGCTGCTCATAGCAACCTGATTTGACGGGCCCGATGGCGCAGATGTTAGTGATTCCATCTAATGCGCCAGGGGTCGTGGGTTCGATCCCCACCCAAGTCAAATATTTATATGTTGATATCTATATTTGTCCTGTGTCTGGATTAAAAATATGTATTTCAGTATAATATTTGTGAATCCTCAGTTGCCTGTAACACAAGTGCTTTAAGCGACTCACCACGGAGTCAGTTCAATGTATGAGATGTATGAACACTTAAAAAAAAACTTGACACTTACACAAAACAAACAAAATCCTTACCAATATTGTAAACACGAAAGTTTTTTGAGTTTAGATGAATGTCTGTTAATCTTTCGCGCCGGAACAGCTGATAGTCTAGATTGTCTTGTATCCCGAAAACAAGATCCTGCTATATATATATTGTTTATTCTTTTATTTTAGGTTAAAATAAACTTATGCGTTGCTTCTGAAAACGAAGAAACGACAATTAAAGTCTATTCTTCCACCAATTATTCTTATTTATCTATCTTGAATCACAATAATCTAATACAATTAAAGTCTATTCTTCCACCAATTATTCTTATTTATCTATCTTAAATCACAATAATTTAATATGTACAATGCTATTTTTTTCATAACCTCTCAACTGACCATTGACTAGCGCTTGTCAGTTGTCAATGTCATTCAATGTCGTTCAAAAATTAAAGAAATATTATTTCTTTACATATATATTTGTTTATGTAATGGGCACGACTGTTTCGATAATTTACCTGCCAGGGAGCGATATAGAAATGTTTTTGGAAGGACGGGAATTCCTCAAAGATGCGATAATGGTCTACCGGACAACAAATTGGTCAAGTGATGATACATTCAAAATATTAAATTGAATATTACAAGGGTTTTTAACTCCATTTGACTTTTAATTGAATCGAAGAGTACTAGTTTTAACACTACTTCTATACCAAGTGTCAAAAAAGGCAACTAAGTTACCTCAACCGACTTAGCTATCCAAAACAGCATAAATTATGAAGTTGCGAACCAGGGCAGAGATGAGCAGCAGGAGTGCTTTCGTAAAGATTGCCTCCCCATCTGTCCGCCACAACGGACATTTTCCACGTCCACTGTGGACATTGGCCTCTCCAGGAAACGGACAATGTTGCCCATAATTGCCGCACTACGCAAGCATGGTGGCAATCGCACAGCGTAGCTTCGCAAGATACGCTGCTGCCCATGCATTTGAGACACACCGTTTCGAATGAATTTACCGCCATCTATCGGTTCCTTATTCGCCTGCTACAAGTACAAAGCATGTTAATATTTCTGCTCTGTGGGTACATTACGAGTTATGTTAATTTAAGTGATGAAAATCCTTAGCTTTACTTCTTCCACTTAAGCGTTCGCTTATTTCAATACACTTAAAAATATTCGTAGTCAACTAATAGAAATATATATATTTAAAACATTGCACGCCGAACAATAGAATTCATTCGCATAACCATCTCACTAAAACCTACTTAGTCACTCGAAAGAATAATCTCAAGATTGACATCCCAAAGCGAGCCAATACCAAATTACCGGCTCCGAGCCATTCCCCACTAGCTCTTAGCGCGAGAAAGCTGTAAAGGTTTGGCCGGCCCGGGCAGCGCTGTTTAAAAGGCCATCAAAGCGCCGTCTACATAAAACGAGGGACATTTTACATTCGCCCGGTTTATGGCGGACGGGAATACCCCCCGTAATGAGAAAAGAGGAACGCGCCAGAACTCGCGGGTGTTCGAAATTTGAATTGGAAAGAAAGGAGGTTTAATTTGATTGGCCTGTACGGACTGACGTCACGCGTCTGTGCTGAAAAGAGCGGGAAATATTTACTGTTCCATTTTTAAAAAACAACCAATATGGCGTATATTAGTTTAATTGTAGACGGCGCTAATTCACACAATACTAGTAGTAAAGAAATAATAAATTTGTCTGTATCCTGCAAATTTTATAAAATCTATTTTAAGAACAAAATGCCAGTTCAAACATCAAAGAATATTTCCCATAAGAAATCATGAACAATTGCGTAGATCCAAGTAAAGTTTGGATATTACTTCCTCTTAAATGCCACTAACCAATATAAAAAGTGTGTCGAACAATCAGACGTCTCCCATGGAGCCAGCGCTCCAGAAGTCCCGGCCCGCAATCCCGCGGGGCTCGTAAAGAGAGCATTTTTACGTGCAGCATGCGCCGGCTGAACCAGCTTTATGGAGATCGAGAGGAATTCCATCAGTAATGAGGAAATTACTTGGGACCCCTACCACGACAATCATATTGAAAACTCGAAAGTGAGTAATTTTCACCATTTTATATACTGTTCATGTCGCATTGAATAGATTTAACGGGCCCGATGGCGAAAATAGCAGTGATCCTATATTGTCCGGAAAAAGCATCCAAGTCAAATATTGCTATGATGAAATTTGTGATTGTTCTGTGTCTGGTTGTTAAATATAAGTATTTGAGTAGTATATTTGTGATTCCTCTGTTGTTTGATGTCGGTTACACGAGTGCTTTAAGCGACTCATCACGGAGTCAGATCAATGTATGAGATGTTCTGGAAATTTATTTTATTTATTTCGCTCTCTCAGTACTTATACGTGCTGTTAGTGTGTTCAATGCGCAATTTGTAAATAATGTTAGACGGGCCCGATTGCGCAGATGGTAGTGATCCTTGTGTAATAAGGGTCTTCGGTTCAATTCCCACCCACAGCTAATATTTTTATGATGATATATACTTTTTGTTCTGGGTCTGGGCGTTAATTAAATGTATTTAAGTAGTATCATTGTGATTCCTCTGCTGTTTGGCGTCCGTAACACAAGTGCTTTAAGCGACTTACCACGGAGTCAGGTCAATGTATGAGATGTTGTGGGAATTATTATTAATATTATATAAAAAAGGATTTGATGATGTACGGATGTGTATAACGTGCGTGACGTAATACATCCCGTCAAAACTACTAAATAGTACATATTAAAATATATATAAAAACTCACACTTAATTCCTTCGACCCTAGTACACATTCGTAGCTTCCTCAACATTCAGTATTCCCTTTAAATATATTTGCTTATTACAATATTCCTCAAATTACTCTTACAACAATATGGGGTTCATCATTATCATCATTACAGTCATTGGAAGTCTACTGCTGGAAAGAAAAGGGGAATAATTGGCAATAATTGCCGCGCTGGGCAAGCTTGTTGCCCATCCCAATCCTGTGCATTTAATCTGCACTGTCTCAGATGCATACGGCCATCTATTATGGTACCCTAGTCCTCTTCTAAGACACCTGGTACAGAAGGAGGTACTATTCCACTCTGCCGGTTATAAGTCATTAAAAGGAGTAGTGTTTGAAAATCATGGTAGGGTCTTCCTAACTGACAGCTGTTTTAGAGTCGTCTTTACGACCGAAGGCCCAATGCACCTCCAATAACGAATAATTGCACTCGAGCCACTAACGGTGCCTTCACTAATAGCTCCCAATGTTAGTCATTCATGCTCAAACAGTGACTCTGGACGTCATTGCCTTGATCAATTATACAATTTGATGGCGGACCAAAAAGTATATAAAAAATGCTATTTATAATTTTGGGCAATTAATATTGCATTTATTTTAAAATTTTGGTCATTTATCATAAAATTCACACGCGTTAATTTGCAGAACTTTTATACTAACTGCACCGCCCTTTTACCCTCTTAAGAATGATTTTCAAAAATATATTTTACACTAGTTTTATTACTTTCAATGAAGATGCTTTACAGAGAATTATATTCGAATTACTTCAAAACCAGCAAAGTTTCATACTAACTTTGCTTTCATACTAACCCCCGTTTTACCCCTTTAGGAGAATTTGTAAAAATCCTTTCTTAATGCTCCTTTACGTTATAAAAGGAACCCGGCCAGCAAAATTTAATTAATCCAACACTTATAGTTTAGGCCCTACGTTGATATTTCAGTCAGTCAACTGTTTCTCCTTTTATTTATATATAGATGTGCAATACTTAGTGAAGTCAACACAGAACAAAGAGATTTTTAAATTAAAAAATGATACCCGTAGCCCTGGAGGTACTCTGCCGTGTAGTGCCGGCAGGGTGGAATAGTACCAGGTGTCGTTAGAGGCGGCTGGGGCACCGAAACAGATGGATGGCGATGTATCCATTTGAAGTAGTGTAGCTAAAATGCAACAAGGCGGGGATGGGCAGCAGAATTTCCGTCACAAATCGTCGCTCTGCGATTGCCAGCACGCTTACCCAGCAGTTATAGTTCCCCAACTTCCCCCTATTCTTCGGGATCCTATTTATTTAGATGATGCCCTAGGAAACTAGAAACTGCATCATGGCTTTAATACTGCAATATCATCATAACTATCATCATCATCATAGCCTTAAGACTATTAAGTATTACGATAAATATTTTGAGTGATCTTTGCTCATAATTGCCACGGCACGTATATCAGGGTCGAAGACACCGCTGGCCATACCTGCCCTATTGCATTTGGACTTCTTTTTTATATTAAAACAGGTCGACAATCAAGCGTAGAGCCCACGTGATTGAATGCGTCTCTGCAGCTGATAAACACACGTAATATCACAAGGATATTACTGAGGCGTTGCCAACTCTGTGACTTAAAGATATTATGTCCCATTACCCAGTAATTTCACTGCCTCTCTCATCCATAAAATCGAAACACAGCAATGCAAACACTGCTATATGGTAGTAGAAATAGGCTAGAGAGAGAGATACCAATGCAGACAACTCATGAGGTCAAATGGTATATGAGGTTCTCTCACAAGTCTTTTTCAAAGTGGTACCGCAATCGCGTCTAAAGATACTTGCTACAGAGAGTATTATTCTACTTTGTCGGTACTATGAGAAACGAAAGCTGCTCATAGTACCGACAGTTGTAGTAGTACATAGTAGTTGTGTATACAACTTCATACCGAGGCTTCGTCGCCCGCAGCGGGACATGCGTGACTGTTATTTTATGACCTTACATAATGTATATAAATGAGCGTCATATATATTATAAATATATATACACACATATATATATATATAATATAATCAAACGACATCTCATATGTTGACCTGGCTCACACGGATATCAGAAAACAGAGGAATTGCCAATATGATGTTTAAATACATATAAATAACACCTAGACACAGAACAAGAACAAATATTCATAAGATAAATATTTGTCATGGGTGGAAACGAATCCACGACAATGGCGCACAAGAAAAGACCACTACTACCATCTGTGCAACCAGGCCCGTTATTCGGAATGAGAACTTTTCAGAACATGTCCTTTAAAAGCGCTAACCTCAGTGAAAGCATTTTCAACTCTAAAAGTTGGATAGTCCATCTATTTTTTCTTAAACTCTTTTCAGGCTAAAGATTATATAACACGCTGCGACTAATTGGAATCATTAATAAAAAATGTTGTAAAAACAGGAATAAATAAACGATTCCAAGATTTTCGTTTAAGACACGCACAAATCAGAAGTCATTCATTATTTTATGGGATTATGTCTAATAATTGTGAAGGTTTCATCAACATGATATTAACCCTAGACGAACTTGAATTCAACCAACATCTTATTATCATAATTGAAAAATAACTCCACAACAAATTCGCACATGACACATTCACGCAGACGAAGCCGCAGTTCGTGTCAATTCATAGTTGACAGAACGAAGACGAAACAAAAAAATCAAAAAGAAACACGCACTGTCAAATTCGATGTCAAAAACTCCTTTTCTGAAGTCGATTAAAGGTTCGGCCGGCAAAAGAAATTAGAATTTCCACGCACGTAATGCGTCGCGTTAAACGGACACAAACATAAATACATGTGTTGTGTGAACGCGGGCTGCACCGTCCGATAGGCCTGTTTTTAATTAACCCGTCGACCACGCTCTCCTCATATCGTCTGCGCTAAGGTCTCCCGCGTCAATACGAGCAGGGTTAACGGAATCGGCCAAATAGCTTTACCGAGAATACGCCGGCAGCAAAATAATGCTACAGAGACAAACTTTGGTATTTTGTCCCTAATACTTATCTAGGCAGCTTTGTTAATCAAACTTGTAAGCACTATTTATTACAAGTTGAAGCAAACAAAAGCATTTATTTGATTTAGCGAAATACAAAGGAAAATAAGCGTTAGAACAAAGAAAAAAAGTAGATTTTTTAAAACCACGAATGCGGCAAACAACCGATCCATTTGATGACAGGTTACCGCAGCCTCAGGACGCTTACAACACCAAGGGATCATTTACGTGTTGCCGACCCTGTAAAGACTTCTTTACTCCCTTTTGAAGAACCCAGTACTACATTTCACTGGAAAAATCTCAACATTAACGAACGCGGGAGGATATATATATCTCTGAAACCGTTGGGCAACCATTTTGGTAGTAAAGTGTATAGTCTTGCGATGGTAAAAAGTTCCCAAAATTATAAGCGCAGTAATGCGCTAACCTGCTACATCCAGACCTGACTCCAGGGTGTCTATTAGACTAGCCTATGTCCAAGAGTAGACTCTATCTGTCTAGTTTAAAGCTGGAAACGTTTCGTCTCATGTCTTTACTTACTTTTAATTACTGGGAAACTTTATTCTCTTTTTTATAGAACTCCATACCTTGGAACTCTAGATAATCCTCTGTAGGAGGCTCGGTCAAAAACCTAAGCATACGCGTATACGCCTATACGCATATAATTTTTTTTCTGACACCGTTGGGTGCACGACCATTATGATTTTAATTTGGGTGAACCCCCATTGACGGTGAATCGTGCGATCATAAAAAGTAGCCATTGGTGCCATGTCCAATAATTCCACAGAACAAAGCTCATAGTACAAACGGTAGAACAATTGTAGTAGCGTTAAAACACACATAAGTGGGCGAAGGTTCTCCTTAGATTTATATGAGACTGGCACCGTTAACAATTCTCACAGCGCGTTTCTGGGCCGAGTCAAAGAGCCTAAGCTGGTACCTAGGCGCTCCTGCCCAAAGATGACAGCGATACTCCATGTCTGGTCTTACTAATTGCGACTTATACAGATGCAGTCTTTGCCTCGCCAAGAAGTCCTGTTCTGTTGAGCACATCGAGATTGCAGCACATTTAATGCAGCAAACTTAGAGGCAACATTATTTAAATTTTTACTGGCGCCATTTGTGTATTGTATTAGAAATAATAATAACACTGAATTTATTATTATTATTTCTCAACATTTTATCATCATCATCATAACCATTAAAACTACTGGACATAGGCCTCTCCAAGAAAGGATATAATTTGCCCATAATTGCCGCGCTGGGCAAGCGTGTTGGCAATCGCAGAGCTAACCTTTCGCGACGGGGATGCTGCTGCCCATCACCGCTCTGCGCATTTGAGCCGCCTGTTTCGGATGGATATTCTGCTGTCCGTGACAACTTAGTCGCCTCTTACGACACTTGGTGCAGTGGAAGGTACTATTCTACTCTGCCGGTACATAAATGCAAAGGGTGGGGATGGGCAGCAGCATCACCGTCACGAAATCTTCGGTCTGTGATTGACAACACGCTTGCCCAGCGCGGCAATTATGGGCAAAATTTCCCCTTACTTGGTTAGACTTATGGCCAGCAGTGGACTTTCAATGGCTGGTATGATAATGATGATTACTGATAGCCTGGAGTAACACAGAGTCCACTTATAATTCCAAAAAAATTTTTCCGTGAGTTAAAATCTGGCTAAAAAGCCTTTTTAGCCAGATTTTAACTCACGTTTCCCTGTAAAGTAGACTTCTTGCACAGTTTCTTTTAGAGCTTTTCAGTGATGAGATATGATGTAAAGACCTCGCGGGCAGATTCGTGGACGGAAGTCAGTATTAGATATGTGCGTTCAAAATATATTTTCTAAAAGTCAATTTTCGACTGTCCCCTTCTAGGGGTGTTTCGAGAATTTGTCATATCCCTATCAGATATAGATTTATCAGCACAACTTAATTTATAAGCTGACTTGCACTAAAACTCCGCAGACCAATGGATTTATCTAGAAACCTACATTAAGCTTAACTTATCGTACAGAAAAATAAACCTTCAAACTTTCCAGATTTCGAGGGGATAAAGTTAGGGGATTGAATTGGAATTGACGCTTCACACATTTTATGTTGCCGTTCAGAATTGGCAGAAGTTCGCCGGAGCGTAAACCAGTGCGGTTAATTTAGAAAATTGTTTACAAAAAGAATATAATTCTTACATATAGAATACTAGCTGTGCCCGCGACTTCGTCCGCGTGGAATAGTTTTTTGGGTACCATACCTATTTACTTCAAATTATATAAACTTTGAATGTCACGTTTATTTATATCGAATCAATGGCCTGAAAAATAAGTTTTAAGTTTCTAGCTCTAAAAATAGCGATCCATGCAAACAACTTTTCATCCCCCCTTGCAACCCCTTACAACCCTTATTTCGAGTTCAAAAATAGCCTATGTCCTTTCTTAAGGTCTAAAGATTGTCTATGCCAGATTTCATCAAAATCGGTTGAGAGGTTTAACCGGGAAAGCGTAACAGACAGACAGACAGACAGAGTTACTTTCGCATTTATAATATTAGTAGGGATTTTATATCAATTTTCGTTAGCAGATTCTGATTTCTAGGTAGCATTTGTTCAGTGTCTCGTTCATGACGCTTAAGAATATTACAGGGTCAATTTTAATAATAATAAAACAACATATTATCCTTAGTTTAAATGTAAATGACTAAAATATTTAATTATTATATTTGTGGTGTTGTTATTAAAATTTTTTAAAAAATACGAAGTTTAAATACATTATAACAATGCCAGAAATATTGACAAAAGTAATATAAAACGTCTAACTTATTATCTGTAAGTATAATCAAAATTAGGTACATACAAGATGTATAAATAACCGAAATTTTTAATTATTGTTAATTATATGATGCTTGTGTATCAGGGTGTTAAAAATATGCATTTAAGTAAGAAAAATATAGTAGTAATTCCTCTATTGTCTGATGTTCGTAACACAAGCGCTTTAAGTAATTTACAAATTGTAAGGTTTAACAATAGGAATAATGTCGAATATATAACTAATTAATCTAATCCAACGAGAAATTATAACCTGTTTATAAAAATGTAACTTTGTGTATAAAAATTTAAAAATACAGTTACATTCTTATATAAATTATTTTTTTCCAGTGGCGCAAATGGTCACTACCATTCCTTTTTCGTGCGCCTACATTTATATGTTATATTTGTGTTTGTTTTGTGCCTGGGCGTTAAATATATATTAAGGTATCACATTTGCAAAAGCTCTGGTGTCTGATGTCAGTGCCACAAGTTAGGTCAATGTATAATAATGCTGTCTGGATATAATTAACATGATTTTTTTATGTACAAAAAATCTACCTATACCACGCCATCATAATCACGATATAAGTAAATAACCGATTTTTTAATTGAATCGCGACGGGAACGTCAATACCAGAAATATTAACCAAAGCGCAATAAAACGCCCAAATTTTTCTCTCATAATCAAAATTAGGGCTTCCTAGGTATGGCCAGGATTGGTGCAGGCATCTGAGCGGTGCCTAGGCGGGCTAGTACATTCCGCGCGTAGAATGCTGAGCCAGCAACGAGCCACGGTATGCAAGACCAGATAAGCATTAAGGATCGCGGCACACCGCTGGAGTATATTGGAGATGTAAGCAAGCTACGAAGCGTGCAGACCATCAGTTTTGTTCAATTAGTAATGCATGCATATGGTCCAAAAATTTTAAGCTTATTTTATCGAAAAACCTAATGCATTACTTAGCCGTGGCACCGGCAGAGTAGACTAGTACTTGCTTTTGTACCAGGTGTTGTAAGAGGCAGATTGATAGCGGCATATCCATCCGAATCAGTGTAGCTGAAATGCAAAGGCCGGGAATCGGCAGCAGCATTCCCATCGCGAAAGCTGCGCTCTGCGATTGCCCACACGCTTGCCCTGCGCGGCATTTACATGCAAAATTCCCCCTTTTTTTAGAGATGCTTACGTCCAGCAGTAGACTTACAATGGCTGTAATAATGATACTGAATTTTGTTGAAAGCAAAAGATAACAATTTGATCTTTACAATAACCGCAATTGGCAAGCCCGGACAAAACATATAAACTAGATTACAAGCACCCTTGAGTCGAGAGTAATGGCCGTCTGTCTCGCATAGTGCATAGTTTCGCTCATTTAATGATCTCTTTCCGCACTGACGCAGTAACTAACACTGTCCGAGTCATTCAGCAACAAAATAAACAAACAAAAGGAATGAGGAATGATTAGAGGAATTTATTGAATCCCTGTTGAGGATCAATGAGTGTTGGATAACTGGTGTACGATCCTTTTAAATTGGACATATATAATTGCCTGGTAACTATTCCTTTTATTTATACATATATCCGACTTATATCATAAATTAGCATTAATGATATTAGTCGTATTTTATTTTATTAGTTTAAATAGTTAGCCGTGAGGTGCCGGCAGAGGAGAATAGTACCTCCCCCTGTACCAAGTGCCGTAAGAGGCGACCAGAACCGATAGATGGCGGTATATCCTTGCAAAAAGTCAGCTCAAATGCACAGGGCAGCAGCTTCCCCATCGCGAAAGCTGTGCGATTGCCAACACGCTAGCCCAGCGCGGCAATTATGGACCAAATACCCCTTTTCTTGGGGAGGCCTATGTCCAACAGAGGACTTTTAATGGCTGGTAGGATGATAATAATAATGATGATGATATAGATAGAAAGTCTTATATTAGTCACTTTGACATACAGGAAACAATTTCATCCCGATTTGTTCCGATTAGGATAAAATTTGCCACAGATTATTATTTGATTGTATAAACTCTAATGTGAGAAAATATTTGGAACCATGAAAGGTGTATTGAAACTTCGCAGTGAATCTTATAGGTGGCATATCTGTCAGTGCTGGACCAGCCTAGCAGTGTATTGGTCCGGTTAGCGGATGCATCACAAGCGAAGCATACAAACGAGTGTTTACCGCCGCGCCGCAAGGGCGAGGACGGCTGCGGTCTGCGCTCATAAACAACCTGCATCGGAATACCTTATTATACTATATACTACAAAAGATATGAATGAATCATACAAAGGTTGTCTGCAGTGATACCTCACTCTTACCTATTTCTGCCGCCAAGCAGCAGTATTCGCATTGCTGCGCTCCGGTTTGAAGAGTGAGAGAGGTAATGAAATTACTGGTTAATGTAACTTAATATCTTCAAGTCACAAGTTTGGCAACGCGCTATTGATATGCAGTGTCGCTTACTATCACGCGGTATGCTTGTCTATCAACCAGGTATAATTAAAAAAAGCAGGTACCTAGTTAGTTTATCTTTTCTAATACCAGTAAACTCGACAGACGTTCTCCTATCTTAACTATACTTATATATTATAAATTGAGATACAAACTATCCTATCCTTCAAGTGGGATAAAACTGTATACAGTAAGCAAAAAAATTATAATCAGTTCATATCGAAAAAACAAAGTTTATTCATATACACAAAGCCGTGAGGTACCGGCAAAGTAGAATAGTACCTCCCCCTGTACCAGGTATCGTAAGAGGCGACTAAGATACCAGTACCGACAGATGGCGGTATATCCATCGGAAACAGAGTAGCTCAAATGCACGGAACGACTCCGAGGTAAGTAGCACTTATGTTACGGGTAATACATAACAGAGGAAACACAAACACATATACTACTTAAATACATTTTTAACACAGAGGCACAAAACAAACGCAAATATTCATCAAAAAGATGTATTAGTGATACATCTTTTTGCCATTTGCGTTGTGCATTCCATCTGCGTCATCGAGCCTGTCCAGTCCGAGTTTGACTGGCATTCACATAGCGTCAATTGTACCTAATAATTAGAAAGATAACAACTCGTTCATAACAATGGTCTTGTTTGAAAATGTTACAATGTTCAAAACTAATGGATGGTCCTTAGGTGATCGAAATCTATCCCATTCAGATAACACAAACCCTGCGGGGGCGGCTGCGCGCGCGCAGCTGTAATCTGTTCGTCTGTGTATGGACTGCTACTTTATTAAGTAATCCGAAAAAAAAATTAAAACTGTCGAGTTACAAACTTAGCGAAGAACGACATTTTCTTTCATAGGAAACTAACTAACATCCTATTTAAAGACTAGTGAGGAATTCATCATGCCAAATTTAGATTCCACTGTTTTCTCAATTGTAAACAGCACCTGAGCAACACTACAACTACATTCATGATTGGCGCGCACGCCGGCTATCCGAACTGTAATGTGCAACGTTTCCATTAATACGAGTTTCTGTAGGAGAAGTTCTTACAGGATTTTCGCTGTACGAGTCACGGTGCAGCGAGATCGGGCATTAACTAACTAATCATTACGCCAGTATTAAGATTCCAGACTGCAATGACAGAATGTGTCCAAAAGCCAAATATAATTCGTATATCTGGATAAAGAACTGTCATTCCCATTCTTAATCTCAATATCACTCTGATATAATGGTCAATGCGTCACTAGAATCTTATTTTCAACCAATTATCCTAATTAGAATGTTTTTTTAAATCTTGTAGGGACCTGCGGTTTTACCCGCGTAGTTATCATTTCAATCAGAATATATGAAAAAAATATAATCTATATTATTTGATGATAATATAACTTTCTATTGCTAGAAGAATTTTTGAAGTTATTTTAATTTTTTTTTGTTTACTCGTTACAAAATTCGATAAAAGCATTATTTCAATTGGTCAACTGGATTTTGAGTTAAATCGTACTAAATAACTATACATTTCCTCTTATTATATTATTTAAGTATTAGTATCATCATTCCAGCCATTGTAAGTCCACTGCTGGACATAGGCCACCCCAAAACAAGGGGGAATTTAGCCCATAATTGCCGCGCTGGGCAAGCGTGTAGGCAATCGCAACACAGATGCTGCCGCCCTTCCCCGTCCTGTGTATTTGAGATTTGTCTGCATTGTTTCGAATGGGTTCACCTCCATCTGTCGGTTCTGGTACCTCAGTCACCTCTTACGACTCTAACTCTTACTCGTGCGATAGATATTTTAAAGACTTCTAGGTGAAATTCATAAACATATTTCTTCAGTATCTTCAGCCTCTCAGTACACATTCCGTATAGTTTTTAGTAACACTTTATGTTAAATTACTTTATAGTACCTATACATTTGCAAAGATTTTGCGAATGCTGTTTACCTATAACTGATATACTTGAACCAAAACTAGTGTGTTTTTTGTTGTAATTGGCTTTTGTTACCTTTTTGAATCAATAAATAAATAAAAACGTATAAAAAATACTATATGAAAACGTCTCACGATTACTTTTTAAAGATCCTTCCAATAATATAATTAAGAACTACATAAAGGAATATATCCAAAACACTCAACAACACCTGTAGTAACTACAACGACATCCAAGATGGCCGCCACGCCAACTATCCGACTTGTATTCCGCAGTGTTCCCATTAAGACGGGCACCCGCGGGAGGAAGTCGTGCAGGACGCTCGCCGTACGAGTCCCTCGGGAGCTGCGTGACCGGGCATTAGCTAACTTGCCATGACACCAGTTTTCAGACTAAACTGCAAGACTACAGCTTTTAAACAGGGAGCCTTATTGATTTTCCTATCTGGTGAAGGTTATAGATGAGAGGATAACAAGGCTCCAAATAGATTTTTATAGGGTTGCGATGCGGTGTTGCAAGCGTCTATAGACCGCTACCAAGCGGCGAATTTCGATTCCTTTGAGAATGTTGAATCATGCAATTTTGTCTTATCAAAGTATGTCTTAATTTCAACTTGATGCCTGTACAGGTTCTCGAAATAAAGGGTCTTGGAAGACAGACAGACGGACCACAAGGTAATTCTATGAGTAAGATATATATCCTTTTAAAGTACAGAACACTAAAAAAAGGATTCGAGGTTATTCCTTATTATATCAGCCTTATAGACAGACAGACAGGCAAAAATTTTAATTTATGTTATATGTACCGTGTATACATCCGTTTATACGCATTTAGTAAAAAAGCAGTTATTTTAATATTCCGAACAGAAACTCCAACTTAATTTATATGTATTGATAAGATCAAACTAAAACTTCAGTTTACACCATTGAAATTTTATAGTTGGACACGTTAGCTTGACAGCTGTTTTTTAATCATATATTTATATTATAATTAGCTATATTTGAAGGAATTTAACTTTACGTAATTTTCATAAAAAACTTTATGTAATTTAAGTCGGTTAAGGAAAACTATTAAATAAAAGTCTCATTTTTAAATCTGAAAATGAAATTATTGCCTATAGAAGTAAGCAATTGGCATGTTTACTGTATCTTGCCCAATGATTTATATTACTAGTATGCTACGACATACTTTTCATCATGCTACGACTAGGAACGGAGCTTCAGTCAAAAATGTGGCAAAAACGTTTGGAAAATATACGATTTAAGAGAATTTGTTGCGTACGCGAGCAAACGGTTGAAGTAACGAAAAAATAATGTACTCGTAAGAAGAAATTTTCCCCATTAAAACCTATGCTATCTAAAGTCACCATGCCAAGCGGACGAAGTCGCGGGCACAGCTAGTCTTAAAGTTCAGGCTCTGCGTTGATATGTCAGTCAGCTTCTTTTATATATACAGATTCATCCTAATATTTTTCTAAATGTGTAACAAACGTATTATTTCCGGTGGGTATTTTGATTATACCAGGTCGTCAAAAAAACATACAATCCACGCAGTACCAAGCGTAGCAGCCTATGCACGCCCGTAATATAACAAGGATGTCTCTAGCGCGTTTTCATTGCCTGTCGACCGTTCAAACCGGAACACAGCCCGATATCATCCTTCCTTTCCCACGCCATACACAAGTTAGTTTCAAAACTCAAGTTATTCAGTTTTATTGCATTTCCCAGTAATTGAAAGTCAGTAAAGAGTCGGAAGAGAAGAGAAAACGTTAAAAGTCATAAAATAGAATCACTCCGCTTTATTGATATGACTAATTTTCATTCAAACGCACCGACAAATGGTCAAGCCTCATCATCATAATAGTTGTGCGACATTTACTACTAAACATAGATCATAGACCAAGTTATTACCAATAAGGCCGGTTGTGTGCGGCACGGCATCCAGCATGATCCTACAGTTATAGACTATCGGCTACCTCGCTGGTGGACGTCCTACGGTGGGCTACGTACCGAGTGTCCCTTTCGCTATTGTCCCTCTATGCAGTAGTCCCTTTTACCGTGACAACGTCTTATAATTCGATGGAGCCGGCTGCCCGCACGAGTAAACATTACACATACGGCGTTACTTTGCTCTGAGGCGTTCCATTTAGGGCTTGAAGTGGAATTGGAACAATCGGCCTCCGCGTTCGGCAGCGTTCGACTCTGTCTCTCTTCTATTTGAGTAAGCGATGCTGATGAGCGACAAAGTAAAAACTATGTACATTACAAAAAAGAAATTGACATAATTATATTTATGCTTATAAATAAATGTAATTTGATCAAAACAATTGTGATTTCCATTTATCTTACTTTAAAGCCATACGAACATTTCTATCAAGCAAATTAAATTAAATTTTTCTTTGCAAAATGCAACCATTCTATCAGTATTTTCTTAGGTACGCTTTGCGATTGCCAATACTCTTGTCCAGTAGAACAGACAGGCATAATTCCCCTTATCTTGAGGAGACTTACGTTCAACAGCGGAATTCCAATAGCTGATATGATCATCATGATGATTTAGGGATTTCAGTTTTCGGGCAAGTGATATTATCAGACCTTTAATTAAGGGTACTTATCATTCGGACACATGATGATTGTCACAAAACATTATGACACGTTATTTATTATTATATTACACAGATTATGGATAAAATAATTATGTGAAAAACAGGTAACCGTATTGTATATTCCAGAAACCTTACGGCTACAAACGGCATAACTCATAATAATTTTACCAATGTCTGTCTATTTATAACCCTTCACGGATTAACAAGTGAATGCATTGTGATTGGCATGGGGGTGGCTTAAAATTACACGACAGACAGGTTACTTTGACCTCTGAAAAACAAGAGCTCCCGAGGGATGCAATATAACGTGAAGTCGTGTGCAGAACACCAGTTATGATTCAAAATTATTTTTTTTATTTCCGGACGAACTAAACGCCGGACTACTCAAACGTCAACGCCACTGGGCAAGAGGGCAAGGACGCTCGTTAATGAGCGACTAGCGTTTGAACGTTTTTCTTTATGACGTACGTGAATATGAAGAAACGACGCGATGACTCTTTTATAAATTCGCGTATCGTCAGTAATTGGAGATCGCGATGTAAACGAACATTCCGGATAGACAAAGCAAGAGGCGTCGGTCGCCCTTCGCAGTTGAGAATCGGCGGGGCCGCGTAGGCAAATACGACGCACGCGTACGTCATAACGGGACAAATGCACGCTTTGTAGATTGTCGTCTTATGCCTAAGGGACTTCTTACTAATTACTATACCGGCCTACATAGACATTAAGCCTACCTACGATTATGGTATTCTCACGTGAGAACCGACCGTCATACGTCTACCCAGAGTAACGCCCAAATATTTAGTCTTGCTAACCAAATCTATTGCTATCGAATATTTTGAACACTCTTTTCAAACCGCATCTAGAGAACTTCAGGAAGTGTTTGGCTGCGCTGTTCTTGGGGTTCACTTTGATTTTCCAATTGCGGAACCAATCATCTTTACACATATTTACCGCGAGTTTGAGGCGTTTGAATATAAAAGCGGGGTCGCGGCGGAGGCCCGCGTAGGAGAGGACCGTGTCGTCCGCGAATAGCTTTAGCGAATAGCTTTACGGCAGGATTCCTAGGCATATTGTTGCGTTAAGTGAAAATAGCAGGGGAACGAACACGAAACCTTGCGGGACGCCTACTGTGATCAGATGACTGGTTGAATACGATCCATCGTCACGATATCAAAAGTACCGATTTAAGAGAAAGTCTATAATGATAAGATGGAGTCTGTCCATCACTCCCTGAAAATGGAGCTTGAACACTAGGTCGTTATGCCAGACTTTATCAAACGCTTTTGCGACATCAAAGATTAACACCGTCGTTTCATGCGGTGAGGTTTGTTGAGGCGTGAAAGAATAAGTTCTGTTAAACGGTGCATTTGATTGACGCATTAATGTCTGTAACGAAAACAGAACTGTACACCTCTGATAAGTTTGTTATCATAGACAAACCTGTGGAGTTGTGAGTAGAACAAGCACTCATATGGCTTGGCCAGCGATTTGATGAAACTAATGGGCCTGTATGAAATCGGATCTATAGAGCCTGGTTTGTGAATTTCAATGATATCGGCATCCTTCCATGCCTTCGGAAACATGCATACTTAACAACATAATGCATAATGCAACAACATAATTATTAATAATTAACTTTTTACATGATGATTATAACTATAAATTCTTATCCCCGCTCAAAGTTGAGTCATTCATTAGACATAACAAAATCTGGAAGATTCTGATTTTTTGAAGCTTCACTTTAATCGGGGGAAGCCAAGGGCTTACACAAGTCTTAAGCTGCGGTTCTCCTAATATCTCTTAGAGGGACCTATCTGCAAAACCAAACGTCTTTTCTAACTTACGCAACAGAATTTACGCTCAAGCGAGCCGAGGTCCAGGCTCTAACGTTACTCACTCACACCCATGCAATTTGTATGAGGCACCCGTCAAACGGAGCTAGATCTACCCCGCCCCGCGCCGTAGCACGAAATTGGACGACGGAGGGGTCAAGTGAGCCAGTGGTCAGAGATCTAGATGTGACAAACTATGGTATAGTGCGGTATTGGTCGAGTCCCAGTATAAGATGAGCTTCCAAGCCCCCGCCGGTGGTTAAGTATGTATTGGGCGCGGGAAGGTTGGATGAAGCTTGGTGGGTCAAGCGCGGCTGGTCGTTATTGGCAGTATATTAGGGTAGGTATGTAGTGGCGAGTGGCGAGCGGGTGCTCGCGGCGTGTGGGTGAGACGTTTACGGTCGGATAGCTGGTCGACGACGTCGCTGTGTCCATACGACAAATCAAGTATCGGGGACAAAATAATTGAACAACCTCTTCGGTCACTTTTAAGTTGAAACAATTAAATTTTCGGTTATCGCAAGGTAAAGGTAAACTGCCACAATTTTATTAAATATACGTATAAAAATATTTTATTGATAGCATATATATAAACTTGGATGGCGATAAAAATCTACATTAAAATACCAAATCATTTGATATTTTATACGCAGAACAAAGAAAACGATTAAAAATTATAAGTGAAAAGAATAAAATTGTATTACTCAATTGATATAATCACAAGCTCACTGTGCCTTCATTTTTTAATTAAGTACTTTCTGACTGACTGACTTTCTGAAAAACTGTTGCTGACTGTTAAAAAAAAACATTTGATGACTATTAAAACAGTACATTCATGAACCAACAATACAAAATTACTTATTAATTTACATTTCTAACAAATACAATTATAAATCAAAATTCAAATCGAAACGATATCCCAAATATGCTAACAATAAAACCTGTCACCCTATACGCGGCGCAATACCGCGTTGCGAGACGCGCCGCGGTCGGCCCCTCGCGTCGCACCAATTAATTACGGTGGGCATCTTGCCCCCCTGGCCCCCATTCACCCCCGCCCGCGGCCGGCCCACCCCAGCGGACAATTATTGCCGCCAAATCTGCGCGTCTTGCTGGCACCCACCGTTTGAGCATGTGCTAACACACGCCGCCGCATGACTAAGCAAAACATCTTATCTGTTTCTGAACGTTGAATTTGGAATGCCGGTCGGCTGGTGATGCCTTTGCTTTTGACGTGTTGATCGTCTATGCTCACTCGAGTGTTCGAATTTCAAATCCTTGCCTATGCAATTTATCGGACCCTTTTTCATTTGAATCGTCACCTGTCAAGTTGCATAATGTGTTGGAATGGGATACTAACCTATGACGTCACAATGGGTTAATGTCAATTGTTTTAGACTTGTTTTTCAAGAGTAATTTACTTTTTGTTTACATTAATAAAATCAACTACATATAATCATTAAAGCATTTTTGCCATCTCTCTGTCTCATTATACCATTAAAAAAAATCAATACATATAAATAAAATTAAAGTGCTAATTTGGCTTATAGGCATTTACCGTATTCATAACAATCATTAGCTTTTTGTCTGTCGGACTGTCTGACTGAAATTCCGAAACATCTTAACTGAATATATCGCGACAATCACTGGCGGATAGCTTATATTTTAAAGTGTACCGTAGGCTTCTTTTAATTTTTATTATTCTCACGGAAACGGGACCCGGAACCTGGGTGAAACCGCGGGGCGCCGTTTGTATTAAATAAAGAAAGATACCATTTTATACTTGTTGATACACACCGATACGATATTGATCTAACGATTACTATTACAACAACGAAATTTATGCCTTTCGGGAATAAATGTCTTATAAAACTTGTCAACCTGATATTGCGGACAAATTAGTAAGCAAAATTGATAAAAATGACAATAGTAAGAGAGCATACAATGAAAAAAATGGTACACATTCTATACAAGTTGAAAACCGTTCGCCCGTTCTAAGAAGAGCGTGATATACGGCTCACAGCCGCACCGCGCCATAATTCAAAATGGTACAGATGCGCCGTCCGTATCAGTGGCCTACGATCATTAGTACTATGGTCGAACCGCACCAACGCTTTACATTTTTGTCAGTTATTCGAATGATACATATAACACGTGATGCATTTTCGCCAAGTAAATACGTTTTTTTTTTAATTTTAAAATTATTTTACATCAAATTCGAATTTATTAATTACTTGTCATATTACAAGTATTAGATGCAGAAAATTGTAATTAGTGATGCATGTAATGCCTTTTTTATTAGACAATCCGCGTGATAATTAGCGTCACTGCAGCTTATAGACACTCCTAATATCACAAGAATATCGCTAGCGCCAACCTTGTGTCTTGAAGATATGATGGCACATTATCATTAGGTAATGTGACATAATATCTTCAATATTTAAGAAAATTTTAAGAAATTTCAGAAATTCTTAAATTTTACTGCCTCTCTTCCTTCAAACCGGAGCACAAGAATGCGAACACTGCTATTTCTGCCGCTTTTGTATCTGGTCTACCTCACAATAAATTTTACACTGCAAGGCCATTGCTATATGCGGGAACTAACTAAGAACTAGCATAATTATTCATATTTACATCTCTATTTTCTACCAATTGAGTCAAATAAATACGCTTGGTATCAGTGTTGCCAAATGGTTGAGATTTTGATGACTTTTGAACGACTCGATCTTTAACCATAATAAAATTCTTATTTCTAATAAGATAACTATACGTTAACATTGTAGTGGTTGTTAGGAACCGAACATAAATAGTGCATCAATTGTCTATAATACTTTTAATTGTCTCTGTATCTATAGTGCATGTGAAACAGTGCCGGAATCCAGAAAGTATACATTTTAAAATGGTATAGATAATATTTTGAGCCTACTCTAGGCTAGTGAAACATCTGTATGTTTTAATTTGTGGTGCAGGATCCGTCAAAGGAGGTCCAATTATCACAACGCCGCGCCACCACGCACCGCGCGACTGCGCCTGCGCACAGCTGCACTATAAAAATCACAGGGCTACCTACTACCTACCACAAATCTACTTACAATTGTTGAAACTTATCAAATATTGTAATTTTTACAGTCTTCTTAGTCGAAGATCGGTGTGTTTTAAAATTTAATTCAATAAAATAAAAGACGCAAGTTATTTGTGTAAATAGCTTAGATCCAACATAGCACATTTATTTTTAAATTAGGCTTCGTTCGCACGGGAGTGATAATTAATTCTTAATGACTTTTTTGGGCCCTGATATTTTAATTAAGATACTTTTATGAATGACAAACATTTTTTCAACTAGTGAATTAAACATGTATTATCAAATCAACTTTTTTTGTATCTGTCTAACTAATGTACAATAAAGAACATGATTATTGACGTAATGTACCACTAATATTAATAAAACAGTGAATACAATATCGGCAAATAAATTGTTTATCCCTTTCAAATTAATAAAACTTTTTCATAAATAAGCTTTCAATAAAATAGTTGACAGATAGAGACAACCCTGACAGGGCCGAACTGCGCGGGCGTCGAACGTGCCGCATCTGCAACGGGAGTGTGAGAGTACCTTAATGTCCTTCACTAAACAAGGATTGGTCACACTGGAACGACACAATAAGTCGCCAACACCAAACCAATACAAATTTTTTTCAATGACTTTAAATCGGATCAGTAATAATAGTAAATTACACAAAATTTGTTAGCGGTCATTTGTATTTTTAATACAATCTTAATATATATATATATAAATCACGTGTCACGTAGTTTGTCCGCGATGAACTCCTAAATAACTTAGCTGATATTAAATTAAATTTGAACACCGTGAGCTCACATGCTTACAATTTATAGCCAGAATAAATGCCACGCTGGGCAGGCGTGGTGGCAATCGCAGAGCGTAACTTCGCGGAGAAGATACCGTATCCTCACCCCGTTCCCATCCGGTACCTCGCCTCTTACGAAATCGGGTAGAGGAGGAAGTACTACTCTGCCAATACCATTGTTATATTAGATACACATGAGGTTGACTTCATACAAAAGTCGTCTGCATTGATACCTCTCTCATATATTTCTACCGCCAAGTTTAAAAAGTGAGAAAGGCAGTGAGATTATTAATGTGACATAATATTTTCAAGTTACAAAGTCGGTAACTCAAAAAATAAAATATAAATATTATATACAACTAGCTGACCCGACAATATTTTTTGTATGTATGTACATACACGTGATATATGTATACATACATACATCACGCCTGTGTCCCATCGGGAAAGATCGTAAACAGATACTAGGAACCTCCACTTGTAACGTTTATTCTATACTGTTTATTCTTGTTACTCCTGACCTTCCCCTCTTTAATACTTCTTATATCTAGTTAAGATATGTTCGTCTAGGCCAATCACACGGACTGTATCTTTGTTGGTCGATCTGTTCTAACAAAACAATGCTATCTTGCTCTTATACTCGGGTCACAGTTCCAAAAAACTCCTGACTCCGAGCGTGCGCGAGTCGGGCCCGCGGCGAGCGGCCGCGACGTGCCACATCTGCCTCGCGCTGCGTAATGTCCTATAATTTATACACCGCGCCTTTTCCGAGTAAATGATTATGCGACCGGCCGCAGCCAGGCCCCGGCGGACCGCTAATCGCTGGCTGTTTTGACGCACCGCCGACCGTAGTTTGCCGGTTCGGTGCCTATCCATAACTACAATGTAGGTATCTAATATCGAAAACAATTTCTGCTCGCTGCTGTCTATATCCAAAAGTATCGAAAAAAAATTAACATTTACGTGTTCACTACTCCTAAAAACACTACTTTTTAAACGGCAAGGATTGACAAAACATGTTGTGATTGACCACATTTTGTCAATCTTGAGAACGGTTGCCGCAAGGTATCTGAAACGATAAACAATAAAAAATTAAAAGTTAAATAAACACCACGTTTTAAAGCTTTCTCTCAAATTAGATGAAACTGCACACATGAAGTAAAATTTACAAAAAATCGGTTCATTAGTTGGGTATTTCGTCTCGAACACTGTAACATTAAATTTTTATATTTAAAGATGTTAAATGTTGATGACTGAAAGATAACTGGTTAATAAGGGGTCATCTTACTACACACGTTTCATCTAAGGGAAACGTACCTGTATTTTATACATATATATTTGATTTGATTTCTAATAGATCGGTTTCAAAAAATCCTTGACCTGAATGATACGCCTTCAGTAAGTGCAGTGAGTCTTAAGGTATCTAGGATAACTTGGGTACTATTAAGCTTTTGGCGTCTTTACATCTAATAATATCGTATGACGTAGCAAATAATAAATATATGGTATATATATATATATATATATATATATATATAT